>VZRR01002040.1:750400-837253 GCA_013398015.1 Oreocharis arfaki | reverse complement strand
ACAAAACCGATTCAGTCTTTGCAATTGTACACTTTCTACTAACTAATCAATAGATAAGCAGTTTACATGGCCTTTGGCTTCTAGTTTAGTCACTAGCTTTTAACAAAATCACTGCCTTGGAAGCAACAAAGACCTTTAAAGGGATTGAAACAGTCATACATAATTAAGATGTCTGTCTTTATGCTTTGATACCAGCACACAGAGAAAAAAATTAAAATCTGCAGGGATTTTGTCTTATTCATTTGAAAAAAATCCCATCAGTTCTCAGTTTATATATTTTCTTTACTCATGGACAAAGAGTTTCTATGCTACTCAGCTAGAGAGAGCTAGGAAAAAGACAGAAATCAGTGGAATGGTTGTAGAAAACATAGTAGTGGTAACACCTCTCTGTAATTCTCTAGGCATTTTAGAATTTAGTACTTGCTGAGAATTGAGGGGTTTTGTTACCGGGAGGTTGGCTAGGATCCATTGGCAGCAGATGCAAACAGCTGATGACCACTTCCTACCTCTTGTTTGTGGCCCATAGGAAATTGCTGTGTGAAAGTGCATCGAAATGCTAAAGATATATCTTTGATAAGAGTGGAAAAACAGAGAGAAAAGATAATTCACATTCTCATGTTTGGTATTTCCAGCTGCTGACAGAAGACTAAAGAAATTTGTCTCTCTTATTTGAATGACGTTGTGAGGACTGCGGAACATTGTACTGCTGACAAGTTGTACTATGTCATATACATGATTTTTTCAAATAAAAGTATAATTTCTAGAACACTGAAGTTAAGTGAGATGTCCACCTACAAGGTATTTGATTTCTACCAGAATTACCAACCTGAAGAGAACCTTCTGCATGAATTGTGGACAAGCAGCACTTAATAATTTCCCTACCGTGAGAGTGGAAATAGTTTCCGCAAGTCAACAAATAGGTATTTCCCATACTCTGAAATTATTGTATCCTCCAGAAAGATGAAATGCTTGAAAATATCTGCTTGGGATTAGTAGAAAATTGAAGCTTTCATACACATGAGTAAAAACAGGTGGGTAAAGGGAGATATCTTAGAATTAAAGACCTGACTCACTTTGTGAAGAAGATACTTAGACATACTGTTTCAGGTCTGGGAAACCTCAAGTATCTACTGCCTGGAGAATGCCAGGATTATTGGAACATATCCTCTTATGTTTAAGTCTCTGTCTCTCCCTTTCTGTGGTAAAGTTGAGAGTGTATCTTCATCACATCTGCAGATTCATCTGCAAAGGCAAGATGTTGCAAGTTGGACATTGGAGCGGTGAACACTGCACAATGTACAGGAGTTCTTTTTGCGTACTGTGTCTTTCTTCCCCCATTGCTTTGCAGTGTTGTCCAGGCTCACTCATTCAGTGCTCCAATTTAGGACACTTTTTTCTTTTTATTAAAATCTTCAAAGATTTTCCTGCTTGCAGTCTGTACCCTTGACATGTTAGATATAATATAAGGAGCTCTTGGACACCAAAGTCTCTCATGCTCCATAAATCCTTTTGAGGCTTGTTACCATCTGTCAATCGTGAGCCTGATAAATCTTCCTACTTAAGGCAGTTTAGAACTTTTCAATAGGTCACTTGAGCATACAGCATCTTTTAAAAAATTGCCTGAAAGTAAAAAATGTTGATGAAAAGCAGAAGACAAATAACTGTCATTCCAGTAGGTGTTTTTTAAGTAGTTTTTTCTGTCCCAGTTCCTGTCTCGAAGCCACTGGGCATATGCTTCCTTGCACTATATTCGATATTTAATAACTAATGTAGACACTGTTTTTCACTGGCTTGTTTTTCAAGCTGCCAAATTCTGCACCCAAAGTCTGGTCCAACAAAGAAGGCAAATGCTGATTTAAGATGGGTCAACAAACCAGAATGTCTCCATGAATGGATTTTACATTATTTAAGGGAAGCATCAAGTCTCACCTGAGTTAAAGAAAAGCTAAGTCATGTTAAGCAAGAAACTAAGGGTAATTGATATCACTCAGTAAAGTATTTTATCCTTGTTCCAGCCAGAAGTTGAAGGTGGCAGGTAATTTTGTACATAATTATTACGAGTGGAAACTGAGTACATGGAGATTCATGTGACTCCAAGACATATTTCATCTTTAACCATCAAAGTTTTTGACAAATATGCAACCAGTTTTCTGTCTGTTAATTGTATGAAACTTTGGGCATGCATTGGGCAAGGGTGAAACCTGATATTTCTGCATTGAAAATGCAGAAATAAACACTTTCATATTTGACTTGCTCAGAGTACTACAAACATGATACCAGTAAAATACATTTGAAAACCTGGAATCACTGAGAACAGATAGTGAATAATTTCTGCCTGAAGTGATTTTAAGTGATGACCCTGCTAAAACAAGAGCCTAACACAGCACAGCTTGCTGCTATGTCACAAAAGAGCTAAAAGCATCTGCAGTGGAAGCAATCATCATCTAATAAAGCTGATGTGGTAAATTTTATGAAGAAAAATTTGTATAAAAGTTTAGGGTTATTATTAAAAAAAAGACTGACAAGTGCTTTTTTCTTTTCTTCCCTCCTGGAATCACAGTCATGCTGTGGTTAGATGTGAAAACCAAATAGCTGGAACAAAGTATTAAGGAAATATAAGTCCTTTTGGCTACTTCTGTCATTCAAATAAACCCTGACTAATTACAGGACCAAATGATTCAGTTGAATATCCACAAGAAAATATGGACTTTTCTTTCGNTAAAAAAAAGACTGACAAGTGCTTTTTTCTTTTCTTCCCTCCTGGAATCACAGTCATGCTGTGGTTAGATGTGAAAACCAAATAGCTGGAACAAAGTATTAAGGAAATATAAGTCCTTTTGGCTACTTCTGTCATTCAAATAAACCCTGACTAATTACAGGACCAAATGATTCAGTTGAATATCCACAAGAAAATATGGACTTTTCTTTCGTACGGGAGGTGGTTGAGAGTGTGCACAGCATCACATCAGAGTACCTCTGGAGCTTCCATACAATGGCTTTCAAGTTAGGAAGGGTCCTTTCTGAGCTCAAAAAATCCTAGAAACTAATCAAAATCCTCTTGCTTTGAGGTAAAAAATGTATCCATATTTCTTTTTTCTAAGTATTTTGGTAATTAATTTTAAGAAAATCTAACTTGCAAAAATAATTCATTTGTATTTCAGGAATATTGTACATAATTGCAAAGATTCAGAGTGCATCTTTTGCTCTGTACTCAGATATTATGAGGCTTTTTTTTGCCTTAGAAATGTAAATTTTGCAGAAATATATTGACATGTTTAGCATTGTAACAATGTGTGCCCTAGTTTTGATTTGTAAAATTATTTGAGCAATGGAAAAACTGGAAACTGGCATATAGAGCAACAAGAGCTGCAAATCATATTAATTTTGTTAAAGGGACAAAATAAGCCTCCTGTAGGTTTATATCATTCTAAGCCTTGGAGTGTGAGGTTTTTTTGATACTTAAGCAAATATTCATCTGCAAATAGGAGTTTCTTTGCACTGTCTTTCCACTAAGAAATGGAAATGAATATGGGAGTTATGCGCTCCCCTAAAAGTTGGTATAATGTGTAATACATGTGTGAAAGAGTGGTGGACTTAGGCCAAGTATCCATGAAATGCTGCATCCCTGTGGTTCCTAGAGAAGCTGTGCTATCTTTTCTTTGCGCCTTGTCCCAGTTCAGGTTGCTAATTCTTTGTTGTCAAAGTGCTTCTTGTTCCTGTATCCTTTCCCTCCTTCCAAACTCTCAGCTTAGCTGCAAGACTGGGTGGACAGAGATTTTTCAGCTGTTTTGGACTGTGGTAGCTAATCTTCCAGCCACGGAGATAGCAGAGTGCCATTTCCTTCCCAGGCACGGGTTGAGTCTCTGCCGGCCCTCAGCTGTGGCGTATACACCTGACCTGAAGGGCTAATAATTCACTTTTGCATTCACAAAAGGAGGTACTGCCATAAGCACCAGTCTTGTCTTTTCAGCAGGGTAGTGTCTGTGGTCGGTGTGCTGTTGTTGTTGATGGCTGGGATTCTTTGACATGTGTTTTTCTGGGAAAAAACCACCATTAATCACATCACAAACCATCAAAGTTTGCATATGAAGGTGAGGCATCGTGGTGTGCATTCAGCCCTGTGCATTAGAGGACACATATCATTCGCCTTCGTTAAGGCTCTCCCAGCATTTGCCAAGAGTGAATAAAATCACCAGAGCTTCGTCCTTCTCCAGCTGCATGCTGACATTAAGTGTTGTCAAGACAAGCTCAAAGGTTACATAGAATTTCTGCCTTCTGTGATGTATTGATCTTGTTTTTATATTGTTAAAGTAATTAAAATTACGTCTGTGACAGTTTGTAAAGTCTCTCAGTTACAGAAATGAACTGCCTTCAAAGAAATGAACAGTCCTGTAAGAAACAGACACAGTGAAAAAGAACATGAGCCAGAAAGAAAATTATATTCATTTTCACAAATTGAATTATCTGAAATAACCGCTTACAATTATACACAGCCATAATTCATTCCAAATGGCAGAAAAGGTACTGAGGGAAACTTAAATACTTGTGCTTTTTTGGATGAGTATATGGCAGACTCATAAATAAAAGACATTTCACATACTGGATTATGATATCTTGCAGTGTCCAGAAACTCACCAGTGGAAGGGGAACAGGGGCAGGTTAATTTCAGTAGTTGGAGGAACTGAAAAGCTGCACTGCTGGGATGAACAAGATGATTTAGCACATTTTTTCAAATGATTACCCAATGCCTTAATGATTTGCCATTATCCTTCAAAATTAACATTCAATTTTACTGTACTTTCACAATATCCGAGTCATGCTTTCAGATACTTCTGTGCTCAAAAAATAAATTTAGATGGAAGAAAAAGCTCTGTTTGTATCAATTGCAAATGCAAATACCACCATGGTTATATGTCAGGTGACTGCTACAGTTATCTCACGTAGTTACTGGACTTCTTCTTCAAACCCAGTAGAAAAATTTCTGTATTACCATATAGCAATGTGCTGTTCAGATTGCAAAATCAAATAAACACAAATAAAAAAATTCTACCCTGTTTCTTTAATGAGTTTGAATGCTTTACATACATAAAATACATTTCAATTGTGCATTTTGTGATTATCAAAAGTTTGTATTATAATTGTTTTCAAGCATAGCATACTGCATGCTCCTCAGCACAAGAAAGGCATGGAGCTCCTGGTGTGGGTCCAGCAGAGGGCTTCAAAGATGATTGCATTGGATCTGGGCAAGCTGAAGTCCATTTTCCCAGAGCAGCCCTCCCTGTGCTGTGCTCTGCATTGATAACAGGAAAGGTGTTGATAACCCACCAGTGTTTTGCCTACTGCTGAGCAGTGCTGGCACAGCATCAGAGTTCTTTCTCCAACTTTCCTTCCCCCCATCAAGGGGCTGGGGGCGGGCAAGATCCTGGGAGAGGACACAAACAGGCCAGATCAGCAAAATTGACCAAAGGGATGTTCCATTCCATATGATATCATCTCAGATATAAAAGAAAGGGGAAGGAGGATGAAGGGGGAGCATTCGTTATTCACAGCATTTGCCTTCTGGAGAAAATGCTACGTGTGCTGAGGCCCTGCTTCCCGCGAAGCAACCAGACATCACTTGCCAATGGGAAGCTTTACAAAGAGAGAGGATTTTGGCATTCTCCCTGCACAGTAAAAATTTTATTAAAAAAGAACCCCCCCCACCAAACACACATAGGATGGGTAGAGTGAGTGTAAATGTTCTGATTAAGAAACAGGATTGTAAGAAGCAAACCAATTAGCAGGTACTCCTAGGTGCTACAAGAACCTTCCTTTTCAATGCCTTTGTTCTTTCTTGCTTACATATAGCAAACTCGCATTATCAAATGAAAGTATAAATAAGCAAACTAGAAGCAAAATTTGTATCTTCCTGATTGTTCTTCCTAAAATGTTATTTATTCCAGGAGAAAAGTAAATCATTATATTAAATACAGATATAGGAAATAATAAATATCCGGTAACATTGTGGAAGAAAAGGCTATGTCAGATCAAAAGGAAGATAGATACCTTACTGTCATTAAAAACACAAAAGACATCTGAGGGGCAAAGACACATCCAGAAGTATCCATGAGCAGCAAAAATCATCAGCGAAAGGTGAAAAAGTTTTCAAATGTTCATTATTATGAAAAATATTTGATATTTAAATGCAATCATTATGATGACTAATGAAAGAATCTGATAATTCTTCTTCTGGCATAAAATTCTCAGTCAAGAAAGTTTTACTGATAAGGAATATTTTGTTGCTCTTGTTTTGCTTTTCAGCTCCAAGATACTCTCAAAAATAGTGAATCTTACTCACTATAACTACTGATACTCAGTATAACTACTATACTCACTCTAACTACTGATCTCATTTTCTCAGTCCATGACAGTTGAGCATTACCTTCTTATTGCAGTCAAAAAATAAAAAATAAAAAGGTAGATCACTCTTATTTTCAATATTACTTGCTACTTCCCGTTCTTGGGAGAATTCCTCCCTATTGCCTGTCCCGTTTTATCATATGTCTAAATTTCTTTTCTTACCTTGGGTGTCACAATTTGTTTTCCTCAAGAGGCTGGTTTGTCTTACTAATGGCTGCCCTGTTAACAGAAGAGTGCAGTTAAGCCACAAAATGCAGCCTCTCCTGAAGAGCCACAGGTTTACCAATTGAGCCAGGCTTTCTGGGTATAGAGGGTACAACCTCCTGAAGCCAGAGAGCATGCTGAATGTGAGCCTTCATCGAAATGCTGATGACAAGGCAGAGGTCCAGATGTCCAGATCCAGGACAGTCACATCATAAACATCTGGATTCAAAATACATTTTGTCTGTGTATCATTTAAATGAAGCTTTCATCTTTTGATCTCTAGATAAATTGAATTATGTCTTGCAATTATGTCTTGGTAATTATGTCTTGCAAAAGGATAGACTGTATGGTGGAGAAAAAACAAACAAAAAATCTTTATCAGCTTCAGCCTGTGTTTATTGCACATTGTCAGGGAAGATGTGAACATGCCTTTCTGAAAACAAGAGACACTTTCTGCCAGGAAACTTAGTGATGAGTTGAAGTTCTTAATGCAAACAATACTAGTTCTAATTGATATGCAATGCAGTGTTAGGAAATGTGTTGCTGTAATGATAAGATTTTTCTTCTCTGCCGATCAGTGTTCTACCAAAACCCACCAAATTCTATTTTGTGGATGGGAGACTTTTTTGTTTATTATCAGATGGCCACAACCATTGTGTATTCAAAGAAAATCTTTAAAGTGTCTTCATTCCTCTCTGTACTACTGTTTTATTTTACTTTGAGCCCCTTTCCATTACTGTAAAGCAGCATCCCATTTAACAGACCTGCAGTTGATGGGTCTGTGTTGTATGCTGTCAGTCAGGTGATTCTGCAGCTGCATTGTGGTTCACCTTGGAAACCATAGATTTAAAACACTTCTGGAATCCAAAACCAGTGACACTGCTGCAGAGAAGGAATACAAATTTGATTATTTTCATTATACTCTGGTTTTGAATATAATCATTGCCTGGACCCAATCATGACAGACCAGGTTTTTTCTAATCAAATTTAGCTCACTTCTGCTTCTGTCTGTACCTATGATATGCATACAAACGTGTCTCCATTTAGGATTAAAAAAAATGGCTTTATTCTTCTCAGGTTCTTGTTTGACACTAGTGCATTCACTGGAATATACCCATCTAGTGAAGGGGAAAATTAAACCTATGGATAAGCAGTTAGAAACAATTATTGACACAAAACTAAAGAGCTTTACTCTAGTACTTGCATTATGTTAGGAGCAAGTGTATGGAAAAAGAAGATTCTGCCAGTGAACAGCTTAATGGCACGACATGAAGTTGAGGATTTCACGAAGCTATTGTCTATGTCCTATGAGTGATAGAGAATAAAATCAAGGTGTCACAGGAAAGTCAAGGCTCTGATGGTCCTGAAGGGAAGAATTTTTTTATTTCCTTGCTTAAAAATATTAAAAACTTAATCATTAAACAGAGAGTGAGTCCATATTGTGTTAGCATAAAATGGATCCTATTAACTATCACTAGATCTTTGGACGTTGCTGGAATATTAGTTGAAATTTCTAAAACTTTTCTGGCAAGGAATTCATAGACAAACAGGCAAGAGAGAAGAGTGGAGAGGTACTTAATATCAAAACAGCATTGTCTTTTTCAGAATTGCAGGGAGCTCTAAAGAAAATAATCTCAGAAGTGCATAGATCAATATGTTAATAGATTAAGCACAGACTGGAAAGCAGAAAGAATAATCATTTAAATACCCACCTACAAGAAGCAGGAAAAAGACCTGGTATTAGGAGAGAACATTAATCTGGCCAACATATTCAGGAGGCTTTATGTTGTGGGTATTCAGAGTTTTATAGAAAGTTAAAAAAAAGTATAAAATTTAAAAGACAAGTTCTACAGGCAAGAACTTTGCCCTTGATTTCTGTTCAGATGAAAATATTCATTTTCACAGAACTAATAATAAGTGATTATTTAAGTGCAAATGATCAAGACTTGATTAAAATTATTTTTAAAAATTACAAACAAGCAGTATTCATGCTTGGAGCTTTAAAGGTCAAACTTCACAGAGCAGAAAGCAATATGCCAAATGATTTGGAAAAATAATTCAAACGGAAAAATGGGAAAGAAATTAGTTGTTGTAGCTTTTTTTGGGCATTTTCTACCAAAATAATTTCAATTCTATGTGGCGTTTGTGTGTGCTGACAAGCTACTCTACATTTGTTTTCATAAAATAAGGCATGATTTCATCATGTTGCGATATCATTAGTAAACAAATCTGCAGCAGGATCAACATCTGATTATGGCCAATTTCTGTGCACATTGTGATTATTCAGATCCACAATTACTTTCCAATAAATCTTTGTCTTTTGCAAGTTTGAAGTTTACATTTATTGCTATTGAAGCAAATGAAAGTTTCAGTTAAGATGAACTAATATGCTGAAAAAGTGTTTTCTTCCAGTACCAGTACTTTACTTAACAATCAAATCCTTTATATCTATTCTATCAATATTTGCTCCCCAATCACTGTCTACTTTGATCAGTAGACAAATTCTCCACAGAGTAGTAAGTGTATATTTAATATTATCATAAGAACTAATCATATTTTCCTGGAAGGATTTATCCATCTTCATTTTGCACAGTTAAGAAACACAACTCAGTTTTTGCTTGCTTATTGGTAATTCAACTCAATATCTTCTAAACTGTTATATTAAGAGAAAAAAATATGTATACTATATAATGCTTTCTCTTCAATCTCTCTTGAAGGCTGGTATTACTTTTACCTTCCTAAAGTCTTCATCCAAAATCCATATCCTGATAAAGTGCAAATATGTCATTGTGAAGCACTCTTAGATAAAGCTCAAATGTGTTTCTTCCTGGGAGAACAGAGTTGGGTTTTTAGTTTACTGTGAAGCTTTAGGAGGAAACCTACAGGCTATGATGAGAGAAAAAGAGAGGTTGTAGAAGAGTGTTAAAGCAGTGGGCTTTTTTACTTCCTGGGAGTATCAAACAGGACAATAGTGTATATTCACATTTTTCAAGCTTTAACAAATTTTCTCATGTTTTGAAATGAATTTCACAATTATTTCATTTCTTAGCAGTCTTTAACAGTTTTATTATGTTCTCTTGCAGGACTTCCAGTTTGGAAATTTTCACATATAGGGGTTATGTTTTCTAAGAAACTTCTGCAGAGTTGTATATGAATTCCTTGGGGTAACATCGAAGTATTGTTTCATAGATGATTCTCTGAAGTACGAAGGATAAGTGGAGACAGTGGAAAAGAATGAAATAAATGAAAAGTAAATACCTCAAATAAATAGCAATGGATTTTGTCTACAAAAGGTCAATATACATTTAAAGGACATAATTTTTGTCTGCTCTCCATTGCATCCCTTTTCTTAAATGGCGAGAGGCAAATTGCTAGAAAATCTCCAAGATCTTTATTACAGATATCAGGAAACAAGGAAAAGCACTTCCAAAATTGGTTTCAAAACATTGTTAACTCTGCATCAATGCCCACTGTGGATCCTGCCTGTTGAATTAAGTGAGAATAAAAATTGGTTTCCTTCTGTGAATATCTTACTGAAGAGTAGTGGAAAAACAGACCAAAGCCTCTTAAGCTGATACTTCTGCAATTCCAAAGATAAAATTTCTCACCAGCTGTGTGAATGAATGGAGACGAGTTAGAGGCGAATAAGAAACCTTAAAATCACCTAGCTCATTCTGTGTTTTCTTTTCGAACAGACAAGACAGAATTTGTGAAGGTGGAATAGCTGTTTTTCACAAGAAAATGTATGCTAGCATATAATGATTAACTCACATTTTTCTTTATATAGCTTGAATGTCAAGACTGGAAGCTGTTCGCTCCAACTTGTAAAAGCTTTATCAGGAAACAATGTATAAAAAATGTTCTTTAGGCATTCATTGAAATTAGTAAATGACAAAAATACTCCTTAGAGATTTTTCATGGAGGGCAATGCTACCAGAAAGATTTTCAAAACAGGAATCTATGGCAAAGGTATAGGCATGGGTAGTGCTGGAGAATCAAGTGGTCTCACAGATACAGGGCAGATCACACAAGAGGCAGGCTGGAGCTAAAACCTTGCCTGCAGAGAAGAGGCCTGCTTTCAGTCACATTGTAGTTGAACTTAGATAAGGAAATAAAGAAGCTTATCCAGCAGGGGACTATTTTATCACTTCCATGCAAAGTCTTTTTCCATTTTCTCTGCAATGCTTGTCCTTACTCCTGTGTCCTTGCCCTCCTGTTTTCAGTGGTCAAAGCTGCTTGCTGCAATTGCCTGAAAATCAATCAGCAATTGCTGAAATTGCCTTCTACATAGGTGGAAAAATACTGTAAACCTCAATGACTTAAGAGGTTTTTTTCCCCCCTGTACCCCTGCCAGTGTCCACAAGGAAGTAGAACTTACTAATGTTGCCACCTCCAGGGAAAATCTACACCATGAAACGGAAAGTGGTACGGAGACACCTGTCTAGCAGGACCTTTGCTGGGCCAATACTGCATGTGGTCGTGCTCGTGCATGGAGAGGTTGTGTTCGACATTGCTACATGCAGGTTAACAAATCATAACCGATGTGCACTCTTTTAGTTACTTTTATTATGCTCTTTGGGAAGGAGCCATGACAGAGTGGAAAATTTTTACTTGCTGGTTTATTGCTCTGGAAATTATTCCCGAGAACTCCTTTGGGAGTAATACATTTAGAAAGGCTTCCTGACGCAAGCCTGTGCTTCGAAAAACAGAGGTGGACAAGGTTCCGTGTCTTGAAGCATCCAGAGCAGTGTTGATTGCCCAAGTTACTCTTGCCATTTAAAGTACAAGTCTCTTTGGGGAGTCACTACTGGGAACTTCACCCGGTGCCTGATGGAGGAAGGCTGGCTCTTGCATTACGAAAGAGACCACAGTATTAAAAATACAGACTATTCAGCAAACCAAATCCTGGTTGGGGATTTTTACTCGCATTTATACTAAGATGACAAGGTAAATATTTAAAGTCTCCATACGGATGAGGTGTCAGCGTGCTCCTTAGTTTGGGTTTCTCTTTTGCCTTCTAATATTTTCACAAAGGATACCTAGGCATGTCTTTCGGAGTAGTGTAGTGCTGTTTGTTGTTCATGTAGTAGGAAGTAGTGCTGAAACCATCATGTGCTGGGTTGGAGAAAAGTTTAGTCGCAGGGTACAAGTTCTGCTGAGCCAATTGGCCTTAGCCCCAGAGGATGGTCACCAGCTCATTTTACTTACTGCTATGTACCTGTGTTGACTTTGTGCTACTGTTATAGTATCACCTATAGCTGAATTAGGTTACCAACATCTCTGGAGTAAGACAATTCTGTAAATTATTTTGTTCTGTGGAAAAGAAGCCTGTCCTTTCCTATTTTACACTGGATAGATGTTTCCAAGTGTTCATCAAATATCTTTCCAGATATATTTAGCCATCCTAATTTATTTGATAACACAGCAGGTGAGTTTTTATTTTAAATCTTCCAGGACTCTCAAGCAAACCCTAAATATTGTTGTGTCAGACTGCATTTAAACTAGTGTTTTCCTATTGCTCGTGCTTCCCAGTAAACTTTAATAAGGATAATATAGTATGTCTGCACCCTGAAGAAGGAATTGGAAAACTATTTGATTCTTGTTTTCTCCATCTTCCACCCCTGCAGAAAGCAGACTTTGACAGCAGATGTATACTTTATAGTACTGGGGAACTTGCAAGTTTCTTTCTGTAGAAGTTGCCAATTGTGACAAATTATGTTCAGTTTTATGAGCAGTGGCCGCTGGAGACTGAACTAAATTGGATTTGCACTCAAATCCCACAGCCTATGCCTTCTTAGGAGCAGCTGCTGCTTGGATGATGGTAGGATTTAAATATGTTTATTTATGATATGCTAGAAATCTACTTCTGTAAACAAAACTAGTTTCATTTGGAAGAGGAAAAACAGGATGCCAAGAAGAAAAGCCACAGGGACTGATGGTTGCTGCTGCAGTATCCATATTTTCTAAATAATTGTAGTATTAATTTAATAGAGCTTCACAAAATTCTGACAGTATTGTAAGCTGATATTCAGATTGTATAAATTGATTAAGCTGATGATCAATAGCAACCCATGTCTTTCCAACTAAATGAAAAACTCAGAGTAGGTATCCTGCAGAAAATTGAACACCTAGGAAGCAGGGAAGTAGTGCTGAAGCAAAAATTCTTACCACTTTTCACTCCTGTTTGGCTAAAATTCAGGGATTGTTTCTGCTTGGATGAAAAGTTCCAGCTCTCTTTGATGTAAATTTGTTGATTTGCAAAGAAAGGTCTTCTTTGCCTGAACACAGAGGATGTAGTTTCTTTCAGCTCCAGGGATCTTTCAAGCACTCTTAGTAAAGACAAATATTCAGAAACTTTTGCTTTTAAACCTCAGAAACATTGGCAAATTTCTGTTGGACTTACCAATGCAAACCCTGATTTTGCAGAGGCATTGACTGAAGCCATGTGGGGTGATTTTCAACAGAAAAGACATATGATGAAAAAGCTCAGCCCTGAAAAATATCATGATCTTTTTGAAGAGTCAGGGGTCAATGGAACTTCTGTAAGAAATGAAAACAGCTTTTAACACTCAAATCTTTTTTTTTTTTCTAGATGGGTTCCTAGCTGAAATATTCTGGAATTTCTCCATAAAAGTGTGATCTCTGGCAAACACCAGGACTGAAAAATTTCTGCTCATTTAGTTTTGCAAGCTTAAAAAAATTAGTAAACAAGGTGTTACAGTGGAAGGTCCCTGACAACAATAGTAATGGGTGGTGCCAACCAATGTGTGTGAGGGTCAATAATAACTCTATAATGTACGTATACACAAATGAAGTTCAGTGGTAGACTCCCAAATGGAGTAATCACAGTTGTGGGAACTCTTGAGCAAGCCTAATGGGAAGCCTCGCTCTTTGAATAAGTCAGATCGAGAGCTTTTGCCACTACGTGCAATGTTTTCTGGTGAAGCCTGCGGTGCACGCTGTGCCTACAGGGCTTCCTAAATCGCTCATTCACTGCTGTTAAGAAGATGACAGGCTTTATATCCTAAAGGAGGATTTCTTTTTTTTTTTTTTTTTTCTCATATTACTGACCTTGGAGACATAAATGTATGTTAAATAAAGCGAGGACAACTTATGGAATCCTGTCCTTTTCATCATTCTTGGTTTTCTTTGGTAGCATTGTCTGTGTAACTGGTTCTCAGAACCGCAGAATCACGGAATATGCTGAATTGGAAGGGACCCACAAGGATTGTCATGCTCTTAGTCCTGCACAGGACCAGGTCCTAGAGTCACACCATATGCCTGAGAGCATTGTCCAAATTCTTCTTCAACTCTGTCAGGTTGGTGCTGTGACCCCTTCCCTGGGAAGCCTGTTCAATACCCAACCACCCTCTGCGCAAAGAACCTTTTTCTAATATCCAACCTAAACCTCCCCTAACACAACTTCAGGCCATTCCCTTGAGTCCTGTCACTGGCCACCACGGAGAAGAGATCAGTGCCTGCTCCTCCTCTTCCTCTCATGAGGAAGTTGTAGACAGCCATGAGGTCTCCCCTCAGTCTCTTCTTCTGCAGGATGAACATATTTCCACGTCTCTCACAGTTTTTTCTCCTTTGTTGTCAGCCTGGCTATAAAATTGAACAAGTTCCACTTCATGACCAAACCTCTATCACAAATCTATTTATCACTTCATTTGAATCTAAATTTTGCTTTGAGAGTTGTGACAAGGGATTAGGTACAACTTCATTTCCTATGCAGCTTCTCCTGTGTGAAAGAAGAAGGTGAGATGAGAGGAGAAAAAAGAAGCCTTCTACATGACTTCAACTAAATTGTTACTTGTCCTGTAGCTGTTTTGATCAAATGGTCTTGGTACAGTACATGGGACTCCATTACTTGGGGCAATGGTCATTTTTCAGGCTCTTGTCTTAAAAGCTGTTCAGGAAGGCTGAATACATAATAGTCTCTCCTAAATTTTCGTGGGCTTGTTAATGGAAAATGACCTGATGTAACCAAGGTGAAGGCCTTGCAATATATCTTCACCAGAAAACAACCAATTTAGGAAAAATAACTTAATGAAGTTCAGTTTAAACTCTATAATTTTCTTTGCTCAACATAAAAATTAAGCAATCACCTCTTAACAACAAAGTCCATTTCACAATAGCAAACTCTGATTTCGTAAGATACTGTTTCCTATAAAACAGGCCTGTAGAACCTGATCATTCTCTGCTGAGGCTATATCTGTAAGATACATTACTCTGACATTTTCTTCTCCTGAAAGAAGCTTCCCAACTTCATTCAGCAAAATCTTGTTTTTATACATATATATACACATATTTTCTTTCCATTTCTACTGAAGACTCGCTTATATGGTGATCTCATAGAAAATAAGTCATGGCAATTGTATGAAATGTTGTGTGCATTCCTACATTGCAGGACATTTTTTCCCTCATGTCTGACTGTAATATTTTCTTGGTGATTTTTTCCACCTATTTAAGAAATTCATGTCAGTTAGATTTCAGGTATACTGGATTGCAGACTGAAGTTTGTAATTACTTCTTTGAGGTCCTGAATATGTGTCTAAAAATCTATCAGTCTATCTATCATCTATCTATCTACCTACCTATCTATCTATCTATCTATCTATCTCTAAACAGAAACACAACAAATGGTGACGAACCTAAACTGAAAAGTGGAGACTGAATTTCTTTTCAAGGAATGTTAGTAGAAAACAAGATGCTTGCCTCTAAATCCTGGAATTATCTCAGATTTACTGTGTGACCTTGGATAGGTCAGCAGGGCCTTGAATTAACACAAAGGGCTGTAGACCTTCTTTTTGTCAGTAATGCCATTCTGAGCAGCTGTGGGATTACTCATACATGTGCTTAAGGGTTTTGCTGAACAATGCTCTTAATCTCTCTGTGCATTAGTTCCTAGCCTACACCAGCATGTACAGATAACATCTTCCCAGGCAGCCCCATCCTCGGATTTAAGTTTCCATTTATTTATGGCCTGCATTAGTTTATGTTATGCCTTTTTGAGTATAACACTATAATCCAGCATGAACAAGGGAAAGTGCTGAATTCTGCACCTGGGATGGGGCAACCTTGGATGTATGGACAGACTGGGGAATGAGATACTGGAAAGCAGCGCCAGGGAAAGGGACCTGGGGGTCCTGGTCGATGGCAAGTTGAACATGAGTCCGCAGTGCCCTGGCANGGGGGTCCTGGTCGATGGCAAGTTGAACATGAGTCCGCAGTCCCCTGGCAGCCAGGAGGGCCAACCCTGTCCTGGGGGACATCAGGCACAGCATCGCCAGCCGGGCAAGGGAGGGGATTGTCCCGCTCTGCTCTGCACTGGGGCAGCCTCACCTCGAGTACTGGGGGCAGTTTTGGGTGCCACAATGTAAGAAAGACATTAAACTATTAGAGAATGTCCGAAGGAGGGCAACAAAGATGGTGAAGGGCCTTGAGGGGAAGTCTCGTGAGGAGCAGCTGACGGCATTTTGTCCAGCCTGGAGAAGAGGAGACTGAGGGGAGACCTCACTGCAGTTACAACTTCCTCATGAGGGGAAGAGGAGGGGCAGGCACTGATTTCTTCTCCCTGGCGACCAGTGACAGGACTCAAGGGAATAGCCTGAAGTTGTATTAGGGGAGGTTTAGGTTGGATATTAGAAAAAGGTTCTTCACCCAGAGGGAAGAACAGGCTCCCCAGCGAGGTGATCACAGCACCAAGCCTTTCAGAGCTGATGAAGCATTTGGACAATGCTCTCAAGCATATGGTGTGACTCTAGGATCTGGTCCTGTGCAGAGCCAGGAGGGGGACTTGATGATTGTTGTGGTTCTGATCCAACTCAGCATATTATATGATGTGATTTTGTGAAATTTTTTCTGCTTTTAAACTTCACTATTGACTGGTAGGTTGGTGACATCTTATTTGGAAGCATCTAGGGAAGGGATGCTTACAAAAATATGTAAAGTATGGCTGCCAAGAAAATTTTTTAATGAAACCTTTCTGTCAAAAATTTTAAATAGTCAAACCCATAGACATTTCAGGAGAAGGGCTTGGTTTGATGTAATTGCTCAGCGACATTCTCTTACTTTTGTTTGCAAATTCTTGATGCCTCATTGTTTTGACAATAAAAATAAACTTTCTTTTATGATTTAATTTAAAAAATTTCAAATTTAATCTATTTTATACAAAACAAAGTAATCAAAGTCAACAGTAACAAAACAAAATAACTTAATTGGCTTAAAGCTCTGTTTCTCAGGTTTTGTTTGTCAACATTTCTGGAAATTAATTTTAGAAGCTGATTTAAGATATAGAGGTTCTTCTATAGGTTGTTGTAGTTTGAAACTTTTTTCCAATAACCTACCTAGGGATGCTAGGAAAGCTAAGCTCTTCTGGTAGAACTTCACTAGGAACTGGTGATGCACCTGCAAGTAAGAAGTACATGCATGTTGTCTGTACTAACCTAATCCTGGGTTAGCATCACTGTTGAAAAGGAAAGGTACTGCTAAGAAAAATGAGAAAAGAAGCATGATAAGTCTCAAGAATTATGTCTGAGAGAGTTGCCAGCGAGAGAGAACAGGAAAGGAACTAGATCTATGCTACGTTTCTCTGTGTGACCATGGGCCTTAGGTGGGCCTTTGTGTATGAATTTCTGAAGGGTGAAGGATGAGATGTGTTTGGAGCTTGGCCCCATTAGGAAGGTATACTTGAAAAAGTCACTAAACTAACATTAGAATAAGAATAAATTTTCTCTCTCAAAGTTTTTTATTTGTTCACCATTATGACCTGAGTGTAATACACCTAAACCAGATAAGAATCAAGCCATGTTTCTGATATTGTGCAGAACTTAACTGCAGGATTAAAAGTCTCCCATCATTAATTACCTACTAAAAAGGGGTTAAGTTGGATTGCTCACTTACTGATTAAACAGCATCTGACTCAGCTAATTTAACACAAGGAATATCCTTTTTCTGTTGGCTTATTTCTACATTCATATGGTATTTCCTACCATATGCTGTACCTATATTCTCTTTCTATATGCTCTTTTTGGACACTGCTGTAGTATGCATATACCTGAGCAATTTACTGGCAAAATCAGCTGCTGATTTACTGGTGGGGAAAAGTGGAGTGCTAACTGAGTTTTTGTTTCTCCTCATTGCCCTGACTCAATTACAGTCTGGTGCTACGAAATGTTACAGCATTTGCTTTGCAGCTGCACTGCACATCTCCATTTTCCATTCAATGAGGGTTGCAAAGTTCAGCAGCCAAGTGAGCCTTGTCCCACCCTTTTGTAGGTACTCCAAATAAGACAGTAATGTAGTGCTTTAGTCTCAATGTCTTTCTGCTGAGGTGCTCAAGTAACAGAACTTCACACTTGTCACTAAAATTACTATTTTTTAGACAAAGGTCTGATTCACCGTATGCTGAGAGTAATGTCTCTCCTTTGTCCTTGGGCAGACCCAAAGTAAAACAGAGTAAAAATTTCTGTACTCAAAGCATTTCAGTGCCCGAACCTGGTAACCTCCAAGCCCACACATGAAGCTCTGCTACTTAAGCTAAGCAAGCAGCTATGCCAGATGGTAAGTGGAATAAACTGCTCTTCTGTGGAAGAGCACTCAGAACACAGGAATGAGATAGAGGGTTAGAGCCTCCTACCTTACCAGCATATTACAGACAGGAGATTAACGTCCACAGTTTTTGAAGGCCTTGCTGGGTATACCTTTGCTGTTCTCCAATTGTGGGGCAAAGAGAAATGCAGAAGTGTCTGCAGGCCTTTTACAAGGCTGCTGCATGCAGCCACCCACCTGATGAGGCATGTAACATCACTCGGGAGCCCAGGGCAGCCTCCGGACACAGCAGGAGCTGTGCTCCTGTTGTTGGCATTGAATGGTTGATCAACATACTCTTGAGTGCCACTATGTGCAGACTAGAGAACGTGATATTCTCTCCCTCTCCCTGAAAAGCCTTCATAAATGGAAGCAATTACATAAAACAAAGCAAGGGCCCAGCAATACTTTCAATCCATGGAAGTGCATCTGCTGCGAGGAGGAAATAAGGCTTCAAAGACATAGGACATCTGAGAAAATGGTTCTTGATTTGTTTAGATCAATTTGGCCTTGAAGTGAAATTGCTCCTTATTCAACTGACAAGAAAACACTAAAGGAGATTGCTGCAGTTTTTGTGCTCTTGGTGTCAGCTGATACCACATGATTTTCAGAAACATGCGCAACTGCTTTAATGGAAGAAGCGAACAAGTGAACAGAAATGACATCACTATTACAAATAAATCTGAGTGAAAATAGTGCTATTCTTTGCTACCTCACAGGCATTTAATTTTTGGAGGAAGAGGTAGCATGCTTTTCTCTGTGCATTGAACAATGTATTGATTGATTAGTTCGTACAGAATGCCATAGGCTTCTCAAGCTGATCTGGAGAGTGTTTGTTTTCCTAAATTTGTGTGTAGAGTGGTTCTTCTAAAATGCATTGAGATTTCTAAAACATATTAGGTCTAGTATGAATAATTAAAAGAATATGGCTTTATGCAAGACAGAGTCCATCAGACACTTCGTATATGTGTCTGTGCCATCCAGAACTTCAGGACCATATCCACTTTAGAAGCTCTTGCATTAACCATCATGATATTAGTAGGAAGCAATACTTCCAAAGAAGAACTAACAGCTAAACTGTTTATTTGTCAAGTTAATGTTTTGTTTTGTGTTATTTTTGTGATTAACTGCTTTCCATGCTGTGTTTACGTACTACCAGATTTCTTACCTTATTCTTCTCTAAAATGTGCACGTTATCTCATAGATGCCAATGGCTGTACACTGTACGTTGGCTCATGTGCACCACTGCATGTGAAATTGTGTAGATCAGTGCCTGTCTGTACAGACAGCACAGCAACCTGTATGAATCTGCAAGGGTTTGAAATCTTGTTCTGATGATGAGTGCATAATGCTCTGTGTATAAATTTCAGATTCTAACATAGATTTCATATTCTAGCAGAGCTCAGTAGCTGTACAATGATAAGCCAGCAAGTTTGGAGTAAGCAGTTTCTGTTTAGATTTACATAGAGCAGGAGTGCTTTGAATCACAAAGACTATATCCTGAAATAATAAATATTTGTAGGTATTTAACGGAAGACAACCGAAATAGCACTGCATTGAGTGTCTTAAAAGTATATCCAACCATACAGCTTGCCCAGAGATCAGTTTTGGGGGCTGGGCTTGCTTTGAACAGGAGTTGGAATGGGTGATTTCCATCCATAGGTCTCACCCAGCCTACAGATTCTATGACATAAATAACAACAAGTTAGATAGTTCAGTCACGAAACACTAAAAACATGTTGTTCTTGTTGTAGTCATCTCCGCACTTCTGTGGGAGATAGGATTCCCTGGGTAACGGGAAGGCTGGTTACTCTAGAGCTGCCATGTGGGCTGCCTTATTGCACTGCCCTGCAAGCTGCCCCTGAAAAGTCACTCGGGCATCTCTGCATCATCTTCCAGACAAGCACAAGGAGCCATTGTAAACTTGGCATTGCATTCAAGCAAATGCACCCCGTTGGAATCTGGAGTAATGTGGGTGTGTGGCACAGCCTGAGCCACCGGGCTCTGCCCAGAATTCTCTGGATGTACTCGGTGCTCCAGTTTCAAATCAGTGCCAGCCTTGCAGAATGGAAACTGACTCTGCAGAGATGCTTATGGGCCTCCCTTCATACAATTTTCTCCAACAGATCTGGGGACAGCATGAATACAAATTCCATTCTATGCTGTTGCACAGAGCCAGCATTTGTCTTCAAGGTTTCCTGGCACGGGATCTGCTCTGGGCAAACATGGCAATCCTGCTCATCAGCTGTAGCTGGCAGTGGAAGCAACATAGTTGTGTTCAGCACTGAGCTGGAGCCTGCAGAGAGAGAGGGTGTGATGTTTGTGGCATAATGAGTCTGTGTTGCAGATGACCTGCTCATGATAATTAGCTGCCTATGATAAAAGCCTCAACTCTTCATTTAATGTTTGTGGCAAAAGGAACCCAGGCTCTGTGTTCATCCACACTGCCCCATGCTGGCTGGTCTTCTGGCCCAAGCCTAGTTCCAGCTGACTTCATTGTCAGGCAAAAGAGCTTGGGTGGGGAGCGTGCAGAAGGCCTGCATTGCATTAAGCTGTGGCCACTGCAAAAATCACAAACTGACTTGGAGAGGCAGAACTTCCAAATATATGAACGAATTGAGGTAAGAGAGGTAGTAGCTAGTTGCATTAAAATCTTAAATTGCAAAGAGAAGGGAATAAATTAGCCATACTTAACAGAAAGAGAGATTGGGCATGGGAATGGGCTGCCCAGGGAGGTGAAGCAGTCACCATCCCTGGAGTGTTTAAGGAAGGACTGGATGTGGCACTTAGTGCCATGGTCTAGCTGACAAGGTAGTGTTGGGTCATAGGTGAGACCTGATGATCTCAGATGTCTTTTCCAGCCTAGTTAATTCCATGATTCTGTGTAACTACAATGAATATAATCCCAGCTAGAAAACCAGTTTCAGGTCTAAAATTCTTCCTGAGCAACAGATAGATGCTTTTAAGGGTAAAAGTGCAATTCCAATTTCAACTTCAAATGGAACTTGA
Source organism: Oreocharis arfaki (assembly GCA_013398015.1). Lineage (NCBI taxonomy): Eukaryota > Metazoa > Chordata > Aves > Passeriformes > Paramythiidae > Oreocharis > Oreocharis arfaki. The sequence goes on along the minus strand of VZRR01002040.1, from coordinate 816,049 downwards.
CATGAATCACAAACTGATCGCTTCTCTCTAATTAAGTTCTTCATCATTTCCAATCACTAGACTGAACAAAAGCTAAGGGTTTGAATAAATATGTCACATAATCACATAATTATATTAGCATATTTGCCATGAGAAGTAAATACAAGATTTAAAATAATTGTGTTAGCTTTTTATTGATACTTTAAACTATGCTTGGAATCATTATAATTGTAACCAATCTCCTCTGATTCCTTGCATACATGGTTAGTAACAAGGTTTTAATTTGCAGCTTCTGTAGATCTTTCATGTTGTGGCAAAGGTAGAATTTTAAAACATGCAAAAGTTACCTTAAAAATCCCCAAAGCTCATGGAGGAGCTCAGAAATAAAAAGGCAGTTAAAGGCTCTAAAACTAACTTTGTGTTAGGAGACCATTTTGGTTTCAAAATGCCAGCAGTCTTTTCAATTTGCATTTATTGGATTTCACTTCTGTTTGAATGCTAGTGTCTGAGGAGTCTAACTAAAAAATCTTGTTTGCTTTTACTAATTTTATTGCCAGATTGCCAGATGTTCAAGAATCAAAATTAATGAATATTCTGAAATATGTTACAGTGATATTAATCCTGAATAATCTGAACGTGATCAAATATAGAAAAAGTAATGATTTTATAAAACAAAATACCTTTAAAGGCATTTCTATGGCAGTATTTATTTGAAGGAACACTTCTTCTATGATGTAGGGAAAATATAATAACATAAAATTAAGGATATTCATATTCAAATATGAAACAACCAGTGAAAAACACAATCTTAAATAATAACACTTGATGTTTATGAAAAGTACTCAGTAATTTTGATCTGGATCTTAATCTCTGGAGATGTTAACCCTCATTTTCCTCCTCAAACATTAACTGACATGTAAATAAAGGGTTCAATTTCATACTGATGATTATTCTATAGTATTGTTTGGCACAATCTGGCTTTCTCTGTAGAGAAAACCATGTAAGAACTCATGGGTCCTGTATTTACTGACTTTACACCAGACTGATAATTGGAGTCAGAGTAGCTCCACAAGGAGTTTTTGCAACTGTAAATACGTGCTGGGAGCTTGTTTGCTCCTGTTTATAAGTAGGCATTGTGAGGCAGACCTGACCCAAAGCTTCTCAGATGTATGAGGAAACTTGAATTCTGTCACCTCAAGGATGACAAAGATAAGGCTTCTTTCCTCATTGCAGATGGCAGTAAAATTAAATTTTGTGTTGATGGCATGGTTTAGGGAAGCTGAAAAAAGACAATGGTGAAGGCAGAGCAGAGCCAGCACCTGGAAAAAATCTTCCTCCAAGCAGTCTGCTACCAGAGGAAGCCACCTACCCTATGTCCAGGGCAGGCCCTATCTGTATGACAGCTTTAAATGTTTGTTGGAAACAGATTCATTCAGACCAGTGCAATTCAGATGTGCATATACATTAAAAAAAAAAAAAAAAATGTTGCAAATAATACACTGCATATTTTTTTACACTCTGTTCTGAAAAGGGAAAAGAAAAATACTGAACTGTTTCAAGAATTTACATTAAAGTTATCAGTCATGCTAAATGCACTTTCCCAGTGTGAGTGCCTAGACATATATTTCTGTGAAATACAGTAGTCAGAGCTGTTCAGTATCTTCAGTAATATTCTTCCATTATTCCACAGGAAAAAAAATAAAGGAAGGAGACTTTTTTTCTTCCTTTAGTTTTCCATTATTTCCTAGGTGATAAATATGTCAAAATATTTGAAAGAAAATAAGATGGGAGCTGACGCCTAGAATTTAATTTTCAGTTTTTATCTTGGATGTGGGACAGTAACAAACAAGGAAAGTGGCAGCAAAAATATTTAGCAATCTCTTTCTTCCCTTTGCCAAAGTATTGCTCTTTTCCCCTATTGATTTTCTGTCCCAGTCGCTGCTGCTGACCTGATTTGCATGAAAATGATTTTCTTGTTTAAATAAATATACTTGAAATGGTCAATGTTAACAAATGACGGGGAGAAAAAAAGTTGATGCAAAAGGAAGAAATGTACTTTTTATTAGAGGTATCTGAGATTTGAATAAAAAGATGAAAGGTCTGATTTTCACTTTGCTTAGAGAAGCAACAGATAAAGCATACAAATTCATTTATAGGTGAAAATAACACTGAGAAGTCTCAGACATTGCACCTCTTCAGCTGCTCATTTCCTCAGTCTTGGGAACCCTTGGTAGAGAGCAATACAGAATACGTCCTCTAGTAATGAGACTTTTGGAAGTACATCACTCAGTAAAGAAATCTTTCAGGCATCTTAGACTCAGAAGAATTACTGAGCTCATCATTCTTTATCAAGTCCATGTCTTGAGATATAGAACTAAAAGTATAAGGGTCCTTAAAAACTTATGTAGGACAGTGTAGTTATTATTTTAAGAGTCTGGAATACATACAGAAATGAATCATGAACATTCTTGTGATGAACCTTAACTTTCTCCTGATTAAATTATGTATTTAACCTTAAAAGTTTCGAATTACACTGTAGCCTTTTAGATTTCCTTTTCTTTCTTTTTGTTTCCCCCTTTTTCCCAATTTAATTGCTTGTTTGCAACTTTCCTTCTCTGAACAGTTCATCCTTTTTCCCATTGCTCCATCACTTTTTCTGTTTTGGTGCATTCAGGCATGCTGTTATCCTAGAGGTGTTATCTGGTTTTGCAGAGTTGAGTGTATTTTACCACTCTGCATAAAAGAAAAAATACACTGTTGGGAAACTTGCAGCATTTTATATCTTCGTATTCTCTCATAACATTTATTTTTTAGTATTAAGGTAGTTCATTTCATATTGAGTTGCCAATAAACACAATACCTAGTGTGGGGTAGGTGCAATGCAAGAATATTAGGCAAATACCAATGAAAATAAGACTGAAATCTGATTAAAACTGGCTATGTATGTCTTGTTCTTCTCATACACAGACTATGGAGGTGGCAACTGCTGCACCTTCATTTTCATGCATATTCTTCTGCTCTTTTCACACCAAAATGGGTTTTGGGAACAGGGCTGAGGGAAAAGATAACTCCGTGGTAATGCTGGAGTAGTGGATAAAAAAAAAAAGAAAGAAGCTGAACAACTTATAATGCAGGGGAAGGGATGGAATAGTCTTCAAATGCTAAACTTGAAAGTCATCAGAGAGAGTCCAATGCCAATAGAAAGCAGAATGAGGACTTCCATTCTCACAAATGCTTTTGAAATACAAAATTCTATACAAGATTTCCAGGATGTTATTTCTACTGATAGTAAGATAATTCCAGCTGAAGATATATGAATGTAAACCAGTTTAGTATTAGCATTATTTGCATATATAGCTACACATGCTAAAGTGCATGAGGCCAAAATATAAATAATAGAAAACCAAATAATCTAGAACAGAAAGACCTTTGCAAAGTACCACAGTTTGTTGCAGACTAAGGGGTAGACAGAGTGCATTACCTGTAAGTTCACAATTTTATCACTTACAGGCAGAACTACACAGTTTGTGTTTGCAAACGCTTGGAGTTCTGATGATTCCATATGCTTGCTGAATAGTTCATATGCCTCTGTATTTGTGAGTAGGGATTACTGAATTGAATCCTTAATATAACAATGTAATTTAAAAAGTAGCAATATGTGGTATTTATCAATAAAATTGTAATGAAATATGGGTTTTTTAAAAAGATACCTTCAAGTAACTCAGAACAAAACCATGAACTTTGAATTAAAGGATATAATGTGCAGGTTTTAATGTATAGGCTTATAATATATCAGTACCAAAGCATATAATATATAGGCTTTAATACCAGAAGGACTTATGAGATCGTGAGCAACATTATAAATAAAGCAAAATTAAATAGAATTCAAGCTTTATCTGTCTTGACAGGATGACTTTAAAGAGGGAAAAGTCAGATATTCTGGTGCTGGTGCATAATGACCTTCAATTTAAAAATGTATGCACTATTTCTTATTTCACTGTCTCTAGCTTTATTTTATATCATTACCTCTAGTAATATTTTTCCTTTTGACTCTCTCTGCCTGTGCAGATGTAATTGGTCCCCTAAAACATTTGTATTGACTGAAACGACTCTATCATCTAATGAATCAGCAAAGCACTAACCCAAATGCTTAACATAAAGGATCTTGAAATCAATGGGACCTTAATTAAATGAATGTTTAAGGGCTTCATTGAAGGGCTTGAATTGTCACAACTCAAATAGATGACATACTTTTTGTTACCTTTCTGGACTGTGACCTGCTCATGTCACCAAAAGATCAATTAAAATTCATGGTGTTTTTTTGTCACCATTACAAAGCAAGAAAATTCCGTGCCTGTATCTCCTTTTGGAACTTAGTGAGTTTGATTTTTAAAACCATGTGCAGTACTGTATTTGATCAGCTGATCTCTCTCCTTCTTTAGATCAGAGCCATAAATGCTAAGCTGAGTATTTCTTGAGCAATATTGTGAGAGAACAGTTTCCAAGATCATGGTAACTTCCATTTTTGTTTTACTTCATGTGTCTTTTGTTCTATGGTGCAACAGAAAACCCTACCAATGTAGATGGAACTCTGGTACTAAATTGAAAGTTTTACTTTGAAATGGATTTTAGAGAGTGGAGGACAAATGTGAAAAGAATTGAGCATGATTAAGAAATGTGACTGCCTAAAAATAGACATCCAGTGACATTTTAGAGGATGTAGAGTATCTGAGAAACCTGTATGAAACTGACAGATGCTATTAGCCCTACAGGGGACCCATACCTTTCTTTTGTAGTAGATAGCATCCATATTTTACCTCCTTCTGATATTGGATTGACTTGGCAAATATCCTTCCATATAAATCTTGTATCAATAATTATTTGTCCTTCAAAACATCAAGTTTCTTCTGTGAAAATATTGACAATGGGATGCCAGCCTTCATCTGAAACTCTCAAATTTGACAATTTTACCACATTTGTTCATATGTAAACTCAATTATAGAAAAGGTCCTTGTTGGGCCTTGATGCTATCTGTAAAATAACAACAGGTTTCAAAGCATTATTGATGTACTAGAAAGATTAAAGCTGACACAAGAACCTGTTTAAACAAAAGAAATACGTTTGAAAAACCTTTTATACACTAAAAGGTCTGTGACAACAGTTGATACTCAACTAGCTCTTTGTTTTTGACTTCAGTCAAATGTCATATTCAAACTGACCTTTAGCATCATTGTTTGTTTAGATGTAGCAATTTCCAGTAGCAGTCCAGCCTTATGCTTACTCTTTTTCTCTCTCCTTGTATTCTAATTTCTAGAAGAATTACATTACACATTTCTGGCCTTGATTGTATCCTCCTACCATTTTATAAATTGTTTCATTACATCTGTACATAAGTCCAAGCACTGTGCCTGCTAAATATGAGCTCCCTCCCCTCTTTTAACTTGGGGTGAATTCTGTGAGTATGTGCAGTTGCAAATTTGTGTGCTTTATGCCACATGCCTTTCATGCACTGCTTCTGCTGGGTGTTTGTAAATAGCTCTCTTTTAGATGCCGTATTTTAGTCTCTCTGAGTGCTTCCACTTGGTCTGTGTAAGGTCTGAGTGTTTCACAGCACAAAAATATCAGAGAGAGAAAAGCCTGTTCTGATATTTTTCAAGGAAGACTGCAGTTATTAACCATAAAATAAAACTTCAACCAGGAACAAACAGTCACTGTTTAATTTTTACCATTTCTGCAGATCAAAAGGAAAGGAAAGGGGGGAGACTCTTGTGCCTGGTGTCTGTGTTTTCACGTGTCTCTGTTTGTGACAGAGAAGAATACTTGATTAAAAATGACAGATGCCATGGATATCTCATATTCTACTTTTCTTTTTCCTGTCTGCTCATTATCTGTCTGTTAGGATATTCCAAGGAACTGCAGGAGTATCCCTTTAAGTGCCTGCTTGTTCCAGTTCAGTGAATGGTTGGATGAATGGCTAATCACTGAGGGGATGGCTGGCCACAAAACAGTAATCATATAACTATTGCTGATGCAAACTTCCAGTGCACAATCCACCATTATTTACAGATTAGCTCAAGGAGACAGAGGGAATATGCATCTGCAAAACTATCCTTTGGTAAAGGGGTGATTGATCCAGTGAGAGCACATTGTGAATATTCATAATTTGGGCATGATGAACAGCACAGAAGCTGCCAAATCACTTCAAGAGCCCAGAGGGCTTATAGAAAACAGTGAAGATTAGCTGCCCTCATCTCTATTGTTATGAGGTGACTAGCTGGAGAGAAGAGGTTCTTTGTTCTCTTCGAAGTCCCATGAAAACATTATGTTCCAAGGAAACTGTTCCATGAGAAGCTGAAAATTGTTTTTAATTTTCCATTAGATAGCATCAGGTGCATCTCTTACTTTAGGGTTGTTGGGTTGTTTTTATTTTGTGATCCGTGTGCCACCTTCAGGTTGTGCAGAAATCAATATTTCTGTTTAAAATTAGGAAGAATAATTTCCAAATGTGACCTGTGTGACTCATACCACGTGGTCTCTTTAAGCTTGCATTCAGACAGAGCAAGATTTGGGACTAGAAACTCAGTGTTTCTGCATTGTCTCATTCGGTGATCACCATTCAGAGAAGAAACTGAGTCAAATACAGGGGTTTTTGCAGATGGAGACACCTTTTTTGTCTGTCTCAATAGCGACATGCAGTAGTGGCATAACGCAACAGTGGGTATTGTGAACCTGGTACAGGCTCGTAACAGAATGTAACTTATCTCCTCAGATAAGTACATTTTAAATAGCGCTCAAATGCTCTACCTAATTCTTAAACATTTGTGTTTGCAAGGTCCACATCCCCTGGGATCTCACTGGTCATCCCAAGCTCACAGAGCTGGATTTATATCAGCCTAAGCTGAGAACAGCAAGTCACACAGGGGAAAATAACATAGTCCTTTTCATGGCAATAGGCAATTTTTCTGTTTTTTCTGATGTTCTTGTCTTGTTACTATTACTTCAGCTGTGACTAACCTATGCCGATCTTTTGTACAATATAGTTCTCTTAAACCTCTATTGTGTTATGGGTGTGGGCACACAGAAACAACAAACAGATATGAAGAAATTTTCTTTTGAGGATTCTGTGGGTTATAAACATTGGAGCTGCCACTGCTGCAAGCATTAACTGTGTTAATGCCAAATTAATTTTAGAATGAAGCTTGTAATTAAGTCAGGTAGGACACGGATAAGCAGAATGAAAAAATAAAAATGTTGGAAAGCACTGAAAGAAGAGAAAATAGGGGAGAAGGTGAGTAAAAGAGCAAAGGATGCAACACAGGGATTCTCAGTGAAGTCTCCCTCTCTCAAAGGGGAAAAAGACAGGAGTCAGCAGGTCTCATTGGAAGAGCTTTAAATTGTATTTGAAGGGGGAAGGGGATAAAAACAGGCCTTTAGAGATAAGCCTGGGGTGGCACACCAGTGTTTGAGGGATAGTGTGCTGGTGAGGCCCTTTGGTCTGCTGTCTCAGTGTAAATAGGAAATAGAGATCCATACAGCAGATAAGACGCAAGGGTTATTTAAAGGTTACCACAGATGCACCTGAGAATGGTCACATTAGGAACTATGGGGGCTTCTCCACCCAAAAAGATGGTGGGATCAATCACCCAGCTGAAGTGCATCTACACCACTACACCCAGCATGGGCAATGGATAGGAGGAGTGGGAAGCCATCACAAAGCAGGAAAACTATGACATTGTTATCATGGAAACACGGTGGGATGCCTCACAAAGCAGGAGCGCTGTAATTGATGGCTATTAACTCTTCAGAAGGGACAGGCGAGGAAGGAGATGTGGTGGGGTAGCCCTGTGTGTTAGGGAGCGTCTGCGTTGTCTGGAGCTTAATGATGGTGATGATAGAACTGAGTGCTCACGGGTAAGAATTGGGGGAAGGGTAACAAGACACATATTCTGGTAGGAGTCTGTCCTGACTACTCAATTAGGATGAAATATTTTACAAGCAGCCTAGAGAAGTCTTACAATCCCTAACCCTTGCTCTTACGGGAAACGTCAACTTACCAGATGTCTGCTGGAAATACAAGGCAGCAGAAAGTAAACAGTCCAGGAGGTCCCTGCAATGTGTGGGAGGAACTTTCTGTCACAGCTGGAAAAGAAGTCAGCTGGGGAAGGTGCCCTGCTGGACCTGCTACTTGTGAACAGAGAAGGACTGGTGGGTCATATGATGGCTGAAGGCCTCTTAGTGGTCATGAAATGATAGCTTTTTCCATTCTCATAGGAGTGGGGATAGCAGAACAGCCAGCTGATTTGGACTTCTTGGAGGCAGACTTTGGTCTGTTTAGGAGCCCAGTTGGCAGTCTCATCATGACAGATGGCCATTTACAAGAAGGTTCAGAAGGAAGATCTAGGGAGCTACAGATCTGTTGGGTGGACCTTGGTGTTGGGGAAGGTCGTGGAGAGGATCATCTTGAGTGCCATCATATGGCACATGCAGGACAAACAGGGGATCAAATGTTGGCTGACCAACATGGGTTTAGGAAAGGCCGGTCTTGCTTGACCACCCTGATTTCCTTCTATGACAAGGTCATATCTCCTGCTATGTTCAGTTCCATTATCTTCCAAATTACAGAAAAATGAGCAGTGAGGATTTGTGGGACAAGACACACCAGTTCTGACCTAGACTGGTCACATCTACTTTTCATTTGAGCTTGGTGAAGGCAAAGTTTCTTCTAACAGCTGTCCTTGACATAATATGTAAGTTATTAAGCAGCTGCTGGCATGATTTCCAAGTGATTTTGGTCTGCCTTTCTTATTTAAAATGCATTTTCCTCTCCTGAGCTATTCTGCAGATTCTCAGTTATGCCAACACTTCTGAAGTCTCAGCTCAGTTCTATTTTCAGGTGGTTTGGTTAGTCACTCCTTTCAAACTACTAATCAGTTTTGTTTTACATCTAGTTGCTTCAGAAATCATAGCTTTTTGCTATACTGAAAATTAATTTTTCCTTGGTCCTACTGCTGCACTAATTCTGTTGTGAATCATCTTATTGGAGGTAGAACTTGCCGCCTTTGCTGTGATTGCAAAGCCATACTTCTATTTACCACTTTTTATGTGTGCTTATGGTTTCATTTAATTTCAGCAATGTTATATTTGGACTCAGCTTCAGGCTTCTCAGCTGCCCGGCTGCCCATGCTGCTCCCAGCCTGTGTGTGCCACTTCTGCTCTTGGCTTGCCAGGGCCTGGTACCCATGGCTTGTTCAGCTGCTGTGCTGAACCCACCGCCTCTTGCTGCAAGATGCAGGGGCAGCGTGGCCAGAAGCAGGAGAGCAGTTTTGAGGGCATCTTTCATTTTTATATCAGTCAATGCATCACAGAAAAGGGAGAAAAGCAGTTCCAGAGTACTCTCCTGGCACTTTCAGGTATCAGTGCTCATTTCAGGCCTGAAATGAATTGACTGCATTTCTGCAAAAACGATGGCAGAAGGATCAGGGCTGTGGACCAACCGTATTTATTTACCATAGCGTTTCTGTGCCATGAGGTTCTGGCAAAAAGTCACCAGAAGCATCTTCCAGGCTGGCAGCAGCTGGCTGTGGGCATAAAACTGTGAGACATAAAAACCCAGCTGCAGTGGTCTGTACCAAAGGTTGTGTCACACCCAGTGGTCCTTTGCCAACGAACACACCAAAACATGATTCCCTGAAGCCTTTTGAATGAAAGGTAATTGGAAGATGTTCTTGTATAGGGCAGACTCCCAGGGAGTTCTGCTGGTGTATTCAGTAGTCGAGGGGGTAGATTTCCCTATCCTTTCCCTGGAAAGTGAGGTGTCTGAAGCTTCCCACACAGCCTGCTCAGTTGCCTCACCTAAGCATACTCACCATGACACCCAGGCTATCTTTTCACAGCAAAAATTCTTCCAGACCACGTAAAACTCACCAAGAAGTCCTCTATTGCTACATTTCCCTCACCTAAGCATACTCACCATGACACCCAGGCTATCTTTTCGCAGCAAAAATTCTTCCAGACCACGTAAAACTCACCAAGAAGTCCTCTATTGCTACATTTCTGCTGGCTCAGGGCTCTTAAAATAGGATTTAGAGATGATATTCTCCTCTAATGCGTCATGAAGAAGAGACTAGACCAGACCAAAAAAAAAATGCCCTTTCTTTCCTACAGACCAGAAAGGCCAAATATGTTTGGCCAGCTGCAGATGAGTTGCCTAGCTAGAAAATATCATTAATTCCTTCAAAAACCATGTCTGACTCTGTGTACCAGTAAATTGAATGGTACCTGAGTCAGGAATTCCCAAGCATTGGATAGCATTACACATGCTGCAACAGGACTTAGACAGCCCCTTAGCATGCTTTTGGGCTCACTGCCTAGGGTCTCACCAAACAATTTTTGACATAGTCTGGGAGTTATCACAGGTCAAGTATCATTTCCATTTAGTGCTTTGGATCATTTCACGCTTTTGAAGAGTGAAACATTCAACTATATGGATATGTGCCACTCTGGGCCACCTGGTTTTAGGAGCCTGAGTGCTGCCTAACTTCACTGGTGAAGAAGAATGGTTTAAGTGAAACATCCAGGTTACTAGCTGCAGCCTGTAGGTCCAAATTGGGTCATTTTGGGACAAACGTGAAGCCAGAACAAATGAGAAATGTTTACACATTCTGAGGAACCTGTCAGTTAGTGCCAGAGGCAATTCTGAACAAAAAACTAGAGGTGGACATTGTGAATCCACTAGCATGGCAATAAATACATGACCTAGAATAATTATTGTGGTTCTTGTTACATGAGGGTCTATCAGCTCTTGGCTTCAAAACTGATATTTTCATGCACTGTAGTTTAAACTCCTAGTACACCTTGGCCTGAATCTAACTGTCCAAACTCTTGTACCTACGAGACCAGTAACATGCAAATGTCCCAAAGGCCTTGGGTTGCACCAGCTTTCTGAATGTCTTAGAATCCTAAATAAAATGTCACAAGATTCAGCTCAACTGAGCTTTGTCTTTCACCCCCTTTACTCACATGTCAACCTCTGAGAAACTCACTAGACAAATTCAGTCTTGGACTACTTTTAGGGACCCAGAATACAACACAGCTTTTAGAATACAAGACAAAAAACTTTTTCTTCTAAATATGCATTCACAAATAAGTTTTTCATATAATATTAATCTCTTGTTCCAGGAAGAGTGAGTTGGTGTGTTCGGCCTTTTACACTTCACTTTGATTGGCTAAATATCCCACTCTAGCCTACACAACTCAGTAGGGATCTTGCTAGATTCCAAAAAAGTGGAAAACTCTGCTGAATGTTAATTTCCCTTGTGCAGTTAAGAATGTACACCCTAATTTGGAATTTATATTTGTGAAAGAAGAAAGCTGTATTCAGCAACAGAGATGAGGGACATCAATGTGAAAATGAAGCCAGGTTTTAACAAGTGGAACTAGAGCTTTTGATAAACTGTATAATTAGAAGAAACTGTGAATCTCATTTTTAATGTAAATACCAAGGCAAACCCTTTGTCCTTTGGTATCAAACCTCCACCCTCAATCTACAAAAGCATATACTTATTTTGAAAGGATTGGCATAGGTTTTTATTAAGAACCTTAGGATATGAACTAGGGACAAGAAAGCTCCCAGTAATGCCCCCAGGCATTGCATTAATCAATGAAAATCCCAGGTAACATACCATTATTTGGTAAATATACATTCTCACCACCACTGACTGGAAACCTGGGAAGGCAAGCAATTATCACTGTGTTGGCAGTTTGTGTTTAAAGTGTGTAATTATCTCTCCAACACTCTACACAAATGTGTTTCACTGTATTTTAAAGGTGCTTGGTGAACATCTACTGACATAAATGAAATCCAACAACCAACAGAAAAAAATCAGTAAAATTATTTGTTTCCGCTTGTATGTTCATAGAACCATGGAATGGTTTGGGTGGAAGGGACCTTAAAGGTGATCTACTTCCAATCCCCTGCCCCATCCCTAAACTTTAATCTAAACCAGAAGAAAAATACTTCTAATCTTTCTTTCATTACTGTTAAGTTCTCAGAATCTTTCTGATATTTTCATGATATAAACACCAAACATATAAACATGGACTAAAGACAAGATGAACCCTGAGGGTTCACATGTTATTGGTAGGTATTCTAGAATTTTTTCTGTAGAGAGGAAAGGTTTTCTTGGTGAGATGCAATGCACAAGCTTTCAGAAAATTTAAATGAATATAATTTGTTTTTTATGCTTAATGAAACTAAGTAAACCTCAGGTTTTAAGTTTGGATGCTTTTACTTTTTTTGGTATATCTTGTCTATGGCAGGCCAGACAAACACAAAGCAGAAATCACATAAGTAAGAAAATCACAATATTGTAAGGATACCGTCATATTTTCAGCATACTAAGGATGCTGAAAGGGGTTCGAACGAAACGTTGAAATTTTCAATATTCATTAAAGAAACAGTTCTAAATTTATTAGCAAACTTTCTAGCACATTCTTAATTGTCACCATCATCACATTATTAGCAGATTAAATTGAATTTAGATTCATATCTAAACCCCTTTAGTCATTGTAATTCAATGAACTCAGCGGAAGTTGTTAAAACGTAACTTCCCTTGCATTTTCCTAAAATCAGGAACTAGAATTTGAAAGTGTGTTTTACGATCTTTAACCACGCTGAATATAACCTTTGTGCAGAGTGCCAAAGAAGTTCCCAAGATTGCTTTTGAAGTAGGACATTATTTAAATAAAGAACAAATGAGATAAAATCCTCTGACTTTTATCAAAATGTATAGGCTTTACATCAGTTGTGAAAATCAGGCAGGGTCTCAATCTCAGGACACATGGAAAGTGTGCTATAACCTTATGCTCACTATGCTCAGCCGGATAGAAACTTGATTAGCAACACACTACAGGAGAAAGACTGACACTAAAAGTGTGATTACCTATTATGTGTTGTAATGGTTACTGTGAGAGCTCAGAAATTATTTCTATTGAAGAACATATTTGAGTTTTGCTTAATTATGTTTAAAAGTAGATTTTTGAATGGATTGCAATACTTCAAAAATATTCATTGCTTTAAAGGAATTCATTGCTCAAAAGTACTTATCAATGTATTAGGCATCTTTTTTCCCCCTCACTTGAAATCTGGTGTTGTTTTGTTGTGGTTAAGTGTTCTTTGTATTTTACAACAAAAGTGCAATTATTGTTTCACTTTTCCTAACGGACTAGAATGTCTACCCCAAGAACTGTAAATTAAATACTATGATTTTGTTTCCTGAGAAATACGCATAATAGTAAAGCTCAGCTGCCTAAAAATTCACCAAAGAGTATAAAGATTGTGAAAATAAAAATTAGAATTAATGTGATTACATTGTGCATTACCCAGCATAGTGGCACACCCTGCAGGGTCAACAACAAGACACACATTTCAAAAAAGGCCTGCTTTCCTTCTGTCTTCCTCTTCCCTCAGCCAAGTTTTATTGCAATTTTAATGCCATCAATTTTTTTCTGATGCCACATAGCATTTGAGGACTATCTGCAATTAGGCTCAACGCCATAAGGAATAGGCTTGGTCCTATACTGCATTCCAGTCAGGAACATTCTGTGTGAGTTCAGTGCTTCATGAAGTTAGTCAGAGTCTTGTAACCTTTCCCATACAGGCTGGTCTACACAACGTAGATTTTGCATTACAAGTGCTCAAGCCAGAAGGCTGCAAGAGACTTCTGTGCTAAAACAGATGACATCTGGCTTTTCTGAGCCTCCCTTTGGAGATTTAGATCTCATTCTTCTTAAAAACTTGGGTGATGTTAGCAATCTTTTCTATTTGAAGCCAAATTCATGTTGCATGACTGGGGTAAAACACTAAATCATGGACAGAGAGCGAGCTGAAGTCCTACGGATGTACCTTTGATTTTCACTGTAACCTAGAAGTCCAGCCATTTGCATTCCAAATACCTCTTTTAATCCATGTTGTTCACCAAATTGTACTTTATAAGAACATGAAGTAGCCAATTATGGTAATTTTTCTAAATTTGCTAAGTGACTCTTGGCCTTGTATTCCTAACCACAGGCATGTTTTCAGATGACTGAGTTTTGTAACTGCTGATAGTCATGTCTATTTTAAATGCCTCCAGGTAGATGCAGAAAATTGCAATGTTCTCCAAATCACTAAATACTCCAAATCACTTAAATATACCTGCGTATTTTGACAATGCTAATGAATAGCTGGCAGGCAAATATAAAGCAGAAAGGTTATGCCAACAGAGAGTGAATGATATTTTAAAATAAGGCTATACATATTTAAAAAGTCAAGGGTGATAAAATATTTAACCCATAGTAATATATAACAGTATGGATTTTGTTAATTGAGAAAAAAAGAAATTGAGAATCCTTGGAATGTGACTCTTTCACCAAGTACAGTGGCCAATAGTAAATTGACACAACTTAAGAATATTTTAAATATGTCCTCTATGGTTTAGAAATAGCACTTTACAATGATTCCTTCTAAAACAATCCAATTGCAATATAAACTTCACGACATCCATATTTCGCTACTCAAAATTTCAATTGATTATCAACTTGGCTTTCAATTACATTCTTACAATGTAAGACTAATTGCAAAATATACACTTCAACTTTGTTATAAGCAATTAAGTAATTGTGATCTGCGTGTACGTAATTTGAATGTTTATATAAAGAAAAGACAGGATGGAAAAATTGTGGATGGGGCTTGTTATATTTCGAGCATATAATCCAGACCTAGAGCTCATTAGCGTATTTGCTCTGCTTATTTTCATGCAAAAATACAAGTAGTGGCAAAAGCATTATGTAAATGAATTTAAAAAACCCCCCAAACTGGCTAACCTATTAGAAATTGTAGATGTCAGTATTGCACAGTCCAGCAGCATTGACAGAGAACAGTTCAGGACAGACATATTTACAGATCCCTGGAAGAGCAATCAGATTAGAAGAACTACTTGGAATCCCTTGTTTTGAACAGCTTCATTTCACAAAACAAAAAGATTTTTCAACAGCACATTCATTTTAAAGGCATCTTTCATTTGAAAACATTTTCCCAATTGTCCTAATTTTTGTACTAGTATTTGGTCAGATATTAAAATAAAAAATTTGCACCAAAGGAAAACGTGGTCATTTCTGAGAAAATGGAAACTCTGAGCTGGAAGTAATGGGTGAGAGCTCTCAATGGCATGAGCAGTTAATTGTGTTCTATGCAGCAACAAGAAGCACTTTGAACCTCTAGAGAGTCCACCTGAGCTGCAGTGATACAGTGGTGAATTTGCTGGGCAGTGGGAAAGTCATTCTGTGAGACAGTCAGTCCTATTGCATCCATTCACCATCAGAGGGAAGGAGTGCCATGTGTAATGGACATTGACTCATGGTGCATGGCAGAACTATACTCTGATAAGGTTTAATTTCATTTTTGCCGTGGTGATTCGTTTCACTCTGTGAATGAAGTAGAACTGATAGAAGCTTCATAAGCGCAGAAATCCTGCACGGAATGACTTTCCATCTTTTGTCCTCATCATTTTCTCTCTGGAACAGTTTTCACTGTGCCACAGTGAAAGAAAGAATCTGCAGTACAATTCTAGTTCGACTCTGTCCCTCCTTCCCTACTCTTTCCCACGCCTGAAAGCCCCCATTGTTGGGGAAATATTGTGAGTTCACAGCCTCCCTGGAGGGGTTCCTATTCAAGACAAGCTGTGCAGGAGCCAGGAGAAAAATCAGCACTGACTCTGTCCTTTCTAAGCAATCTCTTTTCCTTCTTCGCCTTTGTTGTATGTCTTCTGAATGGTACTACTCTGTGCTGAAATCCTGATCAAAACTTACTGGACATGAAATTCACTTATAGAGTATTAAGTGCCCAACTGGGTGCGCAACTAGATTCTTTGCCTGCACATCTCTGGAAAAAAGCCTGGGGTCTGGGGGAGGTTTTGTTCAGTTTTGGTGATTTCCATCAGAAAAAGGCTATGTCTCTTACAGTGGTGGATGATAGAAAAGTACCCTCCTCCACCGTGAATCCTCTATTGCCTTGTGCTCCAGTTCCTGCCCACCTGCTGCAGCTGACATGTAGCCCAATAACTGCCGGGTGCCAGCCACAAGACTGCGTTTAGGATTGGTTTCTAATAGGAGCAAGAGTCTTTGCTCTTCATTCCTGCTGCGAGGCACCTGCAAAATGACCAAAATAAAGGTGCATCTGACTTTGCCCATTTTATTAGACTACGACCCACAGAGCTCCCTGGAGCACGATTTGAATGTTGAATTCTACCATCCAGACGAATCCTTCTCTTACACTTCAGATGCTTGTCCATTGAGTGTGTTGTGTTCCGTAATTGCTAGTTACTGCAGTGCAGCAGGGTCAGGTTGTACTCTTGACACGTAGAAATTTTAATCCTTTACAATGGCCCTTAAAATCAATGTAGCACTCAAGGGAAGTAGAGGTAGGCACTGGAGATCTAGATAATTGCCTCTAACCAGTGTGCTTAAAACTGCTCAATCCTTATCCTATGAAAAGGTATGAAAATACTGACACCTCCATGTCCCCTTTTGAATTGGAAACTGCTTCAGAGCTTTTAGTGTGCTTTCCTTGATGTCCCCTGTGCACCACAGTCACAGGTGTTACATCCCTTTTCACCAGTTCTCTCCTCAAACTGCAGCCTTTTGGGCCGGAAGTACTACTCCAGTGAACAGCACATGGAAACGATGGAGACAAGAAATACATTTTTAATTTTGGTACTTATACTCTGCTTACAAACATGGCAGTAATTTGCAGAAATATCATAACCAAATGCATGTAAATTCTTCCCAGTTCCCCACAATTGTGAATGATGATACAGACCTAGTAGTTTTGCTGTCTCTCGTCAGACAAGGACTTCAGGTTTCATAGGTTTTCTTTTGTCTGAAGGGTAATATCCTGCAGGCTGACAATGGCAGAAGGACCTGCCTTTCCACCTGGAAAGAATGACAGAAGAGGAAGAGGGTGGAAAGGGACATTAGTGTAAAAGAAATGCTTGATGGTGGAACAAAGAGATAGTGAGTGCGATGCATTTCGTGAGGCTATCCAGATCTGTTCAGAGGAAATGACTGAACACGCAAGGAAGGTGCTGTACCTTGAGGACAGTCATAGAGCAGTGTGTGCTGGAGAGGTGCTCTCACAGCAAATCCGACTTGATCTCTGTAAAACTTTCCTGGTGACTGGCACATGCTCATCTCTGCCTGCCCAGGTCTGCCTTGGAGCACACAGGCTGTGCTGTTGCTCTGAACAAATCTGAACACAAACAGAGGTGTTCAAACAATAAGATGGTGAAAATGCGTATCCAACACTGTAAAAATATTGTCCTGGGGAATTATTACTGAGCACTTCTCAAAGCAGGGACTTAGTCTCAATTAAAAAAATGCCTGTTGCAGTAGAATTACTGAAGTCTAGTTATTTAAAAAGACAGATGATAAATCTGTGTGGAGGTTTGAACACATAAAAATCTATTGTAAGATATGTGTTTGACTGGCTTCTCTCCAACTAACATCACATTTCTAGAATTAACTTAAGATTATTGTTCTCTCTGTGACTTTCTCTCCCAACGAAATTCCTTTTTCAGAACCTTTGCTATCTAAAAGTTAAGTGCCCAGTTTAAACAAGTCATCAGTCTCCTAAGGTCCTTTTCAGGTGGGTAGGTACCATCCTCTACAGATGCCTTAATCCCACCTATTTTACGGAGCGGTCTTGAATGGTTATGCTATGACAGATGCCAGTTTTTGAGGTAATAAAACTGGAAGAGAATGCTACTTTCATTTTGCTCAGCTATATATATTCCTCTTACAATGATATGAGCATAGTCTGCAATGGGTTGGGTTTTGTTCTTTGTGATTTAGTCCCCTCTAGGACAGCCAGTTTATCTGCAAACATGAGATTTGGGGTGATAGTACTGCATAGCTGGGCAAAATAATGATCTTTTTCCAAAGGAAACGGAACTTTCCAGAAAAAGGAAATATTTGCACACATTACTACATTGCAGTTACTGTCTATGTTTTCTTGGTTCACCTGCCTGTTCACAGAATGGCACAAGGACAGAATGTCTGGGGTAGGAAGAGATCTCTGGAGCTCACCCAGTCTGCCCATGAAGGGTTAAAAAAAGCAGATTGTCCAGTCTCCTGTCCAGTGGTGTTTTGAACATCTTCAGGCTTTATGAAGGAAACAAATACTTTTTTTGAGCATATATATATTACTGGAATGCCATCTGAGCTGACAGCAACCAAATTGCTTCCACTGACCCTTTCAAATAATTAAATTTTCTATTTTCATCCATTCTACCTTTATGTAGGGTGGGACCTTCATTTAACATTGTATTCAGTGGCAGTGGCACACTTAAAATGTTGTTAATTAATATATCAGGCACTGAGCAGATCTTTGCCTATTGGCTGCAGCTCCCTGCTGGGTTGTGTTTTGATTTTGGAATCAATTTAGAGCTCATGTCATGAAACATACTGGAGCATCCAAACCAAAACTAAATTTTATTTAACAGCATTTCTGATAACTTTTCAAAGCAGTATGAAAAATTAAGAAATATATTTAATTTCTCCATGCCCTAGGGAAAGTAATTATGTTAATTGCATATTGTATATAACATCAGTTATAACTTGTGAAAGACTGATTCGTGTGTATGCCCACATTCTCACACAATGAAATTTGATTTAATAATATCCACGCCACAAAACATAACTTGTACTAATTCGTCTTTTTAAATTATGTATTCAGCTTCAAAGTGAGGTTACTGTTAAAGTAAGGTTACTAATATTACAGCACTATAATAAACCCCTAACAAATGTATATCTTCCTTATTCATAGAGACTAATTAAAAATCTCTTTATTGGTATCAGGCCTAAGATGTCTCAAGGGCTACCCCATAAAGGCTACCATTTGGAGCTTTTATTTTGTTTAAACTAATATTTGCATTCAAATATACATTGTTTTCATTTTGTTATGAAATATTGTCAGCAATTTAAAGGACTTTGTCAACCTTGTTGACATCAGGTAAGTTTTCATCTAGTAGAAGGCACACTACGACATACTGCAGAGGGCAATGGAGTGGTATAGCTGGAAGGTTAGGCTTTTGAATCCAGCCCCAGAGCTGAAGAAGCAATCATATATTGGTTTTAGGGAGAAATTGTTTTGCATGTCTGCCTTCTGGAGGCTCCTCTTTTAACAGTCCATCTGATTTGAATGTACTGACTCATAACATCACAACCTACTTCAAACAATCCCTGTCAAGTTGTAAAACATCGCAAATATAACTAGATGTACAGAAGAAGCAGCACCCACTCAGCATGACCCCTAAAGCGGATTTGATCATTTACACTGGTGCTATTTAATGAGTAGTGTGATATGAATTGAGATGCAGTTGCCATTTCCACATTAGGATTGCTATTTGTTTCTTTCAAAATCTCTTCATTTGCTTCAAGGCTTATCTTGGCAATCCATAGAACTACTTGTTTTGTTGATGAAGCTCCCTGTGCTGCCAAGAGAGAGAGGTACACAGTAAACAAAGCACATTGCTTAATTTAGGCAGTAAGAGTAGGGTGAATTCACCTGTAGAGATGTCTTGCATCCTAAAGAAGGAGCCTTATAGTGCTTATCTAACTTTTAGATGTCAAAAGTGAGCTGGTATGAATCACAAACTCTAAAAAATAAAATAGATAAGTGGATGAAATATTATGGTTCTTTCCTATTGATCATGATCACAGAACTTCTTCAATACAGAAAAGATGCAAGGTTGTTTTCAAGCTTTGTCTTCCAGCAGAGACAGTATCCCATCAATTACATATAACAATTACAACTGAATTCAAACACAACAGCTAAGGTTGCATTTCCTCCCAAAATTGCTGTGTGGAGGAATGCACTAATCTGTATGGGCATCACAGCATGAGACCAGCAAGAAGCTCATGAGACCCTCAGTGGGTTCTTCTGCTCCATGACAAGGGTGACTGGGCCTTGGTCATCCTTGTCAGATGTTTGTTTAAGCAATTCTCAAGAATCTCCAGTGCCAGAGCCTGAACAGCTTCTCCAGGTTGATTCCAGTGTTATATTACATTTAATGTCAGAAAATTTCAGCTAGTATTTAATATAATCCTTCATACTACTTCAAATCAATTAATTCTTCCACAATCCACCACTGGCACAGTCAACTATTTTATTTCTCCTTTCAGCCTTTTACGTATTTGAACAATATTGCAAGGCTCTTTGGTGCGCTTTAATTTAAATGACCATCTAACCTTTCTCCATAGATCATGATTTCCTGACTTCTTCATTGTTCTCCTAAGGATTCTGCTCAGCTGATCCACAACTTCCTTGAAGGACAATGCCTGAAACTAGAGAGAGCTGAGTCCTTACTAGTGTTGATGAGAGAGAAGGGATTACTTCAAGTGTTTTGCACGCTGTATATATTTCATATATTCCAGTGCAATGTCAACTTTTTCCTAAGCCTGTATACGAAAATGGAAAAATGCAAAGACTATGATGCTGATGAAGCTGAAATCATGGAAAAAGTGGTCTCATTTTTCTGAGACCCTTTATTTTTGTCGTATTGAGAGCTATCTAGCAGCCAATGAAGATATTAATATAGATATATATAAAAGAAATGCTACCATCGAATTTCCATTTCAGAAACAAGTTTAGACAGTTGATATCTGTTCTTTGGTTGTGATTACTTGACAATGGAGCCAAATATGTCTGGTTTCTCTTCCCTTGTAGGCAAGTCCTAAGCAGGAATTCAAGCATCCCTGCACTGTTCTGCTTGGTATCTTGAACTGTGACTCGGGCTCCCTTCCTGAATGGAAGTGCACTGCTGCCATGACTACTGCTGATGTTAGCTGCCAGGCAAGCTTGGCTTTAGTGGCTCTGACAGTAAAAACGGTCAGAGTCCGAATGAGATGAAGCACTGATAAAGTATATAACTGGTTAATAAGAAGCAAATATCAACCTGAGCTCAACATGGCCCAGCAATGTGCACTTGTAGTTTGAAAAGCCAGCTGTATCCTGGGCTGCATCCAAAGCAGCGTGGCCAGCAGGTTGAAGGAGGTGATTCTGCCCCTCTACTCCTCCTTAGTGAGACCCCACCTGCAGTGCTGCTTCCAGTTCTGGGACCCCAAAGTAAGGACAAGCACCTGTTGAACAGAGTCCAGAGGAAGGCCACAAAGATGGTTGGAGGGCTGGAGCACCTCCCCATGAAGACAGGCTGAGAAATTTGAGGCTGTTCAGCCTCGAGAAGAAAAAACTCCAGGAAGAACTTATAGCAACCTTCCAGTACCTGAAGAGGACTAAAAGAAAGCTGGAGAAGGATTTTTTACATGGGCATGTAGTGATAGGACACTGAATAGGAAACTAAAAGAGGGTAGGTTTAGATGAGATTTTAGGAAGAAATGCTTTACTGTGAGGGTGGTGAGGCACTGGCACAGGCTGCCTAGAGAAGCTGTGGCTTCACCATCCCTGCAAGTGTTCAAGGCCAGGTTAAATGGGGCACTGAGCAATCTGGTCTAGTGGAAGGTGTCCCTGCCTGTGCCAAGAGGGCTGAAGCTAGATGATCTTTAAGGTCCCTTCTGACCCAAACTATTCTATGATTCTATGATAAAGACAGAAGCCCTTCTACCTTTCTCTGTTCTGTTGGCAGGATTTTTGACCTTTGATGGATAAAGGAAGAATCAATTGCAGAGTCCACCCTTCAC
Organism: Oreocharis arfaki; assembly: GCA_013398015.1. NCBI lineage: Eukaryota > Metazoa > Chordata > Aves > Passeriformes > Paramythiidae > Oreocharis > Oreocharis arfaki. Next base: position 794,338 of record VZRR01002040.1, on the reverse strand, counting down.
ACACCTTCAGATGCTACACAGATCAGTTCCATCTGTCCCCACAAATGCCCTGCATGCTGGAGCTGCTGGAGCTGCTGGAGCTGTGTTTGCATGCACTCCACAGCATGGAGTTTGAATGTGGTGTTACTATGGCTACAGCTTCTTCCTGGGCTCCGGAGAGTGGACGTAATGGCATGTCATGTTCTCATGGAATAGTGAAGCCTTCCAAGGCATGCTGCCTCTGCTCCACGACAGCAAACAAAATTGTCAAGTCCATATTTGGAGTTTTTAAACCATTTTTTGAAGCATGGTTACGTGCTTTGGTTACTGAAACCTGTCCATTACAAATAAACAAACAAACAAACAAACAAAATAATCCCATCCCATCCANTATTGTATTATATTATATTATATTATATTATATTATGGCTTATATTTGTACTTATAAATGGTGAGAATAATGTTTAAATGTTTACAAAAGCCTATTTTGTGTAAGTAATGGACTATATCTTCAAAAACCTGTCGATAGCATGGCACTTTAGAACTGTTACCTGCATAAACCACAGAATAAAATAAATCAGTAAGTTTCACCGCTGTTTGCCGAACTTGACATTTTTCCTGAGCTCTCTATCTGGTGACTAGCTTCTAAGGTGACTTCAATATAATTCAGAAACTACATTCTGCCCTTGAATATGATCCATATGGATCTTCATGACCTGTTACTGTAGAGGGGGTTTTCAGGGCTCTTTTTTAAACTAACACTTTGGTTGATTCACTAACATTCAGCTTACTTTAAGAAGAGAATACCTAAAGTTAAAACTTGCTTTACATAGTGCCAGAAAGATACTGAGATTATATTTAATTGAAATCAATTCATGTTGCAGTAATTATAATTTGATGTGTCCTTTTCTCCTGAATTTATTTTCCTGAGCAAGATGAAGAGTTCTAAAACTAGATGTTATTTTCCTATTTAGATAAATTATTTAAAATTGCCTTGAATTTGATTTATGTTTGGAGCTCACTGCAACCCATTCATGTTCTAAGGCAACTTTTGTAAAACTTTGCTCCGATGATGTGCATTTAGCAGGGTTCCAGCTGGCAGCTGGACACTTTTGAACCCTCAGCAAGATTCAGCCTCAGCGGAACCTCTGTGGTAAAATGTTGGAGTAATGGAAGAGCAACACATCCCTTTCCAACTCATTAACAGAGTTCAGAAGATTTCGATAGAGAGCTCCTGTCAGCAAGAAAGTCTGAAAGCCTAAAATTGCTGTAATGCTCATTTGCTGCAGGCTCCGTCTGCTGATGAAAAAATTAATTTTTTATGCACAAAAAAAGAAAAATCTAAGTAACCCATGAGGGCAGGCATACCCACTTAAGGCATACATCTCACACTTAGTGCAGGGATTGGAACTCTGCTGTGCCAGTGTGGTGTCTGCATTCCAGGGGCTTTGGGCTCTTTGCCTGGGCAATATAGAATTGATGTGTCCGTGGGTGTACACTATTGCTCACGTGCAGTAGATAGAAGGAAGGTTTCATCAGATCTGCTGTTTCTGAATTTACAACTGATGGGAATAAGCACCTGTTTTTAATAATGAATCTTTTTATCATATGTCATTGATATGGTAAATGCAATTGCAATTTACAGAGAGGTCTGAGTATACGTTCTCTTCAACAGAAATATATGAGAGAGCAAATTCAAGTCTTACATTCAGAGATGCCGTTCTTGTAAAAATCAAAAAAGATCTTAAAATGAATGATACAAAAATGCTTCTGTTTTCTCGAAAAAACAGGCAGAAATCCTAAAAACTACCACCAAGTTATGAACATTGAGTATAAAAAAAGAGCAAGGAAAGCAAAGCTTTCTACACCAATGAAAGGCAAAGTTTTTCTCTAATATATACCCAGATTCAGAAACCAGTCTAATTGCTGTCCCACCTCTCGATTCTCATTGTCAAGACCCTGGAGCAGTCAGTACTTAGTCTTAAGCAGAAACCTCAAGTCAGAGATCTCCTACAGGTTTTGGCAGGGTTCAGAATATGTTGTGGTGCGAGACGTGGAGGCTGGGAGGAGGTCAGTGGGAATGGCAGGCCGGAGGGAAGGCTGTGCTGTGTGGGTGCCTTTGAGTTTGTGCAGTGGCAGAGTCCCCTGAGGGCAATGCAGACCTGGTGACGCTGGTGTTTTCTGTATAACTGACCTCATTTTCCTTCTGTGTACAAGCTGGGACTGCAGTGTCCCTCTGCTGACATAGGGTGACTTCTTGCCTTCCAAGTTTATGCCCTGAGGCAAGGGGAAGAACGCAAAGATTCTTACCCTCAGGTCTTTTGCTGTAACCTGGCTGAAAATGTGACGGTTCCTACACATAAATAGTGCTTCAAGGAGTAATTTTTTTTGTCTTTTTGTGTTTGTTTGCCTTTTTTTAGGGAGGTGGGTGTTGCTCGTTTTTAATTTTTAATTTCTAAGGGATCTTAAATTACTTTTCAGTCAAGATTATCAGAGACATTTAAAATAGTAAAAAATTGTACTAGTTGCAACTTAAATAAATGAAATAATTGATGTTTCACAATATCAACAGCTAAAATAGTTCATTCTTGTTCAAGATAGCCTTCTAACTTTGTCTTCTTCCTGAAGGAAGATACTGAAGGAAAAACAGATCTCATTTCTTCTGTGAGCTGAAATGCTGGGGTTTTCTTCTAAAGTCTTCTTTTAGCTTTCACGGATATGGTAGCTATGGCAAGTAATCTGCTCTTTTATCCTTCTGTAGCCTCTGACTAACATATGTGTCCTGCAGTGATGTCTTCGGTTTTGCCATCACAGCAGCTGATTGCAGACAGAGTCAGCTTTTACAGCAGTACTGTATTAACATTTACCACAGATTATCATAAACGTAGATTATTAACAACCTTTCCACTTGATAGGCCTTGAATTGAAATGGGACCTTTTCTTTGACTGCTTCTAGCACTCATTTCCTTAGAAATCCTAATGCCGTGAAATAAAATTTAAGTCTGTTTTCTTGTGAAATCTTAGACACTTGATTTACAGCATAACAGCTTGACCTCTTTTTTTCTTAACTGCCATCAGAAAAATACTTATTACTTTCTGATGTAGGGCTGAACTCTGACATAAGTCTCAAAGCAGCATGTGTAGGTATCGAAAAATTGAAAATGTGATGGAGGAAAGACTGGTTGCACTGTGGCTGCATGCCCTCTAGCTGAGGAAATTGTCCTTTTCATCTCATGTTCACACCAGCCCCTTACTCCGGAGATTTAAATTTGCAGCTTCCAGGATGGCTTAACTACCATGTTATCCTGTATTGTGTGTACAACACCTTCCACTGACTGTCTGCCATTTTATAGAGGCTAAATATTCTCTAAGACACTAAAAAAAAAGAGTAAGTGCAACTTGGTTAGAGTACATTCCTGAGAAAAGGGAGACCTTGATTCCAAATTCTGCTCTGAATCAAAACATGGACTTGAGCCAAGATTTGTCACCTTCCAGGAAAGTGCTCAAGAAAGTGCTTTAATACTGAGTAATTTTCCTTCTCAGTGGCTTAATGAATATTTAAATAGTCCATGCAAGATGGAACAGAATCAGTGGGAGGGACTATGAACAAACCTCTAGAATATCTTACAATGTTGTAGCTAGGTCATTGTTGAGGAGACATGGCTTCAGATCCTGTCAGGAAACAAAAAAATTACATCTGCCTCCTAAAGTTTGAGTGAATATGTTTCTGTTTCCTTAGCTTTCTTTTCATCCTCTCTCCCTCCATCCCTCTCCTGCAAGTGATATCAAATAAAACATTTGGAATACAGGGAAACAAGTAACTTTGGATATCTTAAATATGCATTCTCTCACCACTTCTACAGAGAAGCTTTATCTTAATTGACATGAAGGACAAAAAGGAAGCAGAGGGATAGCTGATGTGGTTTCCTAAAGGGTTATGTCAGTTTATGAGGCATTAGATTATAAACAGAAAGGTGATTTTTTAACACTAGGACATGGCAGTTGAGCTCATTTTTCCTAGAGGGTACACAAAGATGAAGCAGATTGGGCTTTCTGGGCAGTTTAAGCTGATGTAAGTCTGCACTCAGGCTGAACAACCTCATCCTCTTCTATCCTTGGCATGGCATCTCCTGGTCTGACATCAGTCATCCCACAAATGTAGTTTGAATATGACTGACTCACTAGTCTGAGAGAAAAGCAGTGGGTTTTTTTTCTTTTTTTTTTATTCTTCTTCTTCCTTTTTTTTCCCCTCTGTGTTACTTCCATGTTGGTTCACCAGTCTTGTCCACTTGATGGCTGTCTAATTCCTAGAGCTTTTTGGCAGATTAGCTGTCTCAGATTTGTTTCAGTCAGACATACAGCTAGAAGGTGAGGGATAAAAGAAAAAAGTAATTTTTAAGAAATTAATGGATGCCAAGAATGGGCAGTTGGTGCTGGCAGAACTGAACTACAAGGCAGAGACCTCCATACATCCATCTGTGAAAGTCTTTAAAAAAGGCAGCATATCCCCCTTTTTGTGTTGTAACTATGTGGCTTGATGTATTTGAATAAACCTCAAGTCAGAATAAAATTAGACATTATTACCCATTCCTAGCTAGAAGTCACAAATTTGTTTAATGACAGCTGTTTTACCCAAGTAAAGCAGATCCCTAGGATGAGCTGAACAAAACTATGTTTGCCTTTCACATCCTTATTTACCATAATGAGTCATTCAGACTCTCTTCCTAACAGGTAGGTCCTGAAGAGACATCTTTTAAACAGTTAAACTTACTTTTAAACTTTGCATAATCAAGGTGATTCAGTGCAATGCTTCTACTAGGATTCATATCTTTTGTAGCTGACGCATCTTTAGGCAGACAAATGTAATGTTTCAGTGTCTCTGTTCACAGAATTTTCGTAGCTTAATCAATGATGAACAGTGTTAGATGTACAATATTGCTATTTCTTAAATTATTCAATTGTATTATTTTTCACATTCATCTAGTACTTCTTGTACTTTAATCTTTAACATCTATGCCTAAGCAATAATGTTTATACCTAAACAATAGCAACTGTTGCTATGGTATTGTTCTTGCTTATAGGAGGACATCATCAACAATAAACTGTGTTTCTAGCCTTCTCAGCTATTAAAGGAGGTAACACCTCCCCTTTTTTTCTGCTGCAATTGTATTATGTCTCATGATGGATATTGTTAATTTGATTTTCAGGGCTAGAGTGGTTCCAGAACTGATGAATCTATTTGCATAAAAACTCAGTCTTGTGCCTGTCATGGATGGGCTGTGTTCATTATTAAAATAATGAGTTTTGGAGGAATCACTCAGTGTTAAAGAATATCTTCCTATACTCTTTCTGCCACGCTTATTTGTTATTTGTATTGTGATGGCAGGCACAGCAAGCTGGATGTTGGCTACAAATTCAGGATGAGTCTGTCTGGAAAACAACAGGACTACCAACCAGATTCCTACTTCTGCTGATCCTCTACCAGCAAAGAGAATTTCCAGTATTTGGACAGTCATACTGGATTTGATGTTTTCATTTAAAATATCAAGCAAAAAAAACGCACTTTGTAACAGAATAAATATATTCCAAAAATGTTAACCATAAGAAAAAAAAAATTCTCAGATATTAATAGGTTTTCTTGTGTTCTTCTTGAAGACTTTATTTTGCTGAAAAAACCCAAAAGATAAGAATGAAATGTTTGACTTAGACAATTTTTTGTTTTCTTTATATGATAAGTGTCCTTTTTCAGTGCATTCAATAATAAAATAAATAATCATCTTAAACATCAAAATACCTCCATATTTTTGGACTTCACACAGCAGACCATAAGGCATGGACAAAAAAGGGAAAAAAACCTGAACAGAAGGAATTTACTGGTTACTAAAGCTTGGGGCCAGATTGAACTGTTAGGCATATGAGCATAAATCTGGAGTTATGCTCTCAAGAGCAATCAGATTACTCCGGACTTACGCTTGGCTACCTGAGATCAGCATCTGGGCAAGGATTTTTTCTGTAAGTTCATCGTTGTAATTAGTACTGTCAATAAAAAATATCAAAAACCTCAGACTGTACAGATTTTGATAAATACCTTGAACAACTGTAAGACTTTTTATCAGGTGTTCTTTAGTTTGAATTAAAAGGGACAGAGCTCCATGGCAGATTCAGTCTGCATTTAATTTCTTTCAAGCTGTATCATAAACATTGAAACAATAATTCAAAATAATGTCTAATGTTTAACTAGAGCCTTTCACCCTCCTTTCCCCACCAAGATATTTTCTATTACCTACACATAAAAGGTGGAGCAGCAATTGTATGAAGATTGATGTGCAGAGAGATGCCCTTTTTCTATGGTTAACCACTGTGTATGAATAGTCTTTACTGGACTAATCTAATAGTACATCTGCAGCATCCTGTCTGAAATGATTGCTTTAATTCATAAAAATGTCCTTAATACATAAAAAATAATTCTTTAAGCAATTTAAAACACAGCAATTTCTTAACTGTATTTCCAGATAAACTCTACATGATCAGTTATATTGCACCCTTATAAAGAAAATCCCCACTGCTGGATTTTTATACCGACTCATATTTGAACAGAGCTTTTGTGTCCTTGAGCTGAAAAATGTTTCCATGGTCTCNGTTTCTTTGGCTGAAAAATTTTTTCTTGGTCTTTTTTTGCTTTTTTTTTTTTTTTTTTTTTTAACATTAGAATTTGTGTTCAGTTTTAGGAATTTACCAAAATCTTGCTGTGATTTTCTTGCTAATATGAACATTATGTTCCTTAAAATCTTAGCTCTGTCAAAGGCATTGCATTTCTTCATTTAGGCTAGCCTTATAAGACTTTTTCACTATTGTAAAATTTCACTATTGATTTTCCTAATAGCACACCTTTCTTGCAGCTTTTTCAGTCTTAATAACAAACAATGACTTTCCAATCAGCCATGATAATTTTGTTTCTGTTTCTTAATACACAAGCAGGGGGGAAAATCTCTTTTTTTCTAGACTTCCTCATCTAGGAATCGATTTTAAAAATAATTCTTATATAGGAAATATTCCCAAACTATAGAAATTTCCTTGGGGAAACTGATGATTCATAACAAATTCAGGTAAAAACATCAGATTGCAAAATTTCTAGTACATGCTGTATGGTTTTTGCATCTCTAAAAAAGGGACAGTTCATGGTCCTTGAAGGTCTGATTCAGGTGACTGATCATAAAGTGGATCTTTAAAAAGTAAATTACCAGCTTAGGAACCCTGGGAGTCTTCTCAGGAAAAATTACCTTCTTGAGGACTGCTGAAGAACTCATGGGAGGATGCAGAAGGAAAAAGGCCTCACTTTATATATGTACCAGAATAAAATTTAAAGCTAAAATGGTGATTGATATCAAAACAAAAGAGTAGGTAAAAAGGAAAGTTATTAAGAAAGGGTCCTGATGTTTGGCTTTGGAAAGGGTCCTGAAGACAGCAATGAGAGCATCTTCAGTGGAGCAGAAATACTGGAAATGAAGCTGGAAGGTAACTGGGTACAGAAGAGGAAGCTTGTGCATTTGTTGTTGGCAGTACATCACATGATTTTAGAGACCGGGGGGATATCTGAAACGGAATCTGCGTTTGAGAAAGGAGTCAGAAAGGAGTACAGAAACTGGGGAATTTTCCAAAACAGAAAAAGCAAATGTAAGACAGTGAGAGGCTAAGAACAGTGATGAAGGGCAATAGAAGGACAGAAGTCAAACCGATGACTGGGGCAGAAGAGAGGACTAAATATCTAGTAGAGAGATGAAAACTACTCATAACTGCAGAGACCTGCCAGGACACGTCTGAAACATATGGTGTTCCCAACTAGTCAAGTTTAAGGAGCAGTTCCTCAGGTTTGGCCCTTTACACAAAGAGGATCAGCTCTGAGGTTTATTGTTATCATCATGACAGAGAGAGGCAGTGTTTCTTTTAAAGATGCAATCACCAAGGAATTAATTAGCTTTGACAGAAGTCAGTTTGACAGTGGCACTCAAGTGAATATGATAGTCAAAAGGGAAACAATGACAAGAGACAGAGCAAGATTACTCCTTTTGCAAAGCATTAGATAAACATGTTCATTGGCTGTTCATACAATGAATCAGGAAGTCCTCAAACTCTTGGATGTAAAAGTTAAGCATCTTATACTTCATTGCCATGCTGTGCAAAACCTGAATTTTTTACCAGTCTGTTCACAACAAGATGAATTAGTGATTGGCAGAGATACAAGGAACACAGAAAAATAATTCAGATAATTAAAGGATCAATGCAATTTGGGTCTGGCGAGGCAAACAAATAATTTAAAATTTGAAGGGGAAAAGGAAGATAGAAAATAAGGACAAACTCAAACAATAACTTGGAGCAAAACTAGCAAAAGATGTTCTTTTTTTCCCAGTTCTTTTCTTCAACTTGTAACTCAGTCAAGGGAGACTTCAAAGTTTATCTAATTGACTTTGACTAAGACCAATCAAGGATACTATATAAGTAAAACCTTTTTAATGTGGGATCATTCTATCTACAAATGATTGTTTCTGTATACATGATGAATGAAACAGAATGTGTATGCAGTGAATGTAAAAGTGAAATTGAAATTTCTTGTATTTGCAATAATTGCACATTAAAAAGTCAGACTCAAGGAATCTCAAGAAGAAATAACAGTTGATCATAGTACAAAACAGATTCCCATCAAATTTAGTTTTTGGTAAGGGCACTGTAAATGGCATTGCAGTTAAAAATCTGTATGATTCCCTTTAGCTCAGTTTTTAGACAGGTTGTAATTCACCTAGGAAGAGATATGTAGTAGATTTTCAAATATGAGCTGACATGAAGCCCACTGTTGATGCATCTCCCTTTCAGCAGCATTGCGTCTTGCACAATTCATGCTTTCAAACTTCTCTCTTTGAAGACCAGTGGAGGGTTTTGTCCTGCCATCCTTTAGTTCCATCTTAAACCCTGTCATGGGAAAATGGCACTGTTGAGTCGTTGATATTTGTTGTATTTCTGTTGAGAGAGCTGTTTTCTTATCATTGCTTCCTTACACCATTAGTTTATACCTCAGAAAAATGCACCATTCTGCTTTCACTTCTGTGCTATCAAGAGACTTCTAGGCAAACCAAATACTTTCTAGTTTTAAACTCTGTGCCCTACAATGGACTTGTTCTATTAACTCAATGTCTCAGCTGCAGAGTGTTGGGGAGGGCTGCACCTTTGACTTATGGGTCACTGTTGTCTTAGGGTCTGTCTTGAAAGAAACATCTTTGTTTTGTACAAAAGACGAGCTGCCTCTGACAGCATCTATGGGTCACCAATGCAATCTCAGTGAGTCTGATCCCTCCCATCAGGTGAGCTGCGGCAACACAGAAAACAAAAGTGTCCCAGAAGAAGCCAATAACCCAGTACAAAATAACCCAAGTAGCAGGGGGTGATATGCTGGGGAAAGACATTAAGAAGGGACCAAAAGGATTCCATAAAAAAACTGAAGTCATCTTCTTTTCAGCATGTTCAAAGTACTTTCAGCAGGTGGTGCCGGAGGGTGACTCGGTCCTCACGAGGATACCAGAGCAAGTAATACATACAAAGAGATGGTAACATTGGTCTCAGATGTCGATTTAATAGGGGTTATGAAACCTGGATTTTTTTCTGATAGGTATTTCTGCACCCAGAAATGTTAATCCTTGTACATTCTCCCTTAGTTGCCATTACTAGCGAGCTACGGTTTTTTTGGTTAGGAAAAAAAAGTCTCTTTCTGAAAGTGTCTTGACTTGCACTCTGTGTTACAGTGGATTTTTGAAGGATTTCTCTATAACATAATGCAGAACAATTTGAATGTGAATCTGATTTTTTCCAAATTTGGGAGTATTTGGATCTCAGTTCTGCATAACTACTTAGCAAAACATGGAATGACAGAAAGTTACTAAAATGAGACTTGTTTTTTTTCCTTAAGCTGTCACAGATCAAATTACAAGTTATGAGTGGGAAGGAGGGGAAAGGGAAAAGAAAAACAGAATTATGATATTAGACTTTTGAAGAAAGTGGAGTGTTTCTGACAGAGAAAGCGGAGGAAGTTTAGAGACAAGTTAATGAAAAAAAAAGATTATTGGGTGATAGTTTCTCTCTCAGTATGTGCTTCAGTTGATCAAAAAAAAAAAGGCTTGCAGATAGAGGCTGTTAAGAAGATCAGTAATAGTGACCATAAAAAATTGATTTCTCAGATATAAAGAGTGGCTTTGGTCCAAAAATCAAATTGAATATTAAATTATAGAAAGCAGTAGTATAACAAGATAATTGCCAGTATGTTCAGATGAGATAACAGATAACAGAAAAGTATTCGTTTAGAAAATGACAATAGTATATTGAAAAACACTTTTAAGAGTCACTATTTTTATTGTCTACAGGGAATAAAACCATCTTTTAAGAAAATTGTCAGATTTTCCGCCATAAGAATTTAATAATGGCTGGATAACAAAGACCTTGCATGAAGACTTATTTAAATTACTGCTGCATAGATTTCTTTCAAGGTGACTTAAATCCCCAGCATTTAGTGTTTTTATAATTTTCTGCTTTACAATACCTGGAAGCAGATACACATGAGTCAACCAGAACACTTTGGTACAGAGCAGGATGGGATTGAGCCTAGACCTGGTGAAGGCATGGTGAATGTCATGACTGCAGCAGGCTGAAGCCATGTGACTGGGATGAACCGTCTCCTGACACGACCAGCACATCTGAAGAGAGTGGCACTGCCCCATCTTGCTGTAGCCACAGGATTCTTCTTTTTCCTTTGCCTCACAGCAGTTGCACCATCAAGATGGTGCTGGGGCTACACCTAGAGGCTGGAGAATATGGTTGATAAAGGAGGGCCAAAAGAGGCCCTATCACGTCCTTATGCTGCAAATTGGCCTCTGACACCATGGCTGGGTAAGATTCAGGTACCTGAAATTCAACATCTGCGTGGGTGCTCTATGGCTAAGCTCCTTTTTTAAGCAGCCAACATCTAGTGGAATATCTGCCCAGGCTTCATTGGCTGCACTGAGATTTTGCTGTATGGACATTAGCCGGAACACAGGATCTTCTAGGGCTGTTTTGGATGGTTTGTGTCACCCTCCCTCAGTGCGTTGGCTTGTTCAAGTGAGTTTAAGGCATGTAAGCAAGGGACACTCACAGCATAGGGTATTATGTTTAAAGGCGTGAAGCAGTTCTTTATTTGTTGAATCCGTGCAATAGATAGTCAGGACTAACGAGTTCCTAGGGTAGGCATTACTATGCTTTTGATCTTCACTAAGCTGGCAATGAGGTATTGTTGATCAGAAATAATAAGTCAGGAAGTGAAGAGTCGGCCTCTGGTGTTAACTGATGCCCTGATCCTTGTTGCTTCTGAGTTGTCATCCTCTGACTCCCAGGTGTTTCACTAAAGCTATGTTTCCTGATCACAGTTTTTTCCCTTAAGCTGTGGACTGTGCACATTTTCACAGATCCTCCTTATAACTTCACAATATCTTCAGAAGTCTGAGCTGTTCTTATGCAGTGGGGCTGTGTCAAAACCAAACCTCAGGAGCAGGTAGACAGACAGCTGAGGAGATAGGTAGGAGGAAGGAAACACCTAGGTGACCCAGGGGAAAAGGCAGGCAGACACTGGTTCTATGGGGAATTGCACATTCTGGAGTGTAAGTTGAAGGCCAGGCAGAAGACTGGAAATGATTTTAGGTGTCAGGCAACTGAATTAAATCCTACACAAGGTAGGTGTAAATGCCTAGTGCACCTGCAGACAGCTACATGTGGATGCTTAAATGTAGGGATCTGAATCTTGAAAGGAATCTTGCCCTAGACGCCTAGCTGGGAACAGCCACCCAGATGCTCAATAGCATAAATTGGGTAAGATGTATTTAGGCTATGGAGACTGAGAGTAGGATTTTCTGTGAAGAGCCTACACTCCAAAACCTTTAGCTCAATCCAAATGTCCCACTTCTTGTCTGTCACATTTAGACACTGTTTTACTCTATGTATGTCATACTCTGCCTATTTCTTTTATTCTGGAGATGCTGGCTATTCACATATCAAACTAGCATTTCCACAGGCTTTCTAAGATAATGGGAAGTCATTCCAATTTAGGCAATGTAAGATGATTTGCCTTCTCTTTCTGACTCTAGCAGCTGCTGCCTTCCATAGCTCTGGCTTCGGGGTTGTTACTAGTCAAACTATATTTTCTTCTTTATCTTGAAAAGATGTCTTCTTAGTATAAGACTACCACTTTTGATGCTTGCAGCTGCCAGTAAAAATCCATACCCAGTAAAATGCTGGGTGCAATGGATGCAGACGAAGTATGCAGGAGGGACAAGACAGATGTGTCGATTGTGTTTCCATGCTAAATACAAAAAAGTGGGTTTTGGGGCAGAAAAGTAGAGGGGTACTGTAGGTCCTTACAACTGTGAATAGAAGAATATCGACAGAGAACATCTTGGACTTAAGCATTAAGGCTCAATGCATCTTTGTACTGAGTTGGGAGGAAACCGATAACCAGTACACATTCAACTTGGCTAATTTTAATTCAATGTATTGTATAAGGGATTATTTATTTTCAAATAAATCATAAATTTAAGGGTAACTCTCTGTGATTGAAAACTTAAGGACCTGAGGTGAGCCTTTTAATTGTTTTCTGTAGATTGCATGGAGACTTAATAAAACACCGTAACACAGCTACATTTCTTGCAATTGAATGGAAAACAGTAAGTACTGAAACAAAAAGGCAGGGTTTCTTATGCTTAAAAATATGTAAAAAACAATTCAGAGCCCTGGCATTAATTCCACTGACTACTAACTAGAAGTAAATGGAATTTTACAGTGTCAGATAAGGTACAATATGAAAAATTATAATACTAACTAAGCCTAGAATATTTACAAATTGCTCGGGAAGTGGTGCAGGAACCAGCTGCCTGAAAATCTCTTGCTGGTTTTGTTCTTTTCCAGTCTTTACTTTCATGTGCATAGGGAACAGGGGTGCAGAGGTTGTTATTGAATCAGGTGTGCTCATGTTTATACTGAATCAAGCAGAGAGATGTGCCCAAAGTCTAGAGTCCATGTGGGGATTTCAGGGGTTTGGTATCAGTCTGAGCAGGTGCTTCATTACTTTTTGGTATTGTTTGCTTGATATTGTCTCTGACTTGTTTTCTATCTCCTCCCTGCAGCACTGTCTGTGTACTCAGGTTCCAGGGCATGGAGCCTGTCCTTCAAGATATTTGTTTGTAAAATATGCTTCCTCCCACACTTGTCATACATGGCAGAACGCTATTTGCAATATTTCACCCTCCCTTATTCGTGAGATTATATTAGAGAGGTAATGAACAAAGAGCAAGGAAATAGCTTGTCAAAACCAAGGAAGTATTTGGAGGTTTTCTGTCTTTTTACTTTCCATGAGATAAAAAATCTTTATTTTTTACAGTGTGAGGTAGTATAATTTTAATAAAATACCTTTAGCTTGTTGAAGGGGAGGTTATTTCTTTTTAATTTGTGTTGGCCCACCAGAAACACTGATATTTCAGAGGCATCTGAAAAGAAAGCATGGCATTCGAAGCCAGTGTGTAGCCTTTTCTGAATGAATGCAAAGAAGATTTTTAAAGAAGCTAGCACAGAAGGTCAGAAAAAAGAGGCTGTGTCTTACCATGAAGGTGAAACAGAAGTTGGCTGTCCCTGACAACCTATAGAGAAAAATTCTTCCATATGGCTGATTTGGAAGCTCCACATTACAGAAGAGTAGCTAAAATTTGGAAAGATGGTGGTAGATGATGGCAAAAGTGCAGCTTGACACCGAAGTTGCAGATCTGCAACATTACTCTCTCCTGCCTGCCTGCCCTGAAGGAGAAGACCCACTGATATGAAAGACAAGGACCTTGCCACCTTTTCCCCACTGCTGGAGTAGACAATTATCTGATACAGGAGCCATGAAATATGAACTGAAGACCACTCTTAAAGAAATAAAAGAAATATTACGAAACTCTCTGTTGCAGATCTACATCCACAGCCTGTCCCATCCTCCTCTCATATCCATTTCCCCATCCCTGTGACATTATCCCAGAGGAAAGGCATTTACATAGAACTGATTTCTGGTGAATTACAATTCTCATGAATTCTTATTTACAGAAGAAATTGTTTGGATAGTAACAGACACACAATTCTAGTTTGATGTTGAAGTACAAACCATGAAAGGGAGGCCCTTAAGAACTGGGGTGATTTTTTAATTAAAAAAAACCCAAAACCTTTGATTTTAATGTGTAAGAAGTTCTATGGGTTGTGGCCATTTGTGACCAGGTCAAAGCAAAACGATTTATTCTGTGGGAGAAAGAATAGCATGAAAAGTATATCACAGATGGATGTCACTTGTGATGAATTGACCATAACCTCCATCCCCCATCTCCTTGCACTTCTGGGGAAGTTGAAGTAAACTTGGGAAGGAGGGAGGGGTGGGGGGAAGGTGTTTATAAGACTTATTGTACTTCCTATTATCCTGCTCTGATTTTCCTGTTAATTAATTCAAGTAATATCCTCAGTTCCTGTCTGTTTTGCCTGTGATGGTATTTGGTGAGTGATCTCTCCTGGTCCTTATCTCAGCTCATGAATCTTTTGTTGTATTTTCTCTCCCATGTCCAGTTGTAGAACAGAATGACAGAACAGCTTTGGTGTGTGCCTGGCATCCAGCCAGGGTCAAAACACCAAAACACCTGTTCGTTCATGCAAGCTTTCATTTTGCTTTTCATTTTTATAGCCTAGCCATGGAGATTTGAAGGCTAAGTCTTCACAGCCCAGATATAGTCCAAGGCTTTTTATTACATTAGAGAGAAGGCCCTGGGACAGTGGCAATTCAGCTTTATAATCCTCTGAGTGTAGAAGTAACGCAGTTACTGCTTTTTTGTTCTATAAAATTTATGAAAAAGTGAGTCTGTTTTGTCTTTCTGAACTATGTACTTGTCCTGAAGGTAAGGACTGCAGACTTTTTCAAAGTCTATCTCCTTTAAGCATGCAAACCACATGCAACTGGTAAAAAAAACCAAAACAAACAAAAAAACCTTTTAAAGACTTTTTTTTCAATAGTACTCCTTTTGACGAGTAGTTTTGTTTTATGTACCATTTGACTTAAGACTTCAAGCTTTTCACCACAGCCAGAATAGCGAGAAAGGTACTTAAAAAGTCTAATAAAAGTGAAAGTTGAATTTCTCTTGAAATTGCTTATTTAATCAGCCGAGTATCAAGTCAATAAATACAATGGAACTAAAACCAGAGAAGTTGACAATACTTTGTTTTTACCATTGTTTGATTTTCCTGATCAGTTCTTTTGTAGCAATGCCTTAGGTTTTAACTTTAATATTTTTCAAATCCTGTACTGCCTAGTGTGTAACTCTGAAGTTTCGTGTGGCCTGTTGGCTGCTGTTCTCTCATGCTGGTTAGACACAACAAAGCCTCTCTAGGTTTGCACTTCAAGGACATCCAGATTGTCCCAAAATGTGTAAACTAACATCTTAAGGGGGTAAACTTGAGGAAATTACATCATTAACTGAAGTTTTAATTGGAGAATTAACTCTGATATGCAAATGAACAAAACTTATAAAAATGTGAAGAACTTGTGACTCAGGGTTCATCTTGGGTGTAGCCTTTTGACTGCCCAGGCTGTACCTTGAAGGCCTTTCAAATAAATACCTACCTTTATTCCCTTATTCTTGTCTAGCCTCTGTTTCTAGGTTGCATCAGTAGCATCTCGTTTGCTGAGGAAAGTAAGGGCATGAGGAATTCATGTTTAGAATTTAGGTTTTGTTCAAAACAAGCAAAAATTTGTTTCACTTTTTTCCTCATGAATCCAGCGGGAAATGGCAAACTAACAGTGGAGAGGCTTTCTTTTCTACATATATATGAATCCTCTATGGCAAGTAACAACAAGTTATCCTTCAGGTCCTCCCAAGCTGAAACTTTGGTCTGTGTATCGTTTTTGACGGAACAAAACCAAAAATTTGCACCTTTAGAGAGAGAAAAGAAGCAATCAATAGTAGCAGCAAATGTATTGGAGGTCTGGTATGGTACCTCTTGGGTAAGATTGGATATAAATATCCGTGTGCAAATATAAAATAGTTACGAAAAAATAATTTTATGGATTTAAAAAAAATAACTATCTTACAGTGTAAATCATAAATATGTACATACATGCACACTTCTTAGAAATGACATGTGCTTAAGCACTGAAGTTAATCTATTTTCTGACTGGTTTTGGTCAGCAGTTGATCTTGATCTGTCCGCTTAGCAGAAAGTCTAATTCTGGCAGAATAACACTTCTTGTCGTGTTTTTGAAACGCAAAAGCTACAATGCTGGCTTTTACATAGGCCTAGTTTTAGCTCCAGGTTCTGGCTTCACTCAGCTCCTCTCTGAGGGAGTGCTTTTCTGACCGAAAATGCAGGTGTGGGAATATATCTGCTCTTGTGGCACTTCAGTGGAAGCAGGATGGTTTCTAAGTAGACCTGATGATCACACCAGTGCCTTTTCTGCTACTTTATCTTACCTCTAGGACAGGCCCACACAACATGGATTCTCCTGACCCAACAATTTGCTATGAGTTACCCTTAGTATGCAAAGCATAAAATGAAATTGCCCAGGTAGACATCTGGCCAGCACTACTTTTTGTTTGTATTTGGCCAACACTGGGCTCTTCTCCAGTAACAGGCAAAACTGAAATAATAAGATTTGTACTAAAAGATGATTTTAAAAGTGATGAAAAATCCAGGCCGCTCTGAGTATTGGTAAAAGGGGTGTCTTGCGGTGACTTTGTGAGGCTGTATCCCATATCTCGCAGATATGAATCCTGTGCCTTTAAACTAGGCCTGAGAGAGAGGAAAGAAAGAAGAAAGGCCAGACCAACTTTTTAAAGCTTTTCTGTGCTCCAAAGTCACTCTGGCTACTCCTCTCAGCATTCTTCTGCTCCAGGGAGATAGCTGCTGCTGCTGCAGGGAGGGGAGGAAGCGCCTTTCCTGCTTTTCAGCAAGCTTTCAGCTCTAGTTTTTCTGTGGAGAGAAATGGAGAGTCTTCTTTTTCTCCTGGGACTTTGGTATTTTTCTTCTTCTCTTCTAGACTGTTTTGAATACGAAAACTCACTGGAAAAACTTTCCACCAAGGCCTGGAGGGGGCCCAGGCCAGCCCAGCTCTGAAGAGGAGGAGAGACCACACCCACAGAAGGACTCTAAAATCTTCCAAGTTTCTCTCCATAGCGAAAAATTATATTATTTAGCATTATTATTATAATCCTGTGTGTTTGTTAAATAAATAGTTTTTTCTTCTTCACTTTCCTCCAAAAAATTTTTTTTCCTAAACCTGGTAAGGGAGAGGTGGCTGTAACCTGCCTTCTTTTGAAAAAAAATTTCCTTTCAGAGCATTTCCCTTAATTTGTCTCAAACCAAGACAAGGGGAAAGGTAGAAATTGCATTAATGTTGTTGTGCCTCTACAATAGTCAAAAGATTTAATCCTAATTTTGGATTACTTAAAATCTTGGAATAGAGCCTAGTAAGTTTATGGTGGATTTTTAGTCAGAGTAAATTACAGTTTGAGGTTGTTCTTTAAATTTCATAGGCTAGTCAAAGTTGCAAACTGAGTTTAAAAGAAGAACTGTGCTTATTCTGATACCGGCAGCCTCTCCTTTTTTCCAGGAGGTACAGTATGTACGTTTGAGGGAGGACTGTGAATGGAAGTGGCTGGAAATATGTATTTGTACCAGGGGTCTGAAAGATGACATCAGTTGATAGCAGGGAAGAGAAGAAAGCACAAGGACAAATACCTCTACTTTAGTCAGCACCAGGCCCTAGATCTAGATGTTCTGTGGATGGATTTGTTCCTTGTAACACTCTAAGTAGATCACTGTTACTAGAAGAAGAATAGGGGTTTGTGCTGGTTATCTTTCCTTCTTCTTTCTGCAAGTGGCCAGCACAGGCCCCTCAAATGCAGATTTATTGCCAGTGCATGAAAACGACCTATACAGACTGTGATTGCCTGTACATTTCCATTTCCAGCCTACCAGAAGAAAACAATTGCAAGGGCTAAGTGAGCTACTGCCACATGCCTGATGTTGATGTTACTCACATGACTTTCCAATACTTTTTTAGCCTTGTTAAAATTTATGTTTTCAGTGCTATTGACTGACAATGGATTTCACAGTGTGATTGTACATTGTATGGAAAATTATTTTTGTATTGAATTTCTCTTTCCTATCCACCTTTCCATCTCTATGACTAACTGATATTCTTGCACTCTAAACAGAGCAAATAGAAATTTCTGATAGATCTTCTCTGTAGAAATAACAGCTTTGCATGTTTTATCATGTTCATTTCTGTTCTCACTAGTAAAAAGACTTAAAATTTTCATTTAAATATTCAGTCATGTACTCATCTTAGTTTGCATTGTGTGTTCATGGAAAACTCACTTCTGCTCCATTAGCCATGAGACTAGGTGATGGTAGTCCAACTGAGGGTGAAACACTGCCTGCTATTACTGTATTAGAACAATTTTGGAATTATTTTTTATCTCATTCTTCAGTAATCTTGTTAAATATTTCCTTTGCCTCCAATTACTGCTGCACACTGGGTGAAAATCTTTATTAACTAGAGTCCAATGACATTCATATCTACTTCCTGACCTGCAATCATTGCTTTAAACCCTAAATGTGGTTAAAATATTTCCTTGTTTCACGCCTAATGTTTGTTTTTACTGGTATGGATGTTCATTTGTCATTATGATTCACTGCAGTTTTTTGTGACTTCTGAAGGCTTTTCATGCTGCTTTCTGACTCCAACTGAACTATTCTATCTCATTACAAACTCAGCTTCCTTGATATTCCCTCTTGCCACATTCTAAATCACTTGCATGTGTATAAAATATCAAACCTGGTACAGAAGGCAAAGACACATCATCACAAAGTTATAATGAAGGAGGGAATATAATGCTGGTGGATCCTCTGATTTCCTTTCATTTCATTTCCTACCCCACCATCAGTTGAAGATTTTTTTTTTCCTTTTACCTCAAGACTACTTAGCCTTTCCAGTAGCATTCTGTGAATCACCTGTCAAGGTTTATCAGAATAAAAAAAGCTTTCAAGAACTTAGTGACACTAGGGCGATGGCAATGCATTAGTTATTTTGGTTTAGGTCTCCGTCTCCATTAGTTAGTAGAATCAGAAGAAAAGGAAAAGACAACTTTTTTTATGAAGAACTTTATATATCAATAAAGCATGAAACAAGTCAGTAAGTACTGTAAACAAATGAGTTGTTTCGATGGGTTTGTAAATGCACATTTAGGAATAAATGCGTGTATTGACCTTGCATGTCACTACATATCTATATCTTCTTACAAGTATAATTTTGGATCTGAAAATATGTCTATACCAGAAGTATCTTCATCAAATCCATGACTAAGAGTTGCACCTAAATTTATACTATACAAGGAAAAAAAAAGTCAGCCAAACTTTAGTCTGATTTTGAATGCTTCCGTCTCTCTTCTAAGGATATGGGAGCCAACTTCTCATGCTCCTTTTTGAAATTACAGATGAGATCTTGGTACTAATGAAGTCAGCAAGAGTCAAGTTTTGTTGATTTCATTTGGGTCAGTGTTTCACTTTCAGCTTAAAAATAGTAGGAGTTTTATATTATCAGTAGATTTGGTTTTCGTTATGGAGGAAAGAACACTAGTAGAGTAGAAAAAGGGAGTATTACTAAGCCCTGAAGAAGGAACAGGAAATGACTGAATGAATTTATACATTTCTGTGTACACATACTTAGTTAGAAATGTTACCAGTATCCGAAATATAACAAACACAATGTACAGAGAAAGCTAAGAAGACATGAACAAAGACATTCAAACAAATGTCTTGGAAGGGTACAAACCCTTCCAAAATATTTATTTTGGAGAAACATCATTAGGAACTGAAGACTGAGTAAGATTGTGTGAACAGGAAAAGAGAAAACGTGCATTCCTAAGCAGAGCTGCTTTTTTCCTCTCTAACAATTTCTGTGGCCAAAAACCCTTAAAAGTTCATAAGTAAATTGCTGCTTTTCTTCAGGGGGGCTGATTGCAATGTTAATTTGCTTTTTCCACCATATGACACAGAAATTTTTGAAGAGAATGAGAGGAAGTTCATAATCTCATATGCTGGCATGAGTTTTTACAGACTAATACAAATAAAAAATAATATTTTTTCAAGAATTTTAAAATATGAATTAGGTTTGATAACACAGAAAACAGTATAAATGGGCAAAAGAAGTGGGAAAATAGTAGAAGAGCAAAATTGCAAACTAAAATAGACATGTGTGATGAATATACCTTGACACTGAGCAACTGTAAAGTTTTCTGCACTGATAAATATGATTCATCTGTAGCATGAGCTCAGCCTCTGTTTCCTTGTAAAGGGATCTAGGTGAACTGCCTAAAATACTGCACTAACATCACTATGTCTTTGCGAGTTCCTTGTTATGAACGTAGTGGGGATTTGATTTTTCTCCCTCACCCTTTATTTTGATTGAATTCACTTAGAAGTGAGTATACTTTTTGCTATTCTGGCTTTATTGATGAACATAGTTCCCAGTCTCCATCCTTATCCTGTATGTATGTTTCCTATAACTAACGGGCTTTAGAAGAGCTTTCTGATTAGTTCTCATAATTTTTTAAAATGAGTCTAACTGATCGTGACTCTGTAGTCGCTGCTTAAGTGCAACCGGGAAATGATTCAGATGAAGCCTAGAGATCGCTTTGTGGGTTTTTTTTTTTTATTATCACACTCTGTTGTGTTGCAGATTTGATAATAAAAGAATTTCAAATAAAGCTGCTAAGCACTTTCCTGGTCCTGAGGCTTTTCTCTTCCTGCCCTTCCTTCAGGTCATGCCTTCTTTACAACTAAAGGATATCTGCTGTGAATTGTTCCCAGTGACTCACAAGCTGCCTAAAAATGCAGTAGCACTATGACGGGAGAAAAACCAAGAGAAACAATTGCATGGGATTGTATTGACCTATGTAAATAGCAGTGTTAGTAGAAACCCCTTTGAATTCTCTCTGAAAGTACATATCACCCAAAGGAAGGAAATTTAGTTAAGATTCATGCAGTCCTACACATGGAAATCATACTAACTTTTCAAGACAAGAGAGAATCCAGTTTGCTGGTGATTGACTTGGAAAGGAAGCCTCTAGGAAAGGAAGCCACCTAAAGTAGACACTCAAGTAAACATCCTCGCCAGTCTCTCAGATACTTTGAGAAAACTGGATCATATCAGAAAGGATCTGGATCCTGTTGTCAGCTGGTTTGGTAAAGCCTCTCTGGGACTGGTGCAAAGACGGAGCAGTCAAATGTAAAAGATTTGACATTTACTGAAAGGAAAAAATCTTGGGTGGTCATATTAATCACATTCTGCTATGATTGTGAAATATACTCCACTAGAGGGAGAGGGGACTTAGGCTTTAGTACTTCTGCAGCACAGCAGCAGGATTGTGGAAAGGCTAACAAGGGGAGTTGTGCTAAAGCGAAAGCTACAGCAAGCTGTATATTTCCAGCCCACCAGAGACCTGCCAGAAATTCCTCTGAGTGAAGTAGTGAGCGGAGGAAATCATGAGCTAAGGGTGGTGGAGGGAAAAAAAAACCCCAACAAAATCTGAAAGTAAAATACATGATTTGGCCTCACCTGATGACATTGATTCTGGAATGAAGAGCAATCTAGGACAGAGGAACCTTATAAGGCCAAAGTTGGATTCTATCTAGTTTAGCTTTGCCAAAAGCAGAGTGCATTTCATTAAAGAAACAGGACTGACAGAAGTTAAGAGAGCTTTTTACCACTGGAAAGTTTTAAGGGACAAAAGTGATATGGCCCAGAAAAAACAATATAACAAGTGATTTGAAACATAAAACATGCATGACTTCCTCCACAGCAGCAGAAGTTGTGACAGAAGGTAAGCAAGCCCTAGATTATTATGTTTATCCCCTTTCTTACTTTCTGTTACTGCCTCGCTTACAGATTCAAAGGGCTCACATCTTGTACTTTCTGAGATAATAAATGTGTAGCCAAAGACGACACCATTTCATTAAGCATTGAATGGCTGTTTCTTGGGGCTGTGAGGACTTCTGATTACATTCTGATGGTCTGTCATTTGATGTACAGCAACAAAGGTAAAAAAAGGGTCACCTTTATTTAATATGGAAGAGTGGAGGGGTGGGTGATGACTGGATTTATGCAGATAATTAATAGAGTAGTAAAATGACTTGTCAATGTTCCTTCAATAACACCAGGAGTTTTTCTCACATTCCTTGAACTTGACATATATTGTACTATTTAAACAGTTTCATTTTTTGGCTGTAGAAATGAGGGAACTTTGCTAGGTCTTGGAACAATGACAAAGAAGTGATGACAATCAGCACTAAAAACAATAGGCAGGAACCAAATGGCACACTGTGGCTGCTATGAACATCAATTTCTAACCATGTTGATGTGGTGCCATTTGTCTGATGTCTGGACTAATTTTCTTAAGTGTGCAATATATTGTGCCAGCACGAACTGAAATCAATTCATGTTGCTGGTTTTGCCCTTTCCTTACTACTGTGAAGTCTGGTTCTGTCCAATATCGATAAAATTTGTGCTTTCTAAAGGTTTCCAAAAGGAAGCCACTAGCTGAGTACAATCAAGTAAACACTGTCAATGTATCCTTGAGTGAAAGCTGGTTGACAGCAAGCTCACTCTCCAGTTCTGATGAGCTATCCATTTTCACTCACGTCCACCTGCTACCTCTTTTCTTTCCTTTAGCAAGGCCTGCTGAGCCTCACAAAAGATCCAGGCTAAAAACATGCCAGGATATATTGTTCAGTCATCATTTTGCAACTCTTATAAGGTTTATGAGAATCTCGATCTATATTCAAAGCCATAAATAAGTACACGTAATTGCTCAGCATGACACCAATTGATGCTGGCAAGGACTGTGGGTGTTTTTCAGTACTATATGAGGGCTTCTAACTAATATCTGAGTTCTTCTTGTTGCTTCCCATACAAGCTTGCATTCTTTTACAAATAAAATAAAACTGAATTTTACACTTAAAAATACATTAAAAAATAATTCGTTTGAAGATGAGTGCTAAATGTCACACCTTGCAGGAGACAAGACTCTTTAAATGAAAAATTGTTACTTCATTCAGGAAACTACTGGTGTGTGGAGCTGACACCCTAAACAATAGATGCTGTTTTGAGAAAAGAAACATTCTTTTCTTTGCACAAAAGGATCCAACAGTGCTCTGGCCAGCCTAGGAAAAGAATGACTAGAACTGCTACATGTCTGAATAGTGCTTCTGTGCCTGCATCCAGCCTGTCATACCAAGCAGCAAAACTAATCTATTTATTAAAAAGTGTTCTGGACCAGGCAGGTCTTCATCTCCTGACTACTCGAGCTGGCTTCCTACTCTGCCCAGTGGACAATTCAGGATCATTTCCAAAGGGCTTGTCATACACAACACAAAATATTCACATGAATTGGAAGTTCTGTGAGTATCATGGTACACGGTACATAACTTTTTTTTCTGGATCTAGAAGTCTGACACAAAAAAACCCCACTGAAGTGCCACTAACATCCAAGGAAAACCAAGCAAACAGTATGCCTTAGTAAACACACTGAGTAAGAGAGGACTGATTTTGTGTTTGAGGGAGGGAACTCAAATCAACACTCAATCAAAGCAAAAGAGCAGTTGAAACAAGCCAAAATTAAACACATTTGAAGTGTGCAAAATTCCCTGCTTCTTTATGACAGCCGCAGTGATATCTATTTAAGTCAGTTACAGTATTTGCTTCTGTGAGAGACAATGGCAACTCTAGCATTCTCTTGAAACATGCTCTGGCATTACTCAGTATCTGTGAAATACGAGACAGATACACTAGTGATTTTCCCATATTTTCCCCCCAGATCTGAGTTTTGTTGCTATTTGCCAAAGATTGTTTTCCCCAACAGATCTACTACTTGCGGTGTTGAACTGTCACATTCAAAAGCAGAGTATTGCCGTGGTGATTCTTGTGCACCTAATTTGTTAGTGAAGGTTCTCTTCAGAGGAATCTAGGACAGAGGTCCAAATCTATCCCTCTTGGAAGCTTCAAATGCAAACACATACAGTCCAGGAAACATGTTTTTTCCTACTTAGAAGGAGAATGATCTCGCAAAAATTACCTGTGATGAAATGTGACTGGAAGAGTGCTGATACACTCTCTTACCTTGTTATTTGAAAACAACTCAACAATTAAACACCTGAAAGACTTTGTCTCATAAAGAGTACTCCTGAATCCTATGACAACTACAATCTTGAATCCCATGATTCAGCTTATCAGTGCAGAATTAGAATCTGGCACTATATCTCTCTGCATGTTGGGAAATGGCTGTGCAGGCATGCTTGTATGTGACTATTCCTAATTGCTAGGGTTTCAGCTTCTTTTAAAGTGCAGTCTTGTAGACAGATTCAACTGAATTCGTGTACTCTTTGTCGTGGTTTCAAAGATCCATCAATCAAACTTCTTCAGATGTACTGACTCATTCTTATTCCAACCACTTGTCTCTCATCTAACAGTGACTGAGGTAGACATTTATCACTAGGGAATTTTGATTTCATCTGATGTTTAAAGGCTTGCTGGAAATAATAAAATGAATGCTAGTCTGATCAAAATGAGTGCTGGTCAAATATGACATTTTTTATTGCCTATTAAGTTTGACATTCTTCTGGTTAGTTCTATTCATGCTTAGTATATAACCAAAGAAAATAATTATCATGCATGAATATCAAAAGATAATATCGGAGGAGGATTACAATGCAGAAAAAGAACATAAAAAGTGGAATCAAGGATAGACAACTAAAAAAGTATCTAAAAGCATTGTTCAAACATTCTGGGACAAAGGAGGAAGGCCAAAGCCGTTTTGGAGGTGAAATTACTTATAGTTAGGTGCAATGTGTAGCAAGAAGAGATTTTACACACTTCCTAACACTGCAAAGTATTTTGAGATGATGAACAGTACCAGCATGAAATGTGTTATAATCTTTCTTGATGACCAAAAAGCTTTTGAGATCAACTTGGACAGCGTTCAAACAGGCCTTTTTGTGATTTAACCTGTTAGTAATGAAGCTGACATTGATTATAAAAAGGAAGAATTTCCCTACTCAAGCCCAAATCCATTAAGTACTATTACAATTTGCACAGAAGCTAAAAGATCCATTTGAACAAGAGAATGTGGCTGGCTAAGATATCTCCTTCCTTCCTTCCTTCCTTCCTTCCTTCCTTCCTTCCTTCCTTCCTTCCGTCCTTCCGTCCTTCCGTCCTTCCGTCCGTCCTTCCTTCCATCCTTCCTTCCTTCCTTCCTTCCTTCCTGTTTGTGTGGTGTAATTGAGATAGCAAGGAGTGTTCCTCTTTCCAGCTTAAATCTACTAGACTCAGGCAGTAAGACATCACATATCTTCCTGATAAATAGAGGTGATTTTTGGTGCTGCAGGACTATATAAAACCATGCCAGCCTCTATGTCCCTACAGTGCTGCTGTTGGGCAAAAACAGCTGCTCTAGAAATTTTATGTAGGAAGTTGTTTCTCATGTCTTCTGGCTTGTTTACCTGTGAATAAAAGTCTGTCTTCCCCATGCACCTTCTAAAAATTCCTTTTAAAAGCCATTTTCCAGGCAAAGAAAATGCCATAGGCCTAGTGTCTTGGTACTTCAGTGATAAACTTCATAGAGTACTATATAGAACAAACTTAACTTCATAAAGAAAAGTATTCAGAAATTTTTCTGTATTGGAAATGGCAACAGCAAAAACAGGTCTCATTGAATAGAGCAGAGCTCAGTGCTTGGCATTTGCCAAGGATTCATTTTGATACAGAACTTATCCAAAGTTTCCCTTAACGTACTGGTGCAAAAATTGGGAATATGATGATGACTGATAATGACACAAACTTGGACCTTTGTTTATATAGTGGGGAACTGAATCATCATAGGTATAATAGTTACAAGAATGGAAGGAAAAACAGTTGTATGGGTATGGCTAATACATGTTTCTTTAAAATTAGGAGACCTCATCAGTTTGAGCTGATGAAAAATCCAGTAATCTTATTTGGTTCAGGATGCACAAGGGTGACTAAGATGGCAAAAGAAAAGCCAAAGAGATCCTAAGACAATTAATTTCTGGACAATAACAATATCAGTTTACACAGTCTTGTAAGATCTTGTGTAAACGTTATAAACAAGTCAAACCCTGGATACAGAAAATGGCTACTAAGATATCAAGGAACAAAGATCCTGTCTAGCAGGAGGAGATTAAAAGAGTTTCTCATGTTTCACGTTAGATAAGTTGTCTAAAAGTGGATATGATTGCTCTTTGTGAATCCAGTGTAGAATAAACACCAAAAAAAATCAGAGTTATTTAAACTGAAAGGCCACCACCAAAACACCAGATATAAACTGTTTACAATTTTAGACTAAAATACATATCAATATTTCAAATTATTATATTATTTAAATTATATGTATTTTATTTATACATATGATTTCTATTTTAATATATTATTTATATCATATATTATATATGTATAGTATATATATTATTATAAAATACATATTATGTATACGATGTGTACTATAATGACAAATGAAAGTGTCTACTATATATATATATATGCACACACATGTATATTCCTAACCTTTAATGTTCTAGTTATTACAATCTAAGCACACAGTAAAATCTTATTCTACCTTTAATACATGAACTTGCTAGATGGTATTGCAGTAAGAAAATGTCAGAAGTGTTGTTTAATTAAAAAAAATTTACATTGTTGAAATATTTTATTTGAATACTTGGCACAAGCTCATTTTGAATATAAGTTTTTTGTGTGTTCTTACATGAATCAAAGAAAAGAAAGGCACAATTTATTAGGAACATGCCTATTAAGAGTGGTCCCCAGCCTCCTAACCTTTCAATTATTCATAGGAATTGTTTGCAATAGAACATAATTTAATTTGGCCCGAAAACAGGCAGGGACCATTTCATCAATCGGAAAGGTGGAAAGGATCACACTGTGGACTCTGTCTCAGGTGTGTGTTAAGTATCGGTGCAGCCAGAATTGTATGGTGCTGTTTAAATTGATTCAGGCTTTTCATGTCCTACAGAAGTTATCAAGTGCTGGTTAGTTGATTTAAGTGATTTTATGTTCCTGATTGCACTGCAGCTAAATCTAAACTATCTCCTTAAGAAGTCTTTAAGAATGCTTACCTTAGTCCTAATGCAGCCTCTAGGCTCATTCTCAGCTAAGACCATTCTATTTCATATTAATGACTGTAAATTTTTTATAGTAACTGGTTCACGGAAGCCTCACATATTCAGTTGCTAATTGTTACACCATGTTTACTGAAGTAATTGATTGGAAAATATTACTTGATTGCTGCTGCTGACTTACTGTCTTCTGCAGTGCTGCAGTGCTTGAAACTGTAGCAAGTGTAGTGGATGACTTTGTCTTCTGATTTGGACAGTGATACATCTTCTTAGGTTGAATTTAACCCTCAAAAATACCAGTATAATAAAGCAGATGCACTTATTTCACTTGGTATTTCTTACACCAATAGCACTGAAGCAAAGAATGCTTACAGTATATATACTGCACAAGATTGTACCACTACTAACAGAACACAGCATGCAGTTATGTAAATCAACCTAGTGGTAAATACTGTAAGTGACACCATCCGTGTGATTCCTCTCTTGGTTTGTGTCAGAAATCCCCTACAGGGATGAACTTGAGTTACACTCCTGTCACTGAACTCTTTGTGCATACAAATAAGTCTTTCCTTTCACCCTCTATCCTTAATTTACAGATGGATTACTTCCCCTTCCCCCCACAGGTATATAATCCTGACCATCTGCTTCCATCCACTATCACTGAGATCTCTTCTTCTTTGACAGAATAAGCTCCAACAAGGGATTGTTAATAGCCTTAGTTTCTGAGCAGCTAACTGACAGCAACATTTTTTACTGCTAGCAGTCATTACTGTAATTACATGTTTGTGCTCATATTCTGTTGTTATGCCAGGAAGAAGGGTGCTTTAAAGGCAAAACATAAAGAGACCTCATAAAAGTTTCATTATAAATACTTGTGTCCTGTGTAGCTACTGAGACTATGAACTGTGCTGACTGTAACTCTGCCAAGGTATGGCTGCATGCTGAGAGGTATGGGACAGCATCACTGCAGTACTTCCAAGACTACAATTTCACTGCAGTGAGGAACTTTTCGCCCTTGATCTTCTTACTTCAGGATAGGGGATACACTGTCACAGATGTCACAGCTGGCAAAGGGGAAAAGCAGTGGATTTACTTCCCAACTCAGAAGTTGCACCCTCGGCGCTTACATTTTAGTTGTAAAGTTTCTCATGTACTTTCTCATGTACTCATGAGCTTGCATATGATAGTAAGTGGCTGTCTTCTTTGGGCTGAGCATTTTCACACATACTTGAGACAAAAATCCAAACAGCAGTTCCACTTCCAGTCACTCCTTTACTCAGTCCCTCACAATAACTTAAGGAATTAGTCCCAGAGTATCTGAAAATCTTGCAGTAGGTTTTCAAACAGTAGGAGGAGTAGAGATGGTATTGACCTTTGCTTATCTAGTAGTAAGCATTTATGTTTCTTGGAAGAGAGAAATTCCTTCTTCAGCTTGAGGGGATGGTACAAGATCATCTTCTTGGAGGGGGTCTGCTGGTTGAGTCAGTTAAGAATGACCACAAAGGCTTCCAGCTCCTCCTGTCTGTTGCCCAAGTGTGCAGACTTCCCTAAGAGATGGGTCCAGTCTGCATATGGGGTCTTCTGTCCCTCCAGAAGGGAGTCTCCTGTAACAACATCCTATCTTTTTTGATTTGTGGAAACAATTTTGACAGAGGCCTTAACCCCATGACGCCTCCACAGCAGACAAACCATCATCCTTGTTATTGTTCAGCTCTGTGTGCAGAGCCTCAGACCGATAATGCAAGGGCAGCTCTGAAGAAGGATGGATAAGAGTAACAATAAACACAGCAAAACCACAGAAAATTTAATTTGAATGAATATATATATGTAATAACCAATAAATATTAAAATGGGAGGGAAAATGTTATCTTGAATGTTTTTATAAAGACATATGTAAATCTCATATTGTAATCCAATTGCTTGTACTTGTGCAAGTTGTTTTTCTTTTCCTAATACTTAGGCTCCTTAAGGTAATTAAATACCAATATAATTTTATTTTCTTTGACATCTTATGGTGTGCAAATCAAAAGTAGGAAAAGTTCTCAATCTAGATAATGATTATGGTATTGATGCAATGTGTTTTATGAGGCTTCTGAGGCAGATGACTGCAATTCAATACCTCTTTAATCATTATTCTACAGCAATAGAACAGTAATTATTATTTCAATACAATCAGATTTATATAATCCTCTTTGATATTCTGGGTGTCATAGAGATTTTATCTTTCTAGATAAACCATCCTGAAGTACTAACATTTTTTTAATAAATTATCTCCTACGATTGAATTAGACTTTTATTATAAAATGATAATATAAATGGGACGAGAATACACATCAAAATGCTTTGAAAACCTCCTGTCTGTAATTTTTATTTATTGAAAGAAATGGTAGTGTTCACCTCATGAAATCTCCAATTCCTTAGTATTTATAGCAACATTCACCTTCTAAAAATCACGTGGTGGATAGGCATTTCATTAATAATGCAATAATAAAAATATCAATGCAAATCAAATTCAGAAAATAAAATAGCAGATGGTGAACTATTTCTTTCCTTGGCAGAATGGCATTCTGAAGTTGCAGGACGCCTGCATGTCTATAATCAATATATTTAACTGTGTTTGCAATGACTTTTGATACCGTAAATATAGTTGCCCACTTTTAGCAAACAACAGACGCATGAGTTGCCTATGATTGTATTGGCTTACTTATATATGATGTATTTATGAATATTCAGAGGATTAAAAATAATTTTTCTTAAGAGTTACTGATGTGGCATGAGCAGCACTCGTTGGAGGTATTACGTACATCATTGTGAACTGACTCAGAATGTATCTAGAACTGTCAACCTCCCACTTTTATGTAATTCACCAATTAAATAACAAAAAAAAATTACTTACATTCTCTCTTCCTGTTTCCCACCCTGTAAGCCCCTGTTGTGTTTCTGTTCAGTAAAGGTGTGTAAAGATAGAATGAATTTTATCCAGAAATTTCAGATACGGCGATTAGCAAGAGTGTACGGTAGCCACACATTAAGGCTAAACAGATCTTCAGAATATTGCCTGTAACAGGGATGTGCAATATCTTTTTTAAACCAGATTAGTGCAGATTACTTCAATCACCATGTGTAGAAAGCTGTTGTCAGAAATGGAAGCAAAATTGGCAGCCTTAATTTAGGGTGCAGAGGAAATCATGGCTTTCTTTGCTTCTAGTTGTTTTAAACATTAGGTTGGCCATTTTTATCAATGATAAGTGTAACACTGATAATGGATCTAGACAAGTATGCCACTTTGCCTACATTCGCAGATACCCTTGGATAATCTGAGAGCATTTTTACCATTAGATATTTTCATGTCTTTAAAAGAGAGGTACCTTCACAACAAGCTGTTCTTTCACATGTCAGCATTATTAATGGGCTCCTGTTGCCAACAAGTAAGATTTTGGGGGGGCTTATCATATCTCTTTCTTGTTATTAAGGATCTGACCCCTGCGGAGGGCCCAGGTGACAAGTGACTAGGTAACTGAAGACTCTAGATGATATAAAGGCTACACTGATTACTAGAAATTTTGTTTAACTGAAAGCTGTGATAGTTTCTTGAAATTCAGTGTGGCAGTAAACTACGTTAACTAGTTTAGCTAGAAATCACAGATAACAATAAGCTATGCCGATAATCAAAATTTTTATGTAACAAGAAAGCTCTAATTTTAACTACAGCCCTGTAAACATTCCTCGCTCTGCCAAGAATCCCTAAAAGAACCTGCCTGTCCCTGTAGTGTTGGGTGACAGTGTTCCCAGGCTGGAAGAAGAACCACTACTGGTATTCATTTCCACTGATTTATGCCAATAATTATTGCTAAGTTTTTCCTTCACCGTCACTGTCCAAATCTTCAGCTTCTGCTATGTGTTTGCGAGCTTTCAGATTCCATTGAAAAATCTCTCCTGCAGCTACTTTACTGCACAGTCTTTTTTCCTTCCCAAGAGTTAATTGGTTTATTTTGAATGTAAATATGCATCCAAGTGACAGGAATCATTTGGTTCCCAGCATGCTCTGCTCTCAGTCCTGTCTCCTTTGGTACATGGGAACTGTCACAGAGGATCAAGGTAAAGCTAAACATCAGCTGCATCTGAAAGAAGAAACTTTTCAGTAGGCGTTGAATTTTACATATTTCAAGAGAATTAGCTGGAAATTTCAGTGTGAAGATTCATACACTGCACAAAACCTATTGTATAACTACCAAAAATCTGGATACTGTTATCCAGCCTTTTTTAGGATTTGATCTCATTAAGATTTTGACCTCAAATTTGTACATGGTAATGAATTCCATGGGTTAACATTGCATTGCAGGACATTTTCACTGATTTTTGTTTTCCATCACATGCTTTGTATTGCTTTGTGCTACCGTATGGGGAGATTTCTCCTATTCCTCACATATTTCCTCTCTTAACTTACCTCTTTCCAGTTCAGCTTTATTCCTTTTCAGTCTTTCATGCCCACATGTGTGAGGTAGGTTGTAAACCTTATGGT
This sequence comes from Oreocharis arfaki, assembly GCA_013398015.1. Taxonomy (NCBI): domain Eukaryota; kingdom Metazoa; phylum Chordata; class Aves; order Passeriformes; family Paramythiidae; genus Oreocharis; species Oreocharis arfaki. The sequence continues at coordinate 762,552 of VZRR01002040.1, read as the reverse complement.
CTGGCATAGTGATTTTTATGACATGGATCTAGACTTTTTTCTCAGGTTATATATAATTGCTACATCAAAACCAACATCAGTGCTGAATAAAGCATCTATTGCTCTTTGGTCTAGCAAAAAAGAAAATCAAGTGCACATATGTTTAAATGAACTGATTTGTTTCGAGCTGGAATAGCAAAGGCCCTGGTGTCTCTGGAGAAGAGACAGACACGGTCTTATGTTGTGTCTAACCTCATTTAGCCTCCCACTTCATCTTGCACAGTAGCCTTACCCTTATCCAAAGGAAGACAGGGATTTGGAGACAGTAGTAGTGATTGCTGCAATCAGACTTAAGAGCTGTAAAATCATTTAGGTTGGAATCATTTAGGTAAAATCATTTAGGTTGGAGGTCTTCTGATCCAACATCCTGCCCAAAGCAGGTTTAGGTGAGGCAGGTGTTCAAGGCTGTGTCCAGTCAAGCTCTGAGCACCTCCCCAGCCTTTCAGAGCAGTCTGCACAAGTATTTGACCACTCTTACAGTGATATTCTTTCCCCTCCATATTGAGTTGAAATTTCTCCTGTTTCTGCTTCTGAATGCTGCCTCTTGTACGTCTGCTATGCACCTCTGGGAACAGACTGGCTCTGGCTGCTCTGCACTCTTCCTTTAGGTACTTGCAGACAGCAGTAAGACCTTTCTGAGCTTTCTCTTATCCCATCTGAAGAAATCTAGCTCTCTCAGTCTCTGCTCCTATGTCCTGTACTCCACATCCTGTGCTCAAAGTGCATTTCCAAAGGTTTGTGGTTTCATTTTCTCCCCTGCACTGGGGAGCCCAGATCAGGACCCAGCACTCTCAGTGCCTCACCGGAGCAGAGTACAGGGAAGAATCACCTCCCTCAGCCTGCTGGATGTGCTCTTCCTCATGCAGCTCAGGAGGCAGTTGATTTTTGCTGCAAAGTTGTATTGCTGGCTTGTCCTGAGCTTTCCACAGCACCTTCAGGGCCTTTTCCTGCCTGACTACCCTTTAGTCAGTTGGCCCAAAACCTGGAGTCCTGCATGGAGTTATGACATCCCAGGTGCAGGACTCTGCATTTGCTTTTCTTAAGGTTCATGAAGTTCCCTTCAGCCCATGGTCCATCAAGTCCACCCTGAACAGCAGCTCTGGCCTTCAGCTTACTGAGAACTCCACCAAATTTAGATTTGACAGCAAACCTGCTGCAAGCCGAGATATGTTAATTACAGTTGTGTTAAGAGGGAGGACATATGGATAGACACAGGTTCAGACTTAGGCTAAGCTCACAGTGTTGGCATAATAATTTCTAGATGTATATTTCCATGCTATTGTGGAAAATTTCCTCAACTCTCATCTCCATCATTTTCTTGCTTAGTCAATTGAAGAGTAAAATTTACTTTCCTGCTGTCAAATTAATCTCCACCAACATTTTCTCTTCGGCTTGGCATTCACATAGTTCCTTTAACTGAAATAATCTTTTTCTAAATTTTACACTGACCTTCTAACTAATCTTGCTGTTTCTTCTTTATCGTAATTGTGTTTTCAGCCACCTTTTAAAAATAAGGGTGGCTATGAAAAAATGGAAGGGATGTGTGCAATTGAGAAATGACCATAAATCTCCAAAACATTTTGGGTGTTCCCTGAGAACTGGTAGCTCAACTAATATATGTACGATGGAAACTAATTCTGAAAACTCAAGCCATTCAGAAATCTGGTGGATATACTGATTTTTGCCATAGTACATCAGGCAACTAATTTTATCCAGCCTAGAGATCCAGTAATTTTTTTCTTGTCTCTTCTGAGCCCGCAGAATGCAGGTGTCATGCATTAAAATCTCATTTAAGTTTTAATGCTGTTATAGGCTTCCTTTTAAATTGCTTATGAAGGGGACTCATTGCAATTGAATCATTAAAGTGGACTTTTTATTAACAGTTGTGTCAGGTCACTGGTTTTGCATCCGAAACTCTTTTCCTGCAACGTCAATTCTACATCTTTCATAAAGATAAAATTTTCAGAACAGGGTCAGATATTGTACCCAGAATGAGGGCTAAGACCACGCACAGTTGGATGAGAACTTCCTAGTTTTCTTCATTGTACCACCAAAAAACCTTCGGCAACCTTTATGTATTCAGAATTTTCAAAGTATTCCTGTACAGCTCTATGTATCTACACTGTGCAGTTTAGATGAAAAAGAAGGAAAAAAAATAGCTTTATTAATACTTTATTATCTAGCCTCAGTGGAAAACTGAGGCAAAACCCTCTGATTCCTGACAGTAAAGATACTGTATGTCAGAAGCACACAAAAGCTCCCACCCTCTTTAACCTCTGCAGCAAGAGCTCTTCTCTGAGCCCGGTAAGGCAAAAAGATCATGTGTCTTATAAGAGAAATTCAATAAAGCAGTCAACTATGCCTTTGTTCATATAATCCCTAAATGCTTCTAGATGGATAATCTGTCATTATTCCCTGCTGCTGGTAGAGAATTCCTTGTCATAGCAGCCTATGATGGCATTCATCTCACCTACTACCTAGACACGTTCACCTGAGCTTGTTGCTATAAGAACTGTTTCTAGTCAGTAGAAAGAAATGTGCTTTAAACCCCATTTCATCTGATGTATTTTGGTAGAGATACAATCAATCATTTTTTGGAAGAACATATCTGAAAAGGAAGTATCAGGCAGTAGTACAGGTGTAGCTACAGTAGGTGTTGCAACAGATGAGTCCCATCTTCAATTGACACGATTCAATGCTCAATTAGTTTTGCATATGTGTAGAACACTAGGTAGTCCTTCATGGAGTGGGTTTGGGCTATGAAAACCTCAGTTTCATGCCATTTCAGCTGCCTCTACATGTGATAACTGTCTTTACATTCAAATGTGAAATGTCTTACATGGCTGGTACCTGAAAATTTCCTTCCTTGCAATAATAAGGTGCGTAGATACAAACCAGCCAGGACATGTCATTACTTAAAATTGTATGAGATGAGTAATTGACACTCAGTTCAAAATTTCTCAGTCATCAAACTTCTCCTTGTAGGGAAAGTCTTTTACTTTATCTTTCAGCTTTTTTCTTTAATAGAGTTGTTAGAGTTCCCTGAATCTAAAGATGTCATAAATGGCAGCAGCTCAAAAGTCAAGCTGCATATCTTTTGCCATTAACGGGGTTTTTTTTCCCTGCTTTGAGGCTTTGCAGAAGAGACAGTATTGCCATGGATCTAAGAACCATGTTGCAAGAAGGAAAATTTTAGGCAAAGAACACAGAGGAATTTTCCATCTTGTTGAAATTCTGAACAAATATAAGCAGCAATACTGTGGTGGTTGTCTACTCAGTCTGGTGAAAACATATTCTGTAAGAGGTGTGTGTACCTTGTTTTAAAGATCCACAGAACAGAAGAAAAGGTCTTTTTTTTTTAACATAAAAGGTCTTAGCAAACAATCAAACTATTGATTCCACTGTAGGATGTTTGCAAGGTGACCTCTACTGTGGACCACTGAATCAGTGAGCATGGATTCAATTCAATGGGTACAATATATTTCTGTGTTCTCAAGCTCTTCAACAATTCTTTTTCCTTACAAAACAATTAGGGAGTTTGGGGATTTCACACCTCAATTTCTCCCTGATTTCACAATTTTCTGCTTTAAAAAATGTGGTAATTAGGAAACAGCATGGCTTTTGATTAAATAATATTAGGTATTCATTACCTAGTTTAAAGCCCCTTTTATTTACTACCCATTAATATTAACACATGTTGCACTCTGAATCTTCTGAAGTTATTTGTCTCCAGTTTTGTTACTGAAGGAGAAAGCGATTTAGAACAGTTTGTGCCTGGGAGACTAGAAGTGAAAGAAGTCAGATGCTAATGAGTCTTCCTTTTCAGACTGCGAGGCTGTCTGGGAAGCAGCCCAAGCCAACTGGAGAGCTGCAGCGCAGCAGAGTGGAAGAATCCATGGGCCGGAGAACTAAGCTGCCCTGTGCATCCTGCCTTTTACACAGGTTAAAGATGTTGTTTCTGTTACTCAGCTTGCATGTAACTGTTCTAGAAGGAAAACAAAAGCAAAATGTTTACACTGTCATTAGCAGCTTTATCCAAATCTGCATCCACGAATTAAAGTGAGGTTCTATCACCATGAGTTGAGGCAGTAAACAACGGACCAAAGCAGGCAGTGAGGGTTTGTGGAGCCCAATAGCTCAGTTTGGGTCCTTCCAGAGGAGCCTCCTCCCGAACGCAACTAATTACATGTGTGTTTACCTTTCAGTATTCACAAGCTATTTCTGGAGTATACGACTGGAAGTAACTCAAATAAGGCTCCTAAAAGAATTCAGAGAAATTGTGCTTCTGAAGAGACTCCAGAAATGGCACTGAGGATGGGATTTACACCATATCTTAGGTGCAGTCACTTCAGGTTTGCAATGCAGCCAACAGGGAGAGGCGCACCCCCAGGTCCTGACATAGATCTTTGTTGGACCCTCCTGTATTTTCTACTGCAGTGGTTTTTATTCATTTACTGTAAAGAGAGACCAGAATGACTGGTTTTATAGTTAAAGCTAGTTGGGGTGAATCCTGGCCCAAATAATTTATTTGGCTTACTATATAAATGTATGTTTTATGTTTCAATGAATTTTGAACTCTAAAAGGAATTATTATTAATAATATGAGGTGTAGTGTAATGAATGGGACATAATCTTGAAGAATTGCTTAGAATATGGCCATTTGTTTTCTGGTAACAGCCTGTGGGCCTTGGTGATGGCTGCAGGATGTCCTTATTACTGTTCATGGGAAAAATGCTGGCAGACAAGACTGCTCATGCCAGGAAGACAGACAGCCATAATTTAAAAAAGCCTTTAGAAACATCTGGCACATATGCATGTGTATATGTCTGTAAGTCCATAAATAATCATGAGACCAGTAGTATTTTCACATTCATTCCTTAAGGATTGTAGCTGCTGATTGCTGATACAGAATCCTTGTTTCTATTCTGTATAAAATTAGTGTTTTTATATATCTATTCTATCTTCTCAGGGTAATTATCCCATCATACTGCTGCATATATACTTTGCTTCACATGCTTCAGTTGGAGACATATGGAAAAAAAACTACGGATAAATACAAAGATAATTGTTTCTTTGGCATATGTTTCCAAATGCATATAATCAGGTTTTTTGACATAGTATCCCCTGTACCACTACACATTTTTGTTTCACTTCAGTTTTTCTGGAGTCCTGTCTAATTTAATTACTGTGTTTGGAAGCTACATAACTCTTCTGGCATGAATAACAGTGGCAAAGGGTTTTCACAGCTGTCTCACAATGTCAGAGTAAATCTTTCTATACAAATAATTCTACTAGTTTTGTGCTGCTCTTCACCTGCATCAGCTTCTCTGTTAATCTGTGCACCATTTTTCTGTTCTGGCACCATCTTGACATATCGTTCTCTCTCTCTTAAAATGCTTGTCTGAAATCAGGTGCAACTCCTCACAACTATAACTGATGGCATGTTCAAATACTAGGAGTCACAGGCATCTTACAGCTGTCTTTGTTTGCTGCTTCCTTGACCCTGTTGTTCTTTGGAGAGGGGCATGCAAAGCAAAGCTGAACTGAAGGTGAATGTTCTGAATGGTATATTTCACGTTGAAAAGACAGACTAAAACACATTTCTAAATTTCATAATGTCAAAAATAAACAAACCCCACCCAACATCATTTGGAGTTGATGAAAATATTTTATTTTGACAAAAATGCTCTGATTTTTGACAATTTTAAATGTTATGTTACAGTATTTCATACAAAATGAAATAAACTTTTAAAATCCCTTTATAAGAAAATGACAAAATATTTTGACAGTGTCTGAACATTTTCCCCTCTTCTCTCCACAATAAAATTGCAACAGAATCTACAAGATTTCCTTATTTGATGCAATTATATTTCTCAGTGAAAAATATTCCACCTAAACTTATTTCCAGCTAACTTTAACCAAAGCTGAAATCTGTGAAAAGCCAAGCTCTATTAGTAAAAAAATGAAAAATTAACTTATTATATAACTTTCAAACAAGCAAGAGGATCTGCCAAAGACATCTGGAATCATTTCATACTCAAGATCAGTGTCAGAAGTACAAGAAGAAAAAGTTGCCTTGCTGCTTAGGCAAAAACCCAGCCTGAAACTGTCACAGAAGACATCTCTTCATGTGCATATTAAACACTTTGGAGAGCATTTGGAGTCAATGTATTTCATGAAGTATTATTCACTGGACACATTTAAGCAGGGATTGCCATAGTGCAGGTGTGAAACTTTGAAACTTTATACTAGAGTTCTTTATTCTATAGTTTACAGTCTTGGCCCAGATGTAGTGGAAATTGCATGAGAAGTTTGGTTTTTTGCCCTGCCCTGCATGGTTTCTGGTTGGCAGGGACTGAATTGGCACAACAGCAGCCAATAGACTCAGATATCTCAGTAGTAGAAGGAGTCCAGTGAATTTCTGGCAGACTGCATGGCAGCTGTCCTAGCATGTGGCATCTGTACAGTTATGTGAAGCTTTCAGTTCCAGGTTTATGATCTCACATAGCTGTCCTGGAGCGCAGAGGCAGAGACTGAAGATCTGGAGATGAGGGAGCCACAAATGAGGCCAGATTCCATTGCAAAGATGTTGCAGTGCAAAGGAACTGCACAAAGACACGGAGGTCTTCTGGGAGTGCAGCCACAGCTGTTTTGCCTGTTTCTATAGCTAAATGCATGAAATCTCAAGCTGTTCCTCTCTTAAATCCATCACAGTCGAGTCAAGCAAGGAAGATTGAGGGGCACAATGCAGGAGTCACCAACGGGAGGTTTGCAACCACTATTTCTTTAGTGTTGTGCCATGAATATTGGTCACACTAATGTTGCCTTTAGTGAAATTCCACTTTCTCTTTGCAGTGGTTGGAAATGGTCAGATAGCTGTTCATTTGCTCACGTCTTCTAGGAGTTTTTAACCTCCTGTAAGGTGAGGTGTTATCACAGGGCACTGGACCTAGAAAACCATGTTTGGGTGTGGCCTTTCCCACTTCAAGGAAAGAGTCTAAGTTCCCTTGGGATTCTTCGCAATGGTGGGGGACTAGAAGTGGCCCAGGTTGTCGCTCCTTTCCTCGTGAGGCTGAACTTTCAGCTTGTCTATGATGGGTGGCACCTGCTGCCTAACTAACTGTATTCACAGGTTTCTCACTTTGATGTGTTAGAAGACTATGGAAAAATAATTAATCTTTTACACAAAGTTATATTTTTCAGGTGTTCTCACCTGAAGGACTTTTGGGAGCTAGTGTGCTTCATGCAGCCTGGAGTACTCGGTGCTCAGTGTAAACCCAAACCAGCTCAAATTTCAGCCCTAGTCTCTCCTCGTTTTCCAGAGGGTGAGATTCAAATGGCCATCCAACAAACCTCTACTTTAGTGCATGCTGAGCACTTTTCAGGCCCATTAACTGCACTGAGAGCAATCCATTCAGACTAATAGGTGCTTAGACAGCCAGTGCACATACAGGAAACTAACTTCAGACGCCCTCATTCTAAACTGGATATCACCCAGAGTTTTTCAGTAGCACATCTTCACATCTTTCAGCTTCCTGCCTTGCCCTGCTAATGCTCTGGTTCTTCATGTTCGTTAGAACAGAGCAGTCATTACAAGATTGGTGATGTATGGTCCAAGCAGGTACGAAATGATTACAGCTCTTGACACTTTTTGGTTTTGATCGATTAATAACTACTACAAGCCTTGTTGCTGCTATAAACATCCTTATCTTATATAGCAACAACAAAAAAGAAGTTTCTGCACTGGCACACAGTGATAGTGATAGTGATCAGATGGACAGAATAGCAGCTGATATTTACCAAAATGGAATTTTTCTTCATATATTTTATGTTTGTGTAATAATTCTGTATCTCCTTGTGTTTTGAAGGAGGTAATGGATAGAACCAAAAGGCCAATAACTTTTACATGAATTTGGATGAACTTGAGTCAAGCAAAAGGGAGAAATGAAGACTGAGTGAAATCGTTCATCAGTTTGTCCATTAAACTAATGTGTGTGAAATATTTATCTATATTTACATATGCACCTTAGGTGTTAAAGTATTAGGTTTGAAAAAAGGATAATGGAGAGAGGTTGGTAACTTGAGGGACCCTTCTTTGGCAGCAATTAACATCACACCAAATGGTCTCAACTCTTAAAACAGATTTATGAATAATTTAAGGATGTTTCATAATGGCAGCACTTCAGAAACCAAGGAAATGAATTTGCATCTCACTAAGTGTCCAGTTAAGGCCATATTACCTCTGTGTCAGTGGCCCAACTCATTCTAGTAACCCAGGGAATTTCTTACATTAAGAGTTTCCTTTAGTTATCTGGGGGAAAATTACGTGATATAAGGATACAGTGACACAGAAGAAATCTCTAAGTGACAAAGTAGTATGCCCTTATTATTTGGAGAAAATAGCAATTTTTACGTGGAAGAACCCCATGGAAAGAATCACAGTATAAACTTGACTGAACTGTGATTATTGAAGTCAGAGGTAAATCAAAGATATAGATATTTATGGAGATATTTTATATACAATCTTCTTTTCAATTTATTAGATCAGATATAACCAGAAGATCTTGACATTCACAGAGTCACAGAATGGTTGAGGTAGGAAAACATCTCTGAGGATTATCTAGTTCAGCTCCCCTCTTCAAAGCACAGTGAACTAGTGCAGATAGTGCAAGGCCATGTTCTGCTGAGGTTTGAATATCTTCATGAAGGCTTCACAGCCTCTCCAAGCAATGTGTTCCAGGTGTTTGATCACCTGCACAGTAAAACAAAACAAAACCAGCCAAACAAAGACACAACCTGGTTTTTTCTAATGTTTAAATAGAATTTTCTGCTTCCTGTAAATGTTGTCCCTTGCTCTTGCCACTGAGAAGTACCTGGCTCCATCTTCTTTGCTGTTTCCCATCAGGAATTTATATTTGTTGATAAGATCCTCCTGAGCCTTTTCTCCTCCAGGCTAAAAAGACCCAGCTCTCTCAGCCTGTCCTCATGTGTCAGATGTCCTTGTACCTTACTCCTCCCCACAGCCTCTCATGGACTCAGTGCAGTACGTCCATGTCTTTCTTGCACTGGAGGGCTCAGAATGGGATCTAGAACTCCAGATGTGTTTCATCAGTGATAAACAGAGGGTAGGAATCACCTACTTGACAATGTTTTCCATCGTGCAGCCCAGGATGTAGGCCTTCTTTGATAAAAATGCATGTTGCTGGCTCATGGTCGACTTCTTGTCCACCAGGACTCTTGGGATATTTTCTGTCAAGCCACTTTCCATACAGTTGGCTCCAGTGCATACGCTGCATGAGTTTGTTACTCCCTGGATGCAGGATTTTGCACTTCACTTGTTGAACTACATCAACAAGAGGTCAACAATGAAGGTCCTGTCAACTAATTTCTCCAGACCATGGGGGTCTCTCTGAGTGGCAGCAAAACCTTTTGATATATCAGCTACTTCTTATTTTTCCATCATACCTGTCAAGGGTGGGCTCATTCTCATCATCCAGGTCATTCATGAAGCTGTTGAACAGTATTAGCTATATTGACTCCTCATCACTATTGACTGGCTTTTGGATGGATTTTGTGCTGCTGATCATGGCTTTTTAATAAAAGCTACATTTTAGACCGTTTTCAGTCTGTCTCACTGTCCATGTGTCTAGTCTGTATTTCATACTTTTGTCAGTCAGGATGTTATGGGGACAGAGACAAAAGTCTCCCTAAAACAGGGTAAAGGAAATTTCTTTATTGCTCTTATCTGATCTACTGAACTCATCACGTCATTGTACAATAACATCTGTTTGTTCATATACAATTTCCCCTTCATAAATCCATGCTGAATATTCCAAACTACTTTCTTGACTCACAAATATTTGGAAATATTTGCAGAATTATTTGTTTTGTCACCTTTCCAGTGACTGAGGTGAAGTTTATTACCCTCTAGTTCCCTGGATTCTCCTTCCTGCCCTTCTTCAAAGTTGGAGTGATCACTTTCTTCCAGTCCTCAGGAATCTCTCCAAATTACTATGACCTCTTGAAGATAATTAACTGTGGCATTGCTTTCTTAGGCAGCTTCCTCAGTGTTTGCAGGTCTATCTCGTCAGGTCTCATGGACTTATGTGCAGCTTTTTGAAAGGTTCACGAACCTGACCCTCCACCTTATTTCTTGTGAACTTTCCCACTGTTCTCCAGGGCCTGGGATCCTTGAAGCCTGGTTTTACCTTCTGTCTGGAACTGGGGCGTGGAAGCCATCGAGTACCTCGGTCTCCTCTTCCTCTTCAGCATCAGCGCACATTTCCCCTGGTTTTCCTTTTGCTGTCAATGTACCTGCAGAAGCTCCTCTCTCCAGATATCACTCTAAGTGGACTTTGTCTTTCCTACTTGTGCATGCAGAGAATGTGTCTGTATTCCTCCCAAGTCATCTCTCTCCTCTTCCACCGCTATTGTCAGGAGCTCCTCGTTCATACCTGCAGGCTTCCTGCTACCTTTGATTAATTTCCTGTTCATCAGGATGTGCCACTCTAGAACCTGGAGAAGGTGATCCTTAAGAATCCTTCCTGGACCTCTCTTGTTTCTGGGATCATAACTGATGGGATTCTTCCAAGACTGTCCCCGAACTGACCAGAAGCATTGTCATACATAAGAGATATGAGTCTGAGTCAGACACAAAATGCCTTGCAGAGTATCCAGAAAGCGGCAGAGCATGTAGGATTCCTTTAAAAGCTAGTAACTTCAAGAGGAAGTTGTTATGAATACACAAACACTCAAGAGACAATATGATATTTAAAATTATCAGAAGAATCTTACTACTGCCTCCTAAAAAACCATATTTTCTGATAAATATTTATACTGTAAACACATAATCTCAAATGAGTCAGTTCCATGTCTCAAGTATCCTAAAATTGTACGGCTTGGTATGTCACTTTAATGTAAATTTTATGGAAGTCATCAGTGTGAAATGTACAGAGTAAGTTTCCTATAAATTATCCCACTGATACTTTCAGAGGTTGTGGGGGAAAAATGAATCAAATTATACTGGAGATGTTAAAATGATGCAGGCAAACTAAGAAAGTCACTGAAAAGGCAACAAAGCTGCTCCATGGGCTTGGAACCAGTTCCATGGAGAAAAACCTCAGCACAGCTGGAGTCCTTGGCTTGGAAGAGAATGACTAAAGATATGACAGCAGACCATAAAATCATAAAACATATGGAAATACTGCATCTGGAATGCTGATTCCGTTTATTGCAATCCAAAACTTAGGGAGTACTCATTGAGATTGTTCAGGTAAAGGAAGCAGTTTGCAAGCAATGCATATTTACATAGTGAAACTGATTGTTAATGTTTTGGGCCACTGGATACTAGGGACCTTAAAAGTGAGAGAGAATAGGTCTTATAATTACTCTCCAGACATACTGGTTTGCCTCGGGAAGGCCATGGACTTCCTCATACAAGGGAAAAGACTACTCAATATTTGTCCCAGTTTTTACACTACTCCTACAAACCTCTGCTCTTGGCTACAGGGATAGGTATGGATATGGGCCACTCTGGTCTTTGATCCACCATTGCACACCTTAGCTTCTAACAACTTTTAAACAGAGACACGTACTTTAAATTCAGTCTAAGAAAAAACCTGCTGTTTAGGTTGTTGAGATGATGTGAGAGCAACATTTCATGCTGTATTATACTGGGTCTTTCTCGGACGGAGTTAATTTTCCCCAGAGCAGCTCTCTTAGTGCTGCACTTTGTATTTGTAGCTACAAGGGTGTTGCTAACACAGCAGTGTTTTGGTCATTGCTGAGCAGTGCTTGGAGAGCAACAGCCTTGCCCACAAAGGCCTGGGGGCTGGAAGTGGGCCAGAGGTTTAGAGGGGACACAGCCAGGACAGAAGACCCAAACTGTATAAAGCCATATCCCATATCATACATGATCTTGTCCTGAGCGATAAAAGCTAAAAGAAAGGAGACAGGGCACATTTATAACTAAAATTCAATGTTAAGGTGTTTGTCTTCCAAAGCAACTGCTATGCATGCTGGAGCTCTGCCTCTGAGGAAGTGGCTGGACATCACCTGCTAGTGGGAAGAAGAGAATAAATCTTTTTTTTTTTTTTTTTTTTTTTTTTTTTTTT
>VZRR01002040.1:697218-750376 GCA_013398015.1 Oreocharis arfaki | reverse complement strand
TTTTTGCTATGCTTCCATGTGCCTTAGCTTTTCTTCATTAAACTATCTTTTTTGTGAACCACAAGTTTTTGATCTTATTTTCTCCCCCTAAGATGCTGAGGAGGGTAAGTAAGAGAGCAGCTTGGTAGGAATCTGGCTGGCAGCCAAGGCCAACCTAGGAGCTCAAGAGTAGAGCTCTAGAGAAATTCAAGATAATGACAGTAATTGCAAGATAAAACAGGTAACACATGGACGTGACATTGCCAGACTGTGGAATAATTTTGTGGAATTTTCATTGTAATTGTGGTGGGGGGATGGGGGGTCAAGTGTGTGTAAAATTGTCTTTTAAAAATTTCTACAGAAGACTGTAACCTTCCAGGTATGTACTGAGGAACAGATTCTTAAATAAATATAAGGCCAGCTTTTCCTTTGATGCAACAGGTGGCAGGTCTATTGACCAAAAGAAACCTTGATCCAAGAAAGTGATGCACCTTTTGACTTGTTTTTTGTGAGTAGTTAAGACATTAGGGAAAATTTAATTTTCTAGGAAAAGAAAATGAGTTAAATCTATTTGCTTCAGTCTCAGTAAAATGCTTGATTTGATTGCTGTAAGAAAAACTATAAGGTTTTCTTAAAAAAAGAGAAGCTGGAGGTTAGCAGAATAATTGAAGACTCAGGTTTTCACACAGAATACCAGATGAGCCCATTTCACAAACTTAAAAAAGTGTTGTCACTTCAAAAGAGAACTGGGTTAGCATTCAGGAGGAAATGGGTGACCCTCAGAAGTGAGGAAATTGAAGCAGTAAAGAACTCAGTAATGCAAACCAAGATTTTTTGTAGGAAACCTAAATCCCTAAAGATGAAAGTTGATTTGTTTATGGAGTTATTTATTTGGTATGTTGTCAAAAATAACTCGCAATGAATCTGAGGCCTGCTCTGGTGCTCCTGAACAGCACCTTTCCCTTTTTATAAGCTTTGTTTAACCAGCAGAGTCCCAAGCATGGGTAAGTAAAGCTGCTATTAGTGCTGCAGAGGCTCACAATGAGTTTTAGAGAGGGAGTCACTTCTATGCATTCCTGTGAAAGCTCTGTGAGTTTACACTTTAGGTAGCAGCCACAAAAGAACAGGTAATACCAACCACTCTTGGCTGAGTAAAGGTCAAATGTTTAGTCTAGGCTAAAAATTTAGGTTTTGGACAATTTGGCTATTGTGTATTTGTTCACAGTCCATAGCGAAGTGAGGTGGAAAGAGATGGTTTGCTGTTAACACCTCTACTGGCCTGCTTTCATACGTGGTGTCTGCCAGCACACGGCTGCTGTGCAGGGAGCACCCTGAGCGTGCAGAGGCCAGAGACTTTTGTGGCTTTCCAGATTTTGGCTTTGGTAGTGTATCACCTGATTTGAAAACACACTTGTGGGCAGTAAGCACGTCCAGCTTTGGGTTCATCTCACAGCCTTGTCTAGCAACAGCACAGCCAGCGCTGCTTGCAGTCTTGACACTGTAATTCCTAATTTCATTTTTGTATTTCAAATTGAGCTTCTGTGGACCAAGTCAGACAACACATGCCTCTTTGTCCTGACATGCCTCTGTTGCTGTATTTCATGTAGCACTACCTCTGTTCTCAGTTTTGTCCCTTCAAACATCTGGGTTCACAAGGTGTAAAGACAATTTTTTTCTTTAAACTTTCTTCTTTAGATCAAGCATCAACCAGTTTCATGGCCATGCCATAGAGGACTTTAAGTTTCTTTTAATGTTCAGCTCTCAGACCAAAGAGGAAACTTGTCTTTTTTTCCTGTAAGGCAGGACAGTCTTTACATAAGACAACGGAAGGGAACTCTTGTCCAGACATAACCTAATTTCTTTTCTCCTTGAGAAATATTTGGGCATGAACAGAAAATTGTCACTGATTTCTATTTTGCTATCCATTTTTTTATCTTGAGTCTGCTTGAGATTACAAACTTCAAATGAAAACACGACTGAATTAGTGTGCTCTTCACGGCTATATTTTTCTACAATTAATTTCTTACATGGCATACCAAAGAAGGTGAGCATTTAGGCTGGGCTGAATAATTATGCAAAGATGGTCAATATCTTCATACACACCCCTGGTTACTTTCCTGTGAAATTTAAAAGCCCAGAAACTTGCATTTGCTTGTAAGCCTTGTATGATGTCTACTCACCTTCTCGGAGGAATCAGAGGTTGCTTCAGCTGAGCACTGCAACACTTGTTGAAGATCTCTCCTGCACCCCCTCCATCTGGAGCATGTGAGATGAGTGCTCACTTTGGCTTATGGCTTTTGCCTGCACAAAAAGCTCCAGGCAGTGTTCAGCACAACCTCTGGATTCTCTGCCCAGCACAACAGCATCCACTGCACACTATTTCCCTCTTCACATGTAAGATCCGTTCATTCGGCTTCTTCTGCCGTCTTCCTCCTGCGTGAGGGTAGGACCCATCCCTGCTCCTTTTCTAACCACGAGGGGATTTATTGCTTTGCATGCATTGTTCAACAGAAGTAGATATTTATTTTATTACACTGCAAAAGTCATTCAAGAACAGGGATGAAATATGATCTTAATCTTTAGCCAGGCAGAGCTCAAAATCACAGCAGTAGACTTCTTATTACCCCTTTCAGAAAGCAAGGGCTGAGGAGAAACATCAGGACTGAATTATGGATCATGTTTCCAAGACTGAAATGGTATTCCTGAGAGTAAGGTGCTGTGGGTTAGCATGGTTTTGATGATGCTGCAGTCACACATTCTCAATTTACACCAGAGTTTCTGATCTTAATGGTCCTAGATGTATTTCACCATACAGCAGAGTGACCAGGTCCTAGGGATGATGTAACACATCAGAATAAGAGAAAGAAATGATACCTCTGTCTTTTAACACAATAGCAGCCATTGCAATAAGTCTAACATACACTGTTAATGCACCTTTGTTTTGACCTCTCTTTGTAATTTAATTCTGTGGAAAAAGACATCAGGGTTTGTGATGATATCCAGCCTTCCAAGGACAAGCTGTAGCCAACAAATTAGTATGGTTGTAAACAAGGAAATCCTTTGCCCCTCCTCTCCTCATCCTGGGACTCAGAAGCTCGGGCTAAATCAAAAAACTTAAAGGATCAGGGGGGCACACTGCTTTGGGAGTGGGGTGATCTCTCTGCCATGCTTCAAACTGATTTAGTTCAGAAATTTTGGAACTTAATCAGAGCAGGATTTCCTGATCTGGTTCACTGCACTGGGCCAACCACAGACCTTCTTCTCATGTTTGTTTCTTTAAATGTAATATTATTTATAAGTGAGAAAATATTTATTTTATTGTTTTATCTCTGGATCTCTTCATATGCTTCTCTTTGTCTTGATGCAGCATCTTGGGCTCACACTTGCTTATTGTGCTGATAAAAATGTCACACTGACCTTCAGAAGAGTACCTGCTGTCTGGAGACTGTGCCTTAAGAGTAGTTCTGATGCCACTGCACACTTTGGCTTGTTTATTAAGTCCTTAACTCACAGAAGCTGATACTGTGTCAGATCATCTGCAGCTAATTGAAAAACACCACCTGACAAGAAGATTAGAAGGAAACTCCCCGTTCTTACTGATGTCTGCTGGGTGTTTTATATCTTCACAGGACTTTACAGGGCAGTTCACAGGATAGTTTCTGCTGTGCGTGACATTGAAGAAAAGTATCAATATTATGAAAAATATCCTTTTGTTGATTTCTTCGCTTTTTCTAAAAGTTGAATGTTCCCCTCCCTCCGTTTCTTCCTGGAATGTCAAAAAGAACCCAGACTTTTTTGATGCTTTATGACCTGAACCAAAATCACAAAGATCCAATTGATTAGGAAATCTTCTATAGAAATAGTATTTTGCAATGAGGCACTGTTCACAAGGAGAGGGTTTAGGAGCTCCAGGAATAGCAATTAATATTTTAGATTCACTCGATAAAAGCTCCCGTAATTCATAGATAATTGTTCTGCAGAGAACAGGAGAAAGAATTTCTCCTTCTCTGGGGGTGAAAGAAAAATAAGATTTCATATAAGCTGTGGTTTTTCTTTGTTTAGGTTTTTGTTTGGTTTGGTTTTTTTTTTTTTGGAGAGGGGAGGTTATTTGTTTGGGTTTTTTAATCAGTGAAAAAAAAGCAGGCATAGCTCTGGCTATTGTTTACTGCATTTTCAGGCTGATGAGCATTGTGTACCTGCCCATCCTATCCTTCCAACCCTTGAAAAGAAGGAAACTGGATTTAAAATAGGCTAGCAAACAGTGACATACCTAATTTTTAGTTTTCAGCTCTTCAAAGAGCTTTCTTCATGTATGCAGACTCTAGGATGGACAGTCCCATAGGTGACCACTGAAGTCAAAACCAGTACGCAGCTTTCTCCTGTTGTACATATTGAAGGAGTTGCTATAGATTAACCTCTGAAATGGGTTTCGTAAAGCAAGTTCAGAATGTTGCCTGTAATCATGAATGCTCTTAAATCAAAGTTTCCTGAACTCATGCCTTCTCAAGCATGAAATGATAAGAAAATTACAGAAGAGAAGGACAGGTAATAAAACAACTTCTTCCTCAAAATCCAGGTCAGGGCCTTATGTTAATTCGTTGTTCACCATCCCATTTTTCTAACAACTTTTACAAAAACAGAGAAGAATGGAGAGGAGTGATTAAATAGAACATCTGGCCCTGAAATATTACTTAATGTTATAACTTGAGACTACTACAAATAGCAATTGTGGTATAGTTACTATGCAATAAATTCTGCCCTTGCGTCAGCACCTGCTGAGCAGGGAGAGGGGAGGAGACTGAACTGAGCCTTCATCTCATTCATACAGCTTGATTATACATGAGCTTTAAATCCAGCTCTCATTCCACTTTATATTTTCATCTCCATTCAGTTTCCAGTGAAGTGTTCCTGTGTTCTTGAGAAAAAAGGAGGATGTGATTAGGTAAGAGAGTAAAGCACGCATTCAATTACAGAAAGCATTATCATCTCTTCCCTAAACTGATTAGTTATTGTTCCCTTAAGTAGCACTAAGTATGCTCATGTGCTCTGCAATCCAAGCCATAAGGCATAGACACTGGCCAAATGCCAGTGCAGCACCCACTGATGTCATTCATAGAAGACAGAGCCTGAAAAGGCTCCAGTGGAGATCCTCTAAGGAGCCTGAAACTTTGGTCCATGTTTTTCAGGAATCTTCTTTGTCAGAAGGCTCTTCATGGCCCTGGTCCCTGCCAGGTCACGCTCATTTGCCAGTCAGTGCCATGTAGGAAAGGTGCCTGTGGTGTCCTGATTAATTCATTTGATCAGCCTGATTTTATAGAGTAGAGGATTTCAAGCACGACTATGATTAGGCTTACCTAGTGCTGATTTTACACAAGTTTCTGTATGCTCAATTATTTTTTTTGTGAGGAGGTTGCTTATGCCATAGCAGACACCTTTGGGATTTTGATTCAACACTGCTGTATGGGAATGTTTCATGTTTTACATGTTTCACATGTTTCACTGTGTTAATCATTGTAAGTTACATAAATTTGAGAGGATGAGGATAAAAAGGACAAAGGACAGTGTCTAGGTGATGCCTTAGGTTTTAACTTTTAAAAGTTAAAAAAAGTCACCAGAAAGGGAGAACCACTCCAGAACTGGGAAATCGCTTTGCTGATGAAACAGCAAGAGGAGTTGCAGAAAAAGATATTCTTGCAGTAATTCCACAAAAAGAGACTGATTTGTCTGGGTTCACCCCAAAGTATGATCAGACAGACCACAAATTAATCAAGTTTCTTAAGGCTGAGATCAGAGAAAATGGATGGGCTGTTACACCAGCCAATCAGGTTGTAGTCCCACCTCTGATCCTTCAATAGCTTAGCTCAAAGAGAACATGAAAGCACACATTTTGGGGTTGAAAACCTTTTGAAACATCTAAAAAAGGTAGTAATAGGGAAGGGAATGGCAGATATTGTACAATCAGTAGTGAGCAAGTGAAATCTGCTGTAAAACAATCCTGATACGAGGAAAAGAGTTGTGTTAGGAGTAACAAAAGCAGAGGATCTTCCTGGAGATTACTGGCAAACAGACCTCGCTGAGTTACCACACAGAGAGGGATACAGGTACATATTGGTATTAGCTGACACCTTCGGCAGATGGCCTGAAGCTTACCCCTGTTGCACTGACACCGCCAAGGAGGTGGCGAAAGTTTTGCTTAATCATGTAATTCCAAGGTTTGGGGTTCCTTTGGGTATGTCATCAGACAGGGGACCACACTTTGTTGACACAGTGATTCAGGAAGTTAGTTGGATTTTGGGAATTGCTTGGGATCTCCACACACCTTACTGACCCTAAGCAAGTGGTAAAGTTGAACGTATGAACGGAACCCTTAAAGCACAAATTAGCAAAATTTGTCAAGAGACATCCCTGACATGGGTTCAGGCCTTGTCTATAGCTTTACTGAGGATCCGCACATAGCCGAGGCAGAGGGTTAACATCAGTCCCTATGAAATATTTTATGGCAGGCCATATCAAATTCCACATGTTCCGGGTGAAATTCATATGAGGGGGAAACTTGATTTGCAGAGATGGGGAACCTAATGGCTTTAGGTTCCACTTTGCAGAAGCTCCAGAATTACGTTGTGTTATCCAGACCCATAGGACTGGACACACCTGCACCTCCCTTCTAGCCTGGAGACTGGGTCTATGTTAAGTGGTGGGACAGTGATCCTCTACAGGCCAAGTGGAGAGGACCATTCCCTATTTTGTTGATTGTCCTCAACACTGTCAAAGGACCCTGGATTCACTACTCCAGAGTCAAAAAGGCTTCTGCTCCTGAAACAACTGAGAAAACAGAGACTGATACAAACGAAGATGATGTTGTTTAAATGATTCTTTTCCTGTGCTTGTAATCTACACAGTTGGTAACCCTGACTCAGTTTTGGAACCAAAATTTGCATATGATTCTGGTCCAAAATGTATCCAAAGACATTCATTAGGATGCAGAGCTAACAATTGACATGTAAATCAAACTGGAAACATCAGCAAAATTTGTTCAAAATTTGAGAACCAGCTCAGATCTTGCATTAGATAGCATTCAAAGATAACACCCTAAGCTCTGATTATATCTTCCACACTCTGACTTCACGGTTACCAAACTGGCCCTGGATTAAAGAATTGTTTACAGTAGTTGCAATTATAATTCTTGTTTATATATACTATTGTTGGATGTATATTACTGTTAGAGTAGATATTTAGAATAGAGACTCAACAAGATAGAGGCCTTGTCAAGCCTCTAAAGGGGGGGAATGATACCTTAGGTTTTAACTTTTATATTTTTCAAATCCTGTACTGCCTAGTGTGTAACTCTGGAGTTTCTTGTGGCCTGTTAACTACTGTTCTCTCATGCTGGTTAGACAAAACAAACCTCTCTAGGTTTGCTTTTCAATAACATCTTGATTGTCCCAGGCCCCAAAATGGGTAAACTAAAAGCCTCTGAAGAGGAGGGGAAAAATTGGGGTAATTACATCACTAACTGAAGTTATAATTGGAGAATTAACCCTGATATGCAAATGGACCAAACTTATAAAAGGCTGAAGAACCCATGACCATCTTGAGTGTAGCTTTTTGACTGCCCAGGGTGTACCTTTGAAGGCCCTTCAAATAAATACCTACTTTTATTCTCTTTTTCTTGTTTAGCCTCTGTTTTCAGGCAGCCACTTCCAGTCATCATAGGGACAACCTCTTCCTGTATGGCAGAGAGAGAGAGAGACTTGGAGAGAGAGACTTTAAATAAAGGCAGTCAGCTCCACAGGAAGCCTCTTCTCCTGACAAGGAAAAGCAGGGATCAGGAGCTTTTGTTCTTCTCAACCACTTGCCTTTTGAGAGCTTTTACAGGGTTAAAAGGAGAAATGTAAAGCAGCTGCAATTGGGGAAGAGGGTGAGGGCACCAGACTGCAGGAGTTGTGGGTTGGCTGCAGTCACCTAAGGTTTCCCTCACTCCTCAGGGAGCCACCAGGAGCCCTTCCAAAGAGCCTTCTCTTTTCCCAGGGAGACCTGGGAGCAGCACTGGGCGTGGCAGGGGCAGACATTTACTGCCTTTTGAGTCTCACCATGCATCTTGGCCTCAGCAGGTAAGGAGGGATCTATGAACAAAGAGACAGGGGATTCTTCTAGTGTGTACTAGTATATAAAAATTTTAAAATTTCAAAAAGAGAGACATAAAAGATTAATTTCTTCCTCTGTCTGCTATTGTGTAATTGTCTGTTTACATAATTAAATCACTGGAGTGTGTCCAGTCTTGCATTCTTCTAACATATTTGATGCAAACTGGAGGCTGCCTAATATTCATTGACTAAAACAAATGGTGACATGTGTAAGGTGCTTTGGTAGAACTTATTTAAAATAAGTTATTCTCAAAAATAGAATGCAATCACGTGTGGTTATTTTTTTTGCGTAAAACTTTGCAATGCTCAAAAATTTCTTTGTGGGTAATTTGTAAGCATGAAATTGCCTGACAAACTAATATATACACCTAGAGGTTATTTTACTGTGCAGCAAGTCCTACAGAAAGTTAATCATGAGCAGATAGATTGTATTTTGAAATTTTGGTCCAGGGCCTTTAAAAGTGAGTGTGTAACAAACACCAACATTTTGTACTTATACAAACTTCAAAACAAATATTGTTTGTGTTGTTTGCATAACCATGAGGCTTATGTATGCATATTCCAGTATGAGCATCTCTAAAAATGATCCTAAATAATAGGATTAGTTAGATAATACAGTCATCAGATCAGTCAACAATCTAGAAAATATCCCATGAGCACCACTAAAGACAACAAGATATCAAGAAAGTTCATAAAAATCCAGCCTTTACTTTTCCTAATTGAGTCAGTACTTATTTAGTAAGGTAATATCACCAGCAGAGAGTGAGCAAAATTAAGAAAAGTGAGAGTTACACAGACAGGACTATCTGGTTATTTATGTGAGACAGAAGCATGTCGTGAGAGTTCTCTTCTGAAATAAGCTGACAATGAACACTAATGTGTCACAACATACCACAGATTGATTTCAGTTCAGTCAGCCTCAGATATAATAATTAGTACAGATGATATTTAACTCTGCAATTTGCATACCGTGGATTAATGCTCAACCTGGGTGGTTACCATAAGTAAGACATTCATCTCTCTCCTACATTCCTTCATCTGCAGATATCCAGGCACAGCTTAGTTCCCAGTGAGCAATACTCACTACCATGATGAGCAATAGGAAATGAAATGTTAAATCCAAAAGCAAAGAATCATCACTGGCTTTATGAATTTAGCATTCAGATCAAGTAACTTACCAAAGTCTGAAATGAAAACACCATAATTATTTATATCTCCATGGGAAACTTACTGCTTTCATAAAACATCTAAATATATTGACAACCAGTAATATTCATCATTTGAAAACCACTATCCAACTTCAAGTTTTACAGTAATTAATTTAGTTCTGACAGGGTGAGCAATATTCTTGAGTTTCTTTAAGACTTAAAAAAAGGTCAGGTTTGTTTCTCATATTTCTCTTGTGAAAGAACTGTGGAAATGTATATTCCAAGGGAAGCAAACATATTTGTAGGCAGCATCAGGAAATGTAATGATGGCATACCATACGCATATTTGATTGAAAAATATGTTTTTCAAAATTTTTACTTAATGGTTGCAGTGGTAGGTGTTAACTGCTAAGCATAAAAAATCTAACAGATTCTTGAACTTTGAAGATCTCAGCCTGAAGATATTTAGTATTTTAAATAGTTGGCTTAATATATTTCTTGAAGTTCAGAGAAGCTAAAGATTTTCTGGTAACATATGGAGTTCTGTGGTTTTTGGATGCAGGCACATTTTTTAGTTATGATCCGTCATTAGGATCTATAATGTCTATCATCCTAGAAGTTTTATCTTTATTTCAGAGGTGAATGTATTTATATACCAGGAAAACGATGGGTCCAGATATATGGCTATTCAAAAAATCCTTAAGTCCTTTCTGTGCTTGATGTGCTGTTATCTTTTAGACAGAATGTCTTCTTGTTGATACTAAACACTAACACTTTAAGTATTACCTCCAAAATGCAGTAGTACCATATTTTCAGGGGCATCAGATATTTCAGAAAGATATACTTCAAATATCATAATTTATTTCTACAGCATTTTGCTCTGGCGCAGGGAATTTCACAAGGAAAAGAAAGCAGCAAAATGCTGATCTTTTTTATTCAGCTAACCTTGGATCACAGTATATGGTCTATTTTAGGGATTTCAGTCTACGCCCAAGTTCCAAAAGGAGTCAGAGGAAACATCTTCCCTTATGACTTTTACTGTGATGAGAGCAGTGTTTAAAATTACTTTCTGTATTTGTGTGGAAGAAGCCTTGATGAAGATCTGACCCAAGAATGCTGGGTTTATCTGATAGACCATGGACCATATTTGCTCAGCCACACCCCTGCCAAAACAGCTCCTTGAATCTCCTGAGTGTTTTTACTTTAGAAAGACTGTGATCAATATACACAATATGACACATGGCTCTTCTCACTGCCCCTTTGCAGCATGTAACTTCATGCTTCAGCCTTCTCACTCATTGTGAAAATTCAGTGTGTGCCAGCAAAGCAGCAGATAGGGGAAAAAAATAGGAGCTTGCTCCCTGTACAATACTATGAAGGAGCAAAGCAGCAGTGAAATATTCCTGTTTATAAACTCCTTGGTGGCAGAGACTGTTCCACGTTTCTTTGTATACACTCTAAGGAAGTTCTTCATACATATAGACGGTCTATTTGAAACAAAAAACTCTCCATTGCCTGAAATATAGCTTTCCTTTTGAAGAATTACTGGTATTTTCTTTCAAATCCGTTTCCTAACCATAGTTAATGGGAAAGAAAATTAATCTTAAAAGGTATAATTTTTTCATTTGATAGAGGTGTTGCAGTAATTGTCTTTTTACAACAACAAAAAGGTTTACATTTGTGTTTCCACTTTCAAGATGTTGTTTCCCTTTCTCTGAAGGAATAAACCCCACCCCTCATAGCAGTTGCTGTTTCAGGACCTGCAATGATTACATGAAGATATGCTGTTTAAATACGCGCTCAGTGTGAACAGAGTGCAAAAGCCGGTACCAAATAGATATGGATTTAAGTGAGATGTTTGGAAGACTTTATTCTGTTCACTAATGTAGCATGGAGTAGTCAGCCTTAGTCTGTGAAATAACTTGCTGTTGTCACAATGTTTACAGCTGGAATAGAGTTGACTCAAATTGTAAAAAACAAAATTGATTTTGGAATATATTACAGAGGTATGGCTTATTCTATCAAAAATGGTTATACGCCAGGAAACTGCTGACTCTGTAAAGTCATGTATGTTTTTCCTCTGTCTTCCCCTCTCCTCTTCCCCTTTCCTCTTCCCCTCTCCTCTTCCCCTTCCTCTCCCTTCCTCTCTCTTCCTTTCTGTCTGTGATAAGAGAATCTTAGCAGTTTTCCTAACTAGCATTTTCTTCCCAAAATATCTTCTGCTGTAAGGAGGATTGCAACCTCCTCTCCAACCCATAGATTTATTATGCTTAGGAAAAGCAGAACGCTTAGGAAAAAATGAGAGCTATTTATTTATTTGCTTACTTATTTATTTTTGGCGCTCATGTAATTACACCTGCCATGATTAGTTTTAATATGATGAATTACAAAGATAAAAGCGTAGCATGCTTTCTGCCCATTCATTTCACTTGCAAATGCAGCATAGATCTTTCTTATTGCCTGTGGTGCAATTTCAGCAATAGAACAGTTTTTTAGAGAATGCAGAAATCGGTCATCTGAAACCTGTAGAAATGTGATCAAGTCTGGTGTGAACCCTGCAGGTTTTTCTGTTCTTGTTTACTTTGTTTCTGAAACCAGAGCCTCAGGAATGACAGATGGTTCCTTCGCCCTAGTGTGCCCATAGTTCAATTCTCATTAGGAAGATCAGGAGATAACAAAAAAGGTCTGATATCCTTGTTTGTTTGTTTGTTTTTTAAATCTATATCTGTGCACATGCTCTTCTGTAGAACATTGTCTTGGCTGCATCACAACACATTGTGTCTTGTCTTCCAGTGACCTACATGCTTTTGTTCAAAAACAACCCAAATGAAACAAACATGATCTTTTCAAGTCCTCGGTTAAAAAAGGTTTCTTTGGAACTGAACTCCAGAACAGCTCCGAGATCAGTTCCTAAACTTACCTTCAGTGAAGATCAAGTAGGAGAGAAGCTGGATGTATATCTCCCTGACAGCAGAGGGCAGAGATAGTGTTTCTGTGGCATCATCACTGCATGTGACATCAATGCTTCACCTTTCTCTTCTGAAAGGCTGTGATATCTATAGCTCATAAATTCAGATAAGCTCCAGCTGGGACAGTGTTTCTTTTATGAGTGGAAGTAGATAACAAAGCTATTTTTTTTGGTGCTATAGATGGACCAGAACAATAGTTCATATGAAAAATATATGCAAGGCAGGTAAAGAATGCTTCCTGTCTTTTTTCTTCTTTACTCTATGGCTTGTTGGGTGTGCTTTGTGAGGAAGGTTAGTGATGAAGGCATAGGCAGGATTAGTAGATTTTGAAACCATTTGGTTATTCCTTCATGAGTACGTTGATTTTCAGGAATTCTCAGGTCAAATATGGTAAAACCTTAATTGTAAAGAAAAACATTCTCATAACAGAAATGTGGTTTTGAAGTTGATTACAAAAATCAACATGCATAAAAACTTAATTGCTTGCTCATGTATTTTCATGTGTTATATAAATTAAGCAAATAAACATGAGAATGTTATCAGTTTTGAATAAAATCTATTAAACATTACAATACCATAAACTTGAATGGTAAGACCTGTAAGTTACAGCATACTCAGTCTCTGAGAAGACTTGCTTTGTTTCCTTAGTGTTGAGCAGAGACTGAAAGATGGTACAAACCCTGAAACCATAATTTTCTGTTTTCTCTGAAATCAAAATTAAAACAAAGGCTTGATGTATACTTAGCTAAGAAGCTCCTACATGAACAAGACCTAAAAACTTGCAAGGAACCCAAGAAAACAGCAGTACTCAACAGTGTATGGCAGTAACTTATGAAAAATTTTTCTCCAAACGCTTTGCTTAGAGACATCTCAAAGCTAAAAAGGAAGCCTGGTGACTTTCACTGCTTATTTTGAGAGCAATTTCTGACATATGCCTTGTTATCTAAACTTTGAACTAGTTCTAGAATTATATCCATGCATTCAGTATTGAGATTTAATACACTGGGCATAACTTGGTTTGGTGACTCTTGCTGAAACAAGATCTGTTTAGTATAGCAGTTTTGTGGAATGCATAACAAAACCTCTGTAGCTCACAGAGTTCAAGGAGATAATTTCTTCAGCCTGTGCATTTTGAATATTTAACCAGCTCTTGCCTTCATTATAGGTAGCAGAACTACCTGAGAAGTGAAAGGAAGCATAAATAATCAGCCACAAATGACAGCAGCAGTGCAGTTCTTCACCATGGGACATGCAGCACTGAGCATTAAGTCAGGATCTCTGCTTTTGACATACAACCAGTAGCCCTAACTCTAACCTTAATTATAGCCCAGGGTTCCATCTCCTCAGAAAATGTGTACGTAAGGCATGGGACTTAAAAAATACCTTACCTCCTCCTACTCTCAGGCCCATTATCATTCAGCAAAGAGTGTATTTTATATTTTATATTACATTGTCCTAAATCTTAGTGTAATTAAATGCAGGAGAGTTACCCCAGCAATGAAAGAATTCATCTCATACTGGCTAGAGTTGAAACAAAACTTCTGCCTAAGTCTAAACATCTATATCTTTCTTCTCTGGTTATCAAATCCTGACACCATTCCTAACTTTAACCTTTCCATTCTAGCCAAGGGAATTCATATCTTCTGAAATAGTGAATACTGCCTGCCTTCTTGCCATCAGTCAGAGCCATTTAGCACACAGCAAAACCAGGAACTCTTCAGTTTTGAGATTTAAAAATCCAAGCCCTAACTCTTACTTTCAAATTCATTCTGTCCCAGAGATCCACTGTGAGTCGTAAACCCATCGATATACTGCTGGTCAGAGGCATCTACTTTCATTTGAACTCTGAAATGCCGTTCAGCCAAACCCTTGTATTATTAGATCCCAAATGCTGACATTAGCTGTCAGCTTGACTTTACCTAGAGGACCCCCTTCTTCTGGAAAGTGGGTATGAAGTACTGTATGAAAGGGCCTTTGTATTCCTCTAAGAGTTTTGAGTCATCCATATACAAGGAAAAAACTTCACATTACTCTTTAGACTCCCTAGGTGTAACCCTAAACATTTTCTTCTCTCTAGTGA
Organism: Oreocharis arfaki; assembly: GCA_013398015.1. Taxonomy (NCBI): domain Eukaryota; kingdom Metazoa; phylum Chordata; class Aves; order Passeriformes; family Paramythiidae; genus Oreocharis; species Oreocharis arfaki. Next base: position 736,056 of record VZRR01002040.1, on the reverse strand, counting down.
ACAAACCCATCCAGATGGTGAAAGGAAGGTAGTTTATTGGCCATGACCAGCTGTAACCTTGTCCTCAGTGATGGAGATCATGCAACATCCAGTCTTATGGTGAGATCTTCTCTCTCCAGAGACCAAAATCTTGTCTGTCGTCTTCACTTTCATTCCAGCCAGCAGAGCCATCTGAATAATAAAAGAAAGCATAAAGATTTACTACAACTCTTTGCCAGTAGATGACCATTTCAATTTCAATTGACGTGGGCTCCAGAGCAGAAAAATGACTTTTTCAGGCTTTAGATTCCCCAACTCCTAAAATTCAAAAGTAGGAGGAACCGAGCTAGCCTTATTTTCTCTTGATGGGGCAGGCATGTCACACATACTAATTGAAGTTCTGCTAGGTTGCTCTTATATCTCTAGACAAAAGGACTCTATAAAGTTATTTTTTAAATATTTTAAAGCCACCCATCATTTACAGGCACATACTGGGTCATGGTGCCTACCCACTGGGCAGTACGTGCATGTTGTATCTGCCTGGTATAGAGAGCCAAAATACGGGTTTTGTGTAAGTACTTTGGCAAAATTCTTGATGAAAGAGGCCACTGTTCTGACATCTACCATTGCAGAGACTTTCTTGCAGTGATGACTTACAGTAGATAAGACTGCTTAGACATTGCTATATTGATCTGGTGTTCAGTAATAACTAACTTCATTACTTCCCAAGATCTTCATTCTTTATACCAACATCTCTGATCACTGCTCTTAGGTAACAATCTGTGTGAGAGAACATGAAAAAGACAGATTGAAAATCTGACTGTTAATGAGGAAGTTAGTGCAGAGGTAGCAAAAAGAATTCCTAAAATACAGCCCAGCAATCACCAGGAAGGAACCTTACTTGTAATATGTATTTTGCCTTCCACACAGTACTGTTGAGGGTAAATTGATTGATGTTTAAAGTGCTTTCCATTTCTTTGATGCAAGTTGCTATGGAAACGGAAAGCATACTTATTAGATATTTGCCGTCACTTTTTGTTAAATCTAACTCTTCTAGGTTTTCTTTGTCTCAGAGTCTTGCTGCACTTTTCAGCATCTGATGCTGTTGGCAGAACCACAGCAGGTCTCCTGTGCTGCTCTGTGTACTCACTTTTCATTCTGTATATTTTAGCTGGGTTTCTTAACAGCAGAGCTATAAACTTGGAGCCACTTTCAGCATTGGAGAAACCTCTGCCAGTAAATAGAGGGATTTTCATGATAATGCATTAAGCAGTTCAAAAGTTGAAAAGACACTCCATTGTTATTTTAAATATTTATAATATCTATTGCAGCATGTATAATCATTTGTAAATGTAGTTAAACTATTAGCCTTTTGTAACAACTGCCATCGGATGGGCCATGTCAAGGCATTTGGGGCACTGCAGCCCTGGGCATACAAATATACACGTTATACATTTTTAGCCCTTCAGGATTTTGTTGCTGCTACTACCCTGAGGACTGTCTTTCCCTTTCCACAATTGCGACAGCTGTAGTTGACAGAAGAGAGGAAGGAATCTGTTTTTCTTTCTGTTTGATTCTGCTTACATTTGGGCACTTTCCTTTTTACAACTTCAGTTACAAGTTTTGAATTTTTTACTGATCCTTTTTTTGTATTTGAGAGAAGAAATCATGATTTAGTCATACAGAAAGGTGAAAGGGTTTGTTTATGTTGGTTTTTAAATACTATTCGTGTGTCTTCATGGGAGTAATTTTTCCATGATGCCACCAAGAAAAACAAAAAATTAGGATAAAAAAAAATTCAAGCTCTTTCATAGGGTCTAAATTACACCTCTGAGGCACAAACACGAATAGTTTCTCAACAAACCTGTGCACATGTATGGACAATGGACCTCCAGGAACATATGAAAAAAGAAGTGAAGCATCACCGGGAAAACACTTTTAATAAAAGAAAAAGAAAAAAAAAAGAGTGCCTACATTAAGCATGCACCCCTATTGTTCTGGAAGGGAGAGGTGTTGGCTTTAACCTTAATAGTAAAATGTGCAGGTGTGGCTGATTTGCATTCAGAGCTTTCTGGGGAGGTGTGGATGGCTCTAGAGCAAAGACAAGTAGGAGGTTCCTTTTCCCAGGCAGGGAACCTTTCTTCTTTGCAGTCATTCTCATCTCTCAGCTCTTGGTTGTTCTCCTTTCATGTGAGTCCTTAAGAAAATATTAGAGGATAAGAGAAGGTTGTGTTTTGGTACCACTTCTAAATCTATCCTCTGATGAATCAAGAGCCCCCTTCACTTTCTTGCCCATCTGTTAAAAATCTTACAGTATAGCAGGGGAAATACAAGTGTTTTATTATCTCTGCTGCTGAGACTGGCAGTTTCTTAGCAGTAAAAGCAGAGAGAAATAAACCCATTCACAATGAGGGGAGGTGTAATAAAAAGTGACCTTCATCTATATTTCATTTTTTTTAAAACTTCAAGAGAAAAATAAAAAGCTTGCAGCCGGGTTGTCACTAACAGCCTGTAGGACTGCTGAAAGAAACTTTCTTTCAGGGTTTATTTCTACTTCCATGTTTCTAAATGCTTTTATGTTTTAAAAGGCATTCTACTCTCTTATGGATTTGCATGGAGACTGCTAGAGCTGGACTACACTTTTCCATCCAGACAAAAAAAAAGTAAATCAGGTTGCCTAATGTTTCTCGGGACTGAACAGTAATGCTGAAATAATTTCCAAAGCAGAAAAACAGCTATCGTGTAATTTTTGTTATAAATATTGTAACATTAAAAGAGTCATTTTGGAAGGAGCAAAGCCATTAACAGAAGGGAAAAAAACCCAACCAAACCTTCTAAAAATTCAGTACTATTTCCATTAAATTGTGAAATATGTGAGTGCATTTTGTATTCTGCAGGACTGATCGTGAGCTGTAGTGAAGGGTCATGAGGGCAGTTCAGGTGAAAGGCAGCAGTGGAGAAGAAGGGCTGTGGAAAGGTTACACAAAGTTGACTCAGTACTTGTTTTGCCATGTGTTGAGCAGCTATGAGATAATTCTTCTCCATGTCTTAAAGGTCTCCCTTTTTTCCTTTACAATGGATGAGAGAATAAAGGGGTTGAAGAAGTTATGCTCAGTACTTGGCAGCCTCACTAATTCAGTCTGCATCTCAGTTCCTGCTGCTCCTTTTATCCTATTTTTTTGGGTGACTGGGTGGGTGGAGAGATCACTCCTCCTTCAACCTTTTTTACACACAGTTATATATCCTCTTTTGTTACACCTCTAGTGAGAAAAAGAGCAGTGGCTCTGGTTCTTCCATTCTCTCATAATCTTTGCTTGGGCCCCATCAACATCCTTGAAATGGAAATGCACCATTCTTTCTTACTGCATCTTCCACCCTAACAAAAATTTGGGGATGAAGACCTGCACTGTCCTTCTTGCTGGGGGCAGGGACTTCCTTGCAGCCTTGTTAATATTTGGTGTCTGCTTTGCTGCTGCTCTGGTTATTTCTGGTTTATTCCTAGTAGGTGTTTATTAAATAAAGGACAACAGCTGGAGTGCTGCGTAGAGTGAAGACATCTTGAGTGGTTTTTGGTTTGCTTTGAGAGAAGAGACATTTCACACAGTGCATATTCATGGCGTACATGAGACTTATGTATAGGAAGGGACAATTTAAAACAAAAAAAAATCTACATTTGAGTGGTTTCAAAGTAATTGTTTTTAAAGGATACACAAACTAGTAAATTTGTAAATTTTGGGTTTGTTGCTGGAAAAAAAAAAGTGAAGGAAAAATCTTCTCCTTTTCTCTGACATCATCAAGAATACAAAGAAGTCTTCACAGCAAATGCTGTTATTAGGGAGGCAAGATACTTTAACAAGAAGTAACAAATCCACTGGGCTGAAATATCCATTTCAGTACCAAAGGATTATTAAAAGTCACCCAGATTTATTTCACCAGTCTCGTTTCGGCATCAGAATATGCTGACAGAAGTTTAGAAGTTTAAGCATTGGCAGCTTTTTCAGATATAGCTAATTCATAAAAGGTGATGGGAAGGTATGTGACATTTATATGCTGAGGGTCAGTACACCACAGCATTGTACTACTGATTTTCAATGTCACTTGCGTTTCTTCATCATTTTGCTATAACTCTTTTCAAGTTTTGCGCTCCAGAGGCGAATACTTCAAGCAAGTGGCTGTAATTTCTTCTGTGAAGTTGTTGAAGTCTAATAACTTGGTTGAGAGTATATCGTCACACCAATAAAATCTGTGAGCTAGCAATATAAAAAGTGAATGTATGGGGAGCACCCAAAAAGTTGAGATAAAAAATGTAAGTATTAGTATTTTTTATTCTTTTCATGAGGCATGATAGTACTTTTTAAACTAACTAGTACTTACATAAAAAATGTAAGTATTAGTATTTTTTATTCTTTTCATGAGGCATGATAGTACTTTTTAAACTAACTAGTACTTACATAAAAAATGTAAGTATTAGTATTTTTTATTCTTTTCATGAGGCATGATAGTACTTTTTAAACTAAAATAAGGTCTTTCAGGTGCAATGAAGAAATTTGAAGAGTCTAATGTCAGTAGAGGAGATACTGGAGTAAAGTGCTAGATGAAGCTCTGCTGCTGACAATACCTACATAAGTGTGTGCCTTTGCCTCAGTCCCTTCCCAGTAGTAATGGAAAAGTTCTTCAGTGAGTATCATCAAGGAGATCAGTTAGTAATTTATGTAACTGGACTATAAGAAGAAGTTAACACTGATGAAGTTGAAAACCAATAGCTGAGTAACTGACAAAATATTTTAGGCTAGAAAACCCCTTGGTTGATAGAATGTATTAAGCAAACAAACCCACACTACAATGTGCTGTAGCTGCTTTTAGCTTCAGAGGGGGATACTTAAGCCAGGAATTTGTCTTTGTTAGCAAGCAATAGATGCAAACTACTTGTCAAAGTTCAATAGACTAATGAGTACCTTTCTCGTAGCAGTAGCATTTCCCTCAAAGCAGGTACTGTTTTTTGCTTCACCTCATACATTATTTATAATCCAGTGAATGGGAATATTGTTAGGTTCTGGTTTTGTCAGTATAGGTGGTACTTCGGGCCAGAACAGCAATAAAGGATTCCAGTAGCTGCAATTACTGGACAATCTTAGGAGTGCTGTTGACATTTGACCTGAGAGAGTTCAATGAGTGAAAGCCTTTCAGGTGTCACTTTGGCAAAAAGGACTGTGGATGTGCTATGCCCCTCTATTATTTGTGAAGCTAAGTACATCCTTAAACAATGATGAAAGGACTTGCAGGCTAGTCTGAATCATTCAGAATTTTCTTAGAGCAAATATAGGGGTTTTTTTCTATATGTGCCAAAGAAGATTTCATCCTAAAATGAGGACTTCTTGGAATCCATTTAAACATCTGCATTGATTCAGAAATATACCCTCTTCACTTCCGTCTTCCCCTGTAGTTGTTTCTTCGTGGTGTCTGCAGAAGGTGGTTGAGGTATTTTGTCTTTCAAATAGTATGTGCAGGAATTGGAGACTTATAAAATCGTGGTCCTGTCTCTACTTTGGTAAGAAATATCTTCGTGCCACCCCTAACTGAAGGCTGTGTTTATCAAGTTTACAAAAGCTCTAGACCAGACAAATGACTAACACAGACAGTTCTTAAATCTAACATGCATTTCCTCAGTTTGTCCCTTTTTTGCAAGAGAAAGATGTAACAGAGTTTGCCTTGGGCACGCACTTTGATGCAACCAGCCTGTCTGAAATGTAATCAAGAAACTATTGTGGGTAAATAATTGTGAGTAAGTAGAGATCTACCTATTTCTGAATATTAAAAATCTGGCAGGGTCAGAGGAAAGAGTTTTCCACAGATCTTGTTCAATATTATTCACCAGGCAAAATTTCATCCTTAGCACTTGTTTAAGGCAGGTGCCACACCCCACCATCTGACCATGCATTCAGGCGTGATATGCTCTTCCAAGGACACACAAGTCATATTGTCATATTCAGACATTCAAGCAGGACTGCATCTCATGCAGTATTTTCTTTTGTTTTTCCAAAACTTTTCCTCCAAAACATCACCTATAAGATATATAGCTGTGTTTTCACAGTATATCTGCTCTTTCTGTTCTGTGCTTTACTCAGGTCTTAGATAAATCTTTTGTAATTTCACAGAGAAAAATAAATAACTGAAAAACTTCTGCTCATTATATCACAGCAAATTCAGGTTTTATTTGGATGAAAAACATGTTTTCCAACTCCACTGTCGTATTCCTCATTTTTTCTTTGAAAGTACCTAATGTGGTTGGAAAAAACAGTGCACAATCTATCAGTGTGGTGAACAGGCAGTAGCTAGACAAATAAATGTAGCTCTTTTTTGAACATATATCCAGTATCACTTGCTTTGCTTCTACAAAAGTAAGAAAAGTGTGGGGTTTTTTCTTTATTTTTTTTTTCTTTAATTTACTTAATGTGTTTGGAGGGAATCAAAAATAGTTCGTTGTGAAGAGAACTTAGTGTAACAATGTAAGTCCTGATTTTTGCAGTGAGGTCTGATGAGACTGTGTGCATGCCAGCCACTAACAGACTATTAATGGTCTTAGACTGTGAGTTATTCTTAGTTATTGAAGAACAGTGTCTATAATCAAGAAAAAAAAATCTGTTTCAACTGGTTCCTAACAAGATGTTGTGGCAAACATAGATGTTCAGAGGTGTATTTTTGACTACTGACTGAAATTTAGGTATTCAAAGACAAGTATTTACCTTTTTAACTGTTGCTGTAAATTTACACTTTATGCTTGTTCACTTGTGAAAAGCAAGAAATCCTCCTTGCCACTGACCAGTGAGGATGGTCCTACTCATCAAGTGGAAGACAAATGTGCTGTTGAATGTCCTTCAACATGTAACACCATTAAAACAGGATTAAAACATGTCAATTTTATTAAGCAACATTAAACCACTGTGTGATATGTGGGTTATACTCTGCTACGCCAGCACATTACTGTAGCAGCTGTCCATGCCTTTATAACATCTCAGACACACTCTGTGCTGACAGGTCCTTAAACTGCCTCAATCAAGTTGCATTTAATTTCTTGCTCTAGATTTAGTAGACAGTGCTAAAACATCCTTGGAGGAGAAACTAATCAGGCAGGTAAAAAACTTATTACAGTTTACATGAGAGTTTTGATTTATTCAATTTGCAAAACAAACCAGAATTTCTTCAGTTGTTGTTGTTGTTGTTGTCGTAGTTGTTAATAAAACAAAAGGAAAAACTGAACAAAAATAGCAAGTCATGTACCTGTCGTTCTGCATCCCCTCATGTGTTATCCTGCAGTTCACTTTCCTGTTACTGTTTGCCTTCAGAAGCACACGGTAAAATACGACTTGTTCTTCATTTTTCCTCCAGACGAGGTAAAACAAATTAAAAAATGAACAAAGAAGTATTGCAGACTTGACAGCTGCTACTGGCTTTTGTTAGTTAATTTTTGTGTATTTATTAACATCCGCCTGTTTAAGAGACCAAATGTAATTTTACTCTGAGAATTTCAGTGCTGTGGTCTCTAATCTAATATACTCAGATCATCCTCATTCTCACGACCTTTTACAATTAGCCAGCTTTATCTGTGGAATCTGAATGTATTTTACATTGAAAAATATTTTACCACCCTTCCATTATTTAATTATTCATAAATTGACCCGGGTACATCTATGTGATTAGAAATTTTGATTGAAACAAAGAATTAGCAAAGGGAAATGTGTTTTGGAGAGCAGTAATGACTCATAACTCTTGACGTTTGTCTGAGGATATTTTTTATTGTAAATTAATTAGCAAAATTTTGCAGACTAAAACTGCAAAATACTCCACTGAGCTTTTGACAACATGTAAAGACTCATCTAGTACAAAAATCTTACCTGGCACTATGAAAAGTTTCTGATTTTTAGTTATTCTAATTTTTTTTTCATTTTTAACGTTTCTAATTTTTTCTGCTTTGTTTTAATTAAAATCATGTAATTGTGAACACAATGATTCCAGAAGATTTTTTTTTTCTTATTTTAGACTATTAGGAATTTCAGATGTGCATATAAATTTTATCTTTTGACAGGTTCTACACTATCAAATCATTAGAAGTATGAGACAGATGGAACATGGAGGTGTCCCCATCATCCTTGCACATCAGTATTCACACAGCGCTGTTATGACAGAGCCATTTCATTTATTCCAGCTCTCAATTTCAAAAGTTAATATTTGGGAATACTAGAAATAAAAAGAAAGACATCTAAAAGTGCAATAATCTGTACCATAATGGCAATGCATACAGTCTGTTGGTTCTGTTTGGGTTAGCATAAAATTTCTATGTTTATTCTTAGATTTGGAATGTTTAGACCCCTTGTCTTTCAAATAAAAAGTGCTTCAATAGATGAAGAAGATCTTTAAAACAAAATTTCCAGACTAATTTTCCTTATGCAGAACAGAAGAATGAATGAAGCAGATTTTTTGTTGAGAGAAGATGATTTGTAAATGTGTTGATGGTAGAACCCAAAAATTCCATAGTGTTAGGCACCTGTAGAATCCCTGTTGCTGCAGGATTTCAAGACCAAGTTGGTAGAACAGCTGTTAAGATGTGGACTGAGGTTGGTCTAGATGACTTCTGGAGATGCCTTGCAGCCCTGTAACTCTGCAACCCAACTGTCCTAGGAATTGCCAGCAGCCCACTAATGCACAGCCAAGTCCTTACTGCTCAGCTCTATGATGCGCATCCAGCAGTCCATGGGCTCTCAAACCCCAAAACACTTTGTCACAGCTACCGTCACAACAGGATCTGTCCCACAAAATTACCGGTGAGAAGAGAAAACCCATTTAAAATGGTGAATCTGTTTCAGTGACAAAAGCAGCTGTGCAGAATTCGGAAGGCATGGTGGTAATTGATGGATAGAAGCAGCTGCTGGAAGCAGGAGAAAGACAACAGACTGAATCCTGTGTTGTCAGGAGTTGGAGCATGATTTGATTAGCTGTGTTCTTCCAATAATTACACGTTGTCTATACACCCCTACGGATCACAAGGACTGTTAGCCAAACTGCCTCTGGCTTGTTTTTTCTGTTTCTTGCTAAGCTTAAGTTAGTCTCCTGGCTCCTAGCACACTAAACTTGAAATCCAAATTTCTATTTTATATCCATTCCTGTTTAGTTAGGATTAATATGATGACTGTGAGTATAAATTAAGAAGAAAAATAAAAGAGGATGTTCCTGGAATGTGTAGGCATCTCTCTCAATGTACTTTATTGAAATAGTCTTTGGAATAAAGTGCTGCTGTAAATTATCAGAAATTCAGGTACCTAGAATCCATGCTGTTTCTTCTGAAAGTAATTCTATGCCTTTTTTTTTTTTTTTTTTTTTAATGGTAAGAGATTATCAACTTTCTTTCACACTGTCTCAGGAAAGGAGTTTTCCCCTGTGATGTATTGCCCCTTTCCCATTAGGTTTGGCTAAATAAAAAGTATCCCCAAGCATACAAGCGTTAGCTTTGGTTCTTTACAGGCAAATGCCTGGAAGCTTACAGTTAGGGATTTGTTCATTAACTCATTTTTAAAGAAGGAGAAAAAAAATCAATTTATTTTTCTTAATTGAAGACAGATTAAAAATTTGAGAGGAGAGGCAGATTTTAATGCAATTCTGTTCTTGCAGCAGTGAATTATTTTTTTTCCAATCTCGGGTTGACCAATTCCAGACAAATGTTTCAGGTATGATAAAAGTTTAAGAAAGGTGAAAAATGAGGGGTCTCAGCATTTTGGTTTCAAACAATATTGACCATGTCACAAACATCTGATACTCCTTTTTTTCCCAAGCAGTGCTGCAGTCATGCTTTCTTTACCTGATGGAAGTCTTGGCTGACACATTGCAGGAGCAAGTCACAGTGCTTTGGACAGGGACTAGCTAAAAAGAAGTTGAGAGAAAATTAGTCATTCCTTTTGCACTGAAATGATTAATTCCACTGTACCACTCCTTGAGTCCACTCCTAAATCCTTTCAAATAATTCCTGTGTCCCATGCCACCTAGCTAAGTAGGGAAAAAGCAATATTTAATTAAAGTCAGTATTAAGAGCAAGAAATGAGACTACTGTTGTTAATGTTTCCCGAGGGCCCAGTAGTAAGCGTTTGTGTGAAGAAAGAGAGTAGAAATTAAGCTAATAATAATAAAACTTAGCCTTTGCCTCTCTCTAAAGTGCTGATAAGTCTGAGAAATCTTCACGCTGCTGCTGGGAGTTACAGAAGCAATAGATAGCACAGTCTCAAGAAGGGGTTAGTTTTCTCTTCATGCTGACAAAAAACATGTGAGGAGTGCATCTGCACCTCCAGCCCCTGTGTTGCTTTTGCTTCTAGTGTGCTGGAAAAAAGGCTACTGAGAAGAGAACTTGCAAGAACTTCTTTCTTCTGCTTTTTATGGCAGCATTCAGCACTAAAAGGATAAATATGCTTAACTGATATGTAAGTTCAAAAGCAGTATTCAAAAATTCAGAAGCCCCCTGCAAACAATGCCTTTTAATTTTTTATCTAGCACTAGGAATATTTACATGAAAAGACTAAAATATTTCTGCTTCTTAAGCACTTATCTAATCCTGCTGTGCTGTCCTCATCTGTTACAGTTTTCAGCTGTTCATTTCAGAGCAATGTTTCCCTTTTTCTTTTCGGAGAGAGGCAGTGTCAGGATTGAAGTGAGAGAAGCAGGAACTTTGTACTTTAGGCTCTGTGAAGAGGTTTTGAGTGTTGCAGAATGAGTGGAAACAGCTAGTATTAATTTTAATGAGTTTATTCCATTTATTTTGGAAGAATTATATGAACGCAGCACAGTTTTGGTGGTTAGCAGCACAGCCTCACAGCTAATGGTCTTGGAGGTCAGTCTTCCCAGAAGGTCTCTGCTTTTCTCTGCAAATTCAAAAAGTCTGCATGACACCAACTGGTACTGAACATCAACACTGTCACTCCTTAAAGCAGGGGAGCACCCCCGTCACTTGAGCTTGGTGTCTGCTATGCAGGATGTACTGATGAAGTAGAGTCCAATTATGTGAGTGTTTTTCCTTCATTCAGCCATTAAACTCATGTCTTTGGTTTTGTTTCTGGAGCCATGCTAAATACAGACACTGAAGGATGACTTCAGCAGAGGACAGGCTTTTGGTTGGATAACTTGGATATTTATGGGCACTGATGCTCTTGGGAGATAACCAGGTCTGCCCTTCATGTATAGTCCAGAGTTTAACTCATGACCAGATTTAACTTGAAAAGAAATATTCTCTTGATAAGATTAGCAGAGATGCTTTTAAGGGATGATGTTCGTTTTGTGGTAGTTTTGTACAGCAGAACACAGCACAGTCTATCTGAAAATTATTTCTGATGGATTCCCAGAATTGCACACCGAAAAGAGGTGCTGATGATGCTCTGCTGTCACATTGTCCTCATGGGTGCTGCTATTGTGCTTTATTATTGGCTTTATGTATGCTATAAACTGTTCTGAGATACAGCCTGGATGTTTGCTGGATGTTTTGGAGCTACCTACAGCATTTTTCCCTGCTTTTCTGTGAAGAATAGCTCTATACTTAAAAGCACATGTGACAAACATAAAATGTGGACATCTTGAAGCTGTTTGTATTGCATTTCTGACTTCCAAATCTCCAAGTAGATTTAAATATTTTCAAGTGTTTTAATTCAGCTGAACTTTAGCTGATACTGTATCAGAAACCTGTTTGTGTGTATGAACTGACTTTAAACAAACTGTGACTGGTACTGAGGAAGACACACCTGTGACATCCTGGATGCAGACCCCTAAGTATAGACATGGGCTCAGAGACTATATTATGTCTCGGAGAAAAAAGTGAAATTAATATATGGAGGCCTCACATTTTCACATTGGATGACTGCCCTGTAAAATTGGCTCTGCATACAAGTTTAGATGGATTTCAGCTTGCACTGAACTACACAGCTGTTCTGTTATGGACAAAAGAGCAAATCAATTTAAAGCTATTCAAGTCTACAGAAGTGATTTATGTACCTTCTGTGTTGCATTGTGGATATTATGACTGTTGGCTACCGGTGGTTTTTCGCTTTTTAAGAAAATGCATGCCCCCAGTGGGAAAACAAACAGTACAAAGCCTGAAGAACAGCAAATCAAGGTTGGATGGGCAACGTTAAGGGAATAACCAAAAAGATATTGGTTTGTTGGAGCAAGAAGATGACTTTTCAGGCTAGAAACTTCATCTGGTTTTGAAGTCTCTGACTTAGAAATGACTCCTGAGAGATTTCCCAGTGGAAAAATTATACAGAAGCCCAGGTAGGACTTAATTTTAATTCTTTTTTTAAATCATTAGAATTAAAATCATTAGATTCTTCTAGTGTTTTGATTTGAAGTGTCAAGGCATATAGACAGTGATTCAAATATAACTGCGAATAAATTTCCTTCAGAAGTTTGGCATACAGAAATGAGTCAAATGGCAAGATACTTTTTATAACTAACTGCCTATAAAGCTGTGTGTAGATTTTAACCAGAAACACAGAGGTCAAAGATTCCATATCTCGTTCGGTTCCACCCACGCAGCTACACACCTTGACGTTCTTTCATTTAATACTTGATTTGACCTCTTGTACCAGAACTGATGGTGACTGGGTTTTTTCCCTCTTGAGCATTTAATTAAGAAGTTCAGAAATGAATGAAGACTTCTAAACCTGTAGTGCAGCAGAGTGTGGAACATGGAGGCAATATTTTCTTTTGACTTACTATGAAACGGAGGATGTGCAAACAGCACCCAGAGTGATGAAGGGGGATGTACATCCACTTGCTGGAGGTACCCAGTGAGAGGTAAGACCCAGCTTGGCGTGCTCCTTAAGAAAATAACCTGTGCTGTGCAGGGTGGGGTGTACCAGCCTGCTTGGCGTGTCACACTGCAGGCAGCAGAGTGTGGAAACTTGTGAAGCAAGTGCCACTTGTGCTGGCACTGATCTCGTGCTGCTGCAATGAACTCTGGAAGCACACAGAGCATCGAGTTTCATCTCAAATTGTATGATGTCTCTTCTTCCAAGTGTCTTATGAAGTCTCAATATGATTATTACAAGTGGGTTTATGTGGTGACTTCCCCCTGCCTCTCCTATTGTCTCTGAACTTTCCCACAGAACTGCTGTGGCACCTAAACTGGTAGTATTAAGGGCTCCATTTACAATAGAAAGCCTAGAATTGTACAAAGGTGGGATCTTTAGACATATGTCCTGGTTCCAGCCAGGCAGAGTTAATTTCTGCTGTAGCCAGGAGGGGGCATGGCCAGGACACGGTTATTCTATACCACCTCACATCATTGCTGCAGGCAGGGGAAAGAGACTCTCTTCCAGGAGGGAGTTCAGTCAGGTGGAGGGAGCCATCTGGTATTGCCTATTAGAATCTGGGTTTTTTCTGCATGAATCATTTCTTTTCTTGTACTCTCTGTCATTGGTATTGTTGCCATTTAGGGTTTGTTTTCTTATCTCATTGCTGTTTCCATCAAATTGTTCTTATCTCAGCCTGTGATCTTTGCCTTTTGCACTTCTATTGGAGGGGTGGGGGGGAGCGGCATTGTGGTTTAGTGGGAGTACTAAACTGAGGAATGCCATTCCTAAACCAGTACAGTGTAATACAATTATATGCTGCACGTCAATAGACTTCTAGTTGTGTCCATTGCAAGAAGTAGAACTTGCAGGTCTCTTTCTGGGTTTCTTTCATAAAACCTCTTCGTGATGTCTACAGCACGATCATTTGAAAACAGCTGGTGGCGTCCATCCACTCAGTGACTCTGTTGTTGCCTATGGTGGATTTCTGCATAGGAAGTTTCCAAAGATGCTACATCTGAACAAGTGTGGAAGACACAGGGGTGAGATTTCCCTGTGGCAATTCCCAACCCTTCCATCATTCTTCCGGTCGCTCCTGCATGATCGCTCGTTTCTTGGTTCAGCATAACTTTCCCCAAGCAAGCAACAGACTCTATCAAAATTTTCAACCTACTCTTTTGATGGACAGGTAGTAATTACTGTTAAACCTGAAAATGTGGTTGGTGGCATCAGAAGAAAAGATTTACAATATTCATTTTGAGCACAAAAATAATTTCTTCATTGACATTCGTACTTTTGGTTATGGTAAAACATTTATAGTAGCAGATGTCTTACTGCTTTGGGGCTTTTGGGAGCCATGCCCCATTTTTAGCAGATGTAATACGCTCTCTTGGGTGGTCTGTCACTATCTCTGGGTGTGGCATAGATTGCAGGTAACAATGGCTAGCAGGGCTTTGCTTTGCTAGTATTGGGAAAAGCAATATAAAAGGTATCAGAGTGGAGTTGAGAGGGAAGTGAGAATGTCTTTACTTCTGGTGAGATGGCAGCCACACTGTGACAGATCAGTGTTTACCCCTTCACCAGTGAACAATGCATGAAAATGCTATGTCTTTCATCATTTTTTCCATCCACTGATGCCTTTTTGTGAAAATACCAAACATTTTCTAATTTTGTTTAAAGTTTTATTAAAAGAAATTATATCAGATTAAAGAAAAAAAAAACCCAGGAGAATTTGCAAATGGGAACTGAGGAACTGCAAGGGTTCCCAAAAATTCTGGGTGTTTGTGTCCTTCTTTCAGTAACAATGTAAGCTTTCTGAGATAGTGGGTAAGAAAGGGTGTCAGGGTGGTGCAAGGGGTAGCTCCCCCAGAGGAGCTGGGAAGCTGGGACTGAGGGTGGGAGCAGGGCAGAGGAAGTAATGAGGTCAACCCAGACCCCACACATGAGAAGCCCTCACGTGCAGCCCCTTCTGAAACACACTGATTTTTTTTTCAGGAGAATCTTTCTTTCCCTGTAAGAACTGGGAACTTCTCTTGTGGCCGCAACAGTTTCCCATGACTGTTCCATAGGGACTCCCTGATTAGCTCCAACACCATGCATGGATGGGAAAATGCATGTAATGGGCTTCTGAAGGAGTACTGCTTGTTTGTTTTGCTTCAGCAAACTGGGGATAATGTCCTAAAGGCATAGAATTAAATATGTGGTTCCTCTGTAAGTTAGGACAAAAAAAAAAAGAGACTGCAAATGGATGGACTTCAAACTAAAAGCTTTTTTAGTTTAAAAACGAATGGACCACAAAAACCTTTTTCCTTCCATGAAACCAGGACTACTCTGCTTTGTAGACGGGAGGGGAAGGGAGAGGAAAGGATGGGAAAGGAGGGGAAGGGAAAGGAGTAGAGTGGAGGGGAGGAGAAGGGAGGGGAGGGGAGGAGAGGGATGGGAGGAGAGGTCCATTGATGGAAACTCCAGCAGTTTAATTTCCATATCCTATAGGGTATCCTAAATATCAAACACTTCTGTAATATAACCTGTTAGTCCTTGTCCTATCCTCGGTGAAGAAGCACTGTATTTCCCTGATTTGTTGGCAGGCTTTTATACGATTAATCCTTTTGTGAAAGAAAAATTATATGAATATTTCCTTTACCACGATATCCACAGAGCACCTTACTGAATTTTTGTTTGTTTTGTTTTCGTAAGTCTGTCTTATGAAGCAATTATTTTTTTCTGCTAGTTAGAGGAGTGCTTATAAAGATTTGGGAAAAAAAATCTGTGAAAATAGCTGCTAGCTAATTTCCAACCTAGCTTTTAAGAACTGTTCTTTTCCTCCACCTTGTTTTTCCTTTGAAATGAAAGTGGTAATCATCTATATAGGAGAGGATGGGAAGGAAAAGTGTGGGAAGAACAAATATGCATAAATGAGATTTAAAGCAGAAGACAGATGCCCTTTTATGCCAATAGATTTACTATAAAAAACAGATCCCAGAAGTAATGGAAGCACTCAACTAAGAGATCTTAACTGATAGTCTGAAGAAAAAGAAATCATAAGAGCTAAAATATGGAACTGCATTTACTGTGATTTGCATAAAGTTAAAGATTACCAAAAATAATTCATACTGCTAACAGTGCAATTAACATAAGACCAAAGAAAAGGGTTCGTTAAACAAAACTTAAAAATTATTCAAATTGAACGTTATTTAAACACATGGGTCATTCTTTCCATACTTCATATAACAAAAGGAAATAACTTTCTCTCATAAAAATATTCATGTCAATACCTTCTATCATCTATTCCAATATTTAGTATGGAAATTAACTGATATATATATATATATGTATATCCCTATTTGTGTGGAATATAAATGGTCCTACAGTGCTGTTATGTCTACTGCTCTCAAATGTTTATTCAAAAGTGCTGCCTTGCAGCAGAGATGATGGCATACATCTTCCCCGTTGACTTCTGTGATGTAGGGTTCTTTAATAGGAATGTGAATACACACATTTTGCTATCAGAAACAGAAGTGAAACCTTTTCTTCCTTCAGAGGTTCTATATAGTCATTTTTAAAAATCCATGGCATTTAGGTGATTGGTGTTTTGCTCCAAATGTTTAATAAGGAACTGGAAAAGAAGACTACTATTTCTAAGTAATCACTGGAAAAGAATGTGTTAATTTATAACTACTGTGTAACACATCAGCACTTGCAATGCTTGCTCAGGGGGTACTGTTGCCATTTTTCTTATATCTTTAATGGAGTTATAAACATTTTGAGACAGAATAGTAACATAACAGTAGTAATTTTATATACCTGAAATTTATTTACGCTGGTCAGTTGATGCGTTTAAACTCGAGATATGAGCTAGCAGAAACTGTAGCTAGTTTCCTGGAATGAATGTTTGCACTAAAGCTGAAAGACAACAGGAGTATAACAGGCCAAATTTGTTTTAGTTTTACAAGCAAGTTAGAGTAATTTTTGTTTTATTGAGTATAGTTGAGGGAAAAATTGCTTATAATGAAATATTCACTTCAGGCTGTTTCTGTTCAATCATATACTGATTGCTTAGGCAAAATTACAACTTCTTCAGCAGAAAAATGTAACCTATTTTGTGAAATGAAATATTTTTATATGCATTGACTTGAGATAACTTCAACTATTTCATGTTTCATAAGATGAGTCCTTCATCTTCAAGAAACATTGAACCACCCATTACTAGTCTTGGTTCTGTATAACCAATGGCAGACATAGTCAATTTTAAGGGGAAAGAAAGAATAGATGGGTATTTTCAAAAGCCAGTGTTATTTTTAGAGAGGGTTGTGGTTCCTGAATCATTTAAACACTCCTGAAAATCTTAACCTGCACAGAAATTATTTTTCACTCTCAGCTATAACTTTTCCCTGTATAAATGTGGGCTGTTGGCCCTATAAAGACCCTTCTGCAGAGACAGAAATAAGCAACTGTGAGGGTAGGAGAATGGCTTCTGCAAAAGAACAAAAACATTCAAGATTAGGACACAGTTTAGTGATGGACTTGGCAGAGTTGGGTTAATGGTTGGACTTGGTGGTTTTAGAGATCTTTTCCAAATGATTCTATGACACTGAGACCTTTGACTGATAATGTGGTTTCTGTTAGAGTTTGGTTCAATTTGGAGCTTCGTTATTGCTGTTTGGATCATGCTTTTATTGTGAAGGAACTAGAGTGAATTCCTGGAAGTCACTGGTAGTGAGCTAAAAGGTAACAAACTATTTACAACGAACTTCGTCATAAAAGGTACCATGGAGCTTGAGCATATCAAGTTTCTTTTCTGCCTCCTCTACTCAAAATTACTCAGCTATTGATCCTTTTCTTCCTCATCAAGGGAAGGTTATTCTAATTTTACTCCTTCTGGCTGCAAACTAGAACTCAGTTTTGCTTCTTTCAAAACAGTTCTTTTCTGCTGGTCTGCTAGTTTAACAAGGCCTTGCTTTGCTCCTGTGAAATCGACTCTATCAGAAATTTGCTCCCACCAGTCCTCTACAATCTTTAGAAACTACACTGAACCATTTTATTTAAAAAATAAGCCAATTAATGTAGAACTTCGTAGCTCAGACGTGATTCTGGCCCACAGGATTCTTGAATGAATAAGCAAATGCTGGCAATACAATTTAAATGGTATAACCTTTTTTTTTAAAGAAATTAATATTAATTTTATATCTAGACTGACGATTTTGACAAAACTTAAAAATAGATAATTCACTGGTTAAGTCAAAGGAAGACTTTTAAACTGAAACCATAAATAATGATTGAGTCACACATGCAACAAGTACTAGAGATATTTTCACTGTGGAAGTGTGATCAAGTCAAACAGAGTTTAAAATAAATACTGCTCCCGTACAGCAAGGAGAACAGAACAACTGAGCATTGCAGTTCTTTTTGCTTGCACTCTGGGTGCATGCAGCCTTTTTTTTTCCACTAGAATATCCTTGGGAAATCTAACTATCATCACAAACTGTTCTTATAAATATACATGGAATTTGGCTGCGAGGGATCTCATCTTAAGTGGGGATTATTATGGTATGTTTTTTATCAACAATCTTTCTTCCAGTGTAATGGAACTTATACAGGGGTACATTATCTCACCCACATTCATTAGCATATCTCCCCCACTTTTTTTTGTCATTTCTCCTTCTCTGTTGAGCACACGAGTGATATTCTAGGAAAAATCACTTCTTGAGGACCAGCTTAAGGTCACTGGAGGAGTTTTAATTTAGATCAATGAATGTGATTGACCAGGATGATCAATCTTAGAGTATGTGGGGGGGAAATGTCTCCATGTATTTGGATGAAATTCAGACCATCCTGAACTCCAAGTCAAAATTCCTACAGGGTGTGGTGGAAATCATGACAGTTTTGAAGGACCCAATAACAAAGATTAAACTGCACTGAATATTCATTCATTTATAAGAACACTAGCCACAAAAAATAACAAATAGAAGAGAAGAACCAAAACAGATAAGTAGGGCTAATGTCCTGGAAAAAATAGTATATACCTACAAGTGAGCTGCTCATGAGTTGTTGTCTTGCCGTTTCTCTGTGACCAACAAATCACTGACAGTTTAGCAAGGAATCTAGTTTTTTCCCATCTTGTGGTTGCTCCATTTGGAAAAGTGTTGTGGCTACGGCTGTATATTGGTTTAAAAGGTGGATGTAGAAGATTTCAAACCCTTTCTGATTTAAGGAACACAAACTCAGTTTGCTTCTGTATGATACTTCCCTCTCATGCTAGTTTTAAGTTTTGAGGAGCATAGGGGATTTCTCCATGCACTCACCCAGTGCTGGAAGGAGGTATTCAGTATTGGCTGGGGCTGTAGTGACTACTCAGGAAACTCAGATTTGTTAGCATAAATATGCTAAATTTGTTAGCATAAATATGCATAAAATGTTTTAGCTGTCAGACTGTGTACTTAGTAATCTCTGTTCAGTGGTCACAGTTTTGCCAAAAGACAGCGTGTGCCTGTTACTGCTCAGGGTCCATCTGTCCAGTGCCCTCAGGTGAATTAAGGTTGCATAGCAGAGGTATGTGGGTCCTTCCTTGCCTCATTGGGTAAGGAAGCCGAGTGTTATGAAGAGAATGCGGGTGATATTAGACAGAGTAAAGACTAGAAAGGTTAAAGAAGATAAATGTAAGCTTGGGAAATTGCTTTCTGTCCCTGCCTCTGCCACAAAGTTTGTATATTAGAAAGGGCAAATTACTTAAGCAGAAATCTTCAGGTCTGGACATTGAAACTGCATTATCAAGGGATCCAACTTGTGGTACCTGAAGCTTCTTTTAAATAATTGCTGAGCAATCACAGCTGCAGGCACAGTTGCTTGGAGATGCGCTTTGAATATATAAATTGCTATGAAGACTTTTTCTGCATCTTAAAGGCACGAAAGTATTTCTAACCTACTATCGCAAAGCCAATAGTGACTAGAATCTCATTGCTTGTTCACTAGCTGTAAAAATGAGAAAAATAAAGTTTAATCATGAAACATCTCCTTTTTGCATCAAAATTCATGCCCACAAGAAGAGAGGTGATTTTGTATTCATTAGAAGAGCTGGCAGATCTAATGACTAATGCTGATTAAAGAGTTAAAAAGATTGGGTAAGGATAGTCAGGAGCTTTTTAGAAATCATCTTTCAGGAAAGTGTCAAAAAAAGTTTGCTAAGGCAGTCACAAAATTTACATTTCTCAGCTTTTGAATAATTTGGTTCAGACACATCCTACATTCTTTTCATTTTTTAATGTTCTGGGTAACATACTAGCTGGAGTAGAAAAGATTTGGCTTCTGCCTAGAAACTTGGTCCTAATAATGACTAAGATTGTGATGGCTACAAAATATGTTTTACTCTGGTTCATGGAATCAGTGCATGTGGGGAGTGGGAAGTGACCTCTGGACATGGTCTGGTCCAACTGCCCTGCCCAAAGCACACTCAGCCAGTGCAGACTGCATAGAACCAGCAGGGTTTCAAGTATCTCCAAGCATGGGGGCTCAACAGCCCTTCTGTGCACCATGTTCCAGGGTTTGTCTGTACTCATGGCAAAACATGGTTTTTTCTGTGTTTGAATGTAACTTCCTGTAACTCAGTTTCTTCTCGCTGTCTGGGTTTTTGAGAGGCACTGCTGAGAATGGTGCAACACTGACCAGCCTCGCCCATTTTCTGCGCAGGGCGCGGTAGGAAGGCAGAGGGGGGTGAGGTGACAGAGACAAAACCTAGATGGACTTTCCCATCATTTGCTGGGCAGATCCCATCCATCAGTGCAGCACCAACATGGGGTCCAGCCACCTGAAGGGATATGAGATATTACTTGCAATATCTGCCTGCCAAGCCATTTGTGGTTAGGTCTTCGTTACTGAGATCCAGAAAGAGCCCTGTGCCCTCCCCTCCCGCTGTCCCTGTCCCTCTCCCCCCTCACTCTGCAGGCTCCCAGCTGGCTCATCACCCCGCCCAATACCCATTAATTCCCACTTCTCTCTCACATAAAGGGTGCCTGCCGTCCTGAATGGCTGATAGCAGAATAAAGTCATATTAACCTGGTAAGGGACATGCCATCAGCATGCTTGTCAGAGGGTTAGGCTTTTCTGCTAAACTGTGCTTTAAAACATGTGTTCTGTTAGAATAATTTACTTCTCAGTAGCAGGTCCAGTTAATGTCTTGTTCTTGCAAGACATGAGAAAGGCTTTTGAAATGCAGCTAAGCAAGCTCTTGACTGAGGCTCCCCAGTCTCAATGTCAACTGCCAGACTTGGATGCAATTAATCAAGTGCAAAGGCAAGGCATAGAAACTCTTGAGGTCAACTTCAACTTCATTATTACAGGACCATACAGCATGTTTATGTGGGAAAAGCATATTTTTACAGAAGGATATGCCATATGCAGTGCTGAAAGTAGCTAGGAGCTCTGACATGTACTGGAAGAGATCTTCCATTTTATTATTCTCCAGAAAATTTCACCTGGGCTAATTAACTCAGACAAACTGAAAGTAAGAGAATCTTTTTTATTTGATAATTCCCAGTTTATTTTTCTCTCTCTCTAAGCAGAATCATGAGCTTGAAATCAATCTGGCAGCTTTTCTTTTCCAGGTCTCTGCCATCTAATGAAGGAAGCAGGAGCTGTTTTGAGCAATGCAGACAATCACTTGCACAGCTCAAAATGCAAATTGTATTTTGATATTTTAGTGAGTGCCCATGGTAGTGTTTGTTTGTACAGACAAAATCCATTGCTAAATTTGTCTTGAGTTTATCTGTCCAACCTGGTAAAAAAACCCAGTCAATCAGAAACAGAAATAAAGGACCATTTTAGCAGACATTTTCTATCAGGAGAAAATTACGCTTATAGTTGGCTGACCGGATGATTTGTCTGACACTAGAACAGTCAGATTTTATCTTCTTCTTATAACGTTTGTAGAAGCACCAGCAAAACTTGTGGCAAAATTTAAATAAAGCAGAAAACTTGACATTGGGTCATAGGAAAAATGAGACAAAGAGACCTCAAAATATCTGCAGTTCAAGCTCCCACTCCAAGCAGCAGCAGGTTTGAGATCAGAAGTTGCTCAGTGATTTCTCTAGTCAGCCCTTGAAAACTGCCTAGGATGGAAACTACACAAATTTTCTGGATGATTTTTCCAGTACAAAAACAAACAGGTGGAAAGTAAAATATGTTGCTGAATGGCAAATAGGAAAATACTGTAGGTCCAACTTTGTGTTGTTCTCAGACGAGGTTTCTATCACTACACGCTGTGCCTTCCAGAAGTAGGTGTGTATACCGAGATTATTAGAGTTGATGCCAGGCATTCCAGATAAGATTAACAGACAGACATGCCCAAATACCATACTTAACGTACAAGAAATTCCCCTTTCTCTAGAAGACTTACAAAAGGCTAAAATCCTACAGCCATGCGTGTGAAATTGCCATCCTATTGGCAGAGTGCAGAATCTCAGCACTTGTCTGCTCCTCAAGGTTCCCAGGAAAGGCAGCCCTCCAAAGTCCCTAAAGCGGCTTTATCTGGAAAAGATAATATATGCAATACAGTAAATCACAGTAGTGATGCCCAGAGCAGAAAGTGCAGCAGTCTTTCAAATATTTGATGATTGGAGGCAAGTTGTTAATCATTCACTGCAGGTAAAACTGTTACCGATGGAAGAATTCCAACCCTTACTTGTCATGGTTTAGCCCTGATTTGAAATTAGGTCCATGTAATCTAGGTTCAAGCCTCTATTAGTTTTGGTGTGCTGGCCCCATTTTATGGGAAGAAATATAACATTTGAAGGGCAGGAGGTAAAGTCAACAAGAAGTGATATGATTCTGTCACACAGGACGCTTCCCTGGAAGAGAACTGACTGTAATTCCTATGACTGCATCCCATACTGCTTTATACAGGGTTTTTGCCGATCAACACCGGTTTTTGCCGGTGGTTTTGTGATCAACCACCCTCATAGTAAAAAAGAGATGTTCAGACAGAACCTCCTGTGTCTCAGTTTGTGCCCGTTTTCTCTGGTTCTGTCGCTGGATATCAGATGGGGTCTTCCTCTGTCTTCTGTATACCCTCCCTTCAGAAATTAATATACACTGATAAAACTCCTCGGAGCCTACTCTTCTCCATGTTGAACAGCCCCAGGTCTCTGGGCCCTTTCCTGGATCCTGCAGTCTCTCTATATCTCTTTTGGACTGGGGTGTCCAGAACTGGTCACAGCACTCCAAGTGTGTCTCAGCAGTGCTGAGTAGAAGGTGAAGATAAACTCCCTTGATCCACTGGTGACACTCCTAATGTGGCCCAAACAAATGATTCAGGTTCTTCAATAGACAATCCTTGCTGTCGTGTTTTAAAAATCTGGGTGAGTTTTCATGAGAAGGTTACTATGATGACACGGAAGTAGATGTTTCTGGTGTTTTTTATTACTGCATAAATTATCTAGATAATTTGTAGAGGAGAATTTGCCAGGGAAACACGACTCCTAAAACAATCTGCCCTGTGTAGGATTTGCTTTAGTAATATTTAGTGCAGTTTGATTCAGAGAGTACATTTCAGAACAACTGGCTTGTTGTTGGTTGAATACTTTTAATATATCTCTTCAAGTGCAAATGAAATCTGAAAAAGATTAGTGTGACTAATGTTCCTTGAATTACTGCAGAGACAGATGTTTTAGATCCCAATTCTGCAAATGTTTTTCTGTAAGTATAACTTGACACTTCTGAGGACTGATCATTTCAGTGATTGTTCTGTACCAAAGCTTTTGAGCTGGGGATAACTTGACGTATGATAAAGCAGTCTCTGATCTTTGTTTCAGTTCCTCCATGTCAAAAGTGTAAACAGGGATAGAATTCAGCTGCCTGTTCTATTGTTACTGCAGTTGCCTTTTCTTTTTTTGTAGAAGAACTGTATAGCAAATTTTAAACTAATTTTCTTTATTTATGTAATGGTTCTAAACCTTTGTTCTTTCTGGCCTCAATAAATTTAAATCTTAAACCTTCCCTGAAACAGCCAATTTGAAAAATGGAGAAGAGTAAGAAGTCTCAGCCGTGGGATTAGTAAACCTCTTTGCTCCTTGATTTTGCTTGAATTTGGATCTATACCAGATTTGCATGAGTTGTGAAACTAAATGGTAGTCATATGTTTTCAGGCAGGTTGTTGGTGTTAATTAAATTGTCTCAGAGATTGTGGGCATTGATTTGAGGGGACATGGTTTGATTAGGACACCATGAGAGATGCTAATATAATATTTTACCCTAAAAAACCTCAACATTACTTTGGTTTTGGGTCAGGGCCCTGATGCTGAAGCATGACTGGAAAATGGTATTTTGCTGTGTATGAAACCTTTGCAACAAGGTAGTTGTAAAGAAAGATATTTTGGAGAAATGCTACTTAGGCTTACAGAGTACTCTGTTTCCTTTTCCTTAACAAAATAACACTTCTTGAAATCAATTTTGCTATGAAATCATATTTTAACAACAGCTGTGGGCCATATTTCTGTGTGTAGAATTTGCAATCCAATTCAAACAAAGCA
Source organism: Oreocharis arfaki (assembly GCA_013398015.1). Lineage (NCBI taxonomy): Eukaryota > Metazoa > Chordata > Aves > Passeriformes > Paramythiidae > Oreocharis > Oreocharis arfaki. The sequence goes on along the minus strand of VZRR01002040.1, from coordinate 711,737 downwards.
AACTTGCTTAACTTCCTCTTGGTGCTCCTTCAGTACAGACTTGCAGGCTCCAGCTTTCCTTAGAGTCCTCTTAGCAGTGATTGCCAAAGTACTGTCACTTTAACAATGTGCAGAGATTTATATGCTAGTTCTGAGGTCCCCTGGGGTTCTGCTAATTGTAGTCATTCCTTGCCTACACAATAGAATGCATTTATAATCATTGTAACCTGTGAAAACACTAATTTATTAGTGCTGAACATGGGTTGTTTCACATTAAGATAAAGTAACTAGAACTGAAGTCAGGGAGAGATTTTATTCTAAAGGCTCAATGAGCTGAGACCCCCTGGATATATTTATGTATTCCAGACACCTCAAATTATCTTTAAATGCTGCAGATTCTCCCATGATTTGTTCAGAAATTCATACCACTTCTGTGGAACTCCACTGATTTAATTTTCACTCTATTCTATAGGGGTTTTGACTGTAAAAGAAGGAGTATGATTTTTGCAATTTATTTATCTATGGGAATTTTCCATGAGTTTGCATAAATGCATTATAAAAACCATTTTCAAACTTGAATCTGACTCAACTGATCAGATAATTGTTAGTTGAAAACAGGTAGCTGTTTTCTTAGTATGCAAACACTAAACACATAATTTTCCCCCACACAGGGGTAAATGACAGGATGTATAAAAATGTTCTGTTCTATTTCTACAGATAATTTTGTTTTCCAAACCAAACCAGAACAATATCTCTCCTTCCCTTTTGACTTTCCTGTGTTAAGAAACAAGACACAGAAGCTCAGCCTGTAGCAGTTCTTTAGCCCACATCAGCAATTAGTAGAGGCAAGATGCAGTACTTGCATTTTTTCAGTAACTCCTTTATGCACATTGTGACACAGAACTTCATTCATTTCATAGCCAGGTTGCAATTTACAGAGTTCAGAATCCAGATGCCAAAGCATAGGAGGACTTGCATCCATCCATCATCAGTTAGTTGACATTTTAGAGTTGCTGCAGTTTGCAAATGACCTTTGGGGTGGTAGAAATATCTGTGCAGCCACCACTGTGCTGTCAGCTCTGCTGCAGCCCAAAAATTCCACTGTCTTAAAAATTTATCCCATATGGCACTACCACTTCCAGGAAATAAATTTATTGGAATTTATATTAATCTTCCCCCCCACTTCCTTGTAGCTCCCTGTTGAAAGCAGAAGGTGAATGGAACTTTTGAAGGAGATAAGTTTTTGTTATAATTGCTCAGATGAAAAAACATAGCACGGAATTTCAGTTAAAAAAAAAATCTAGGCATAATTTTTAAATTTTAAGGGTTTGAGTCATTCACAATACTCTCTACAATCTAAGAATTCCAGGTGCTTCTCACAAAGGAGATGAAAAATTTTAAGAACCTGATCTCTTGCAAGTAGGTTCTCCAGAACAGGCCTTGTGTTTTGTTGAAAAAATCAGTTTTTTGTGTTATGGGGAAAAAAAATGTTGTTCCTAAATCAAGAGCCTCACAAGATGACCTTTGCGTAGAAAGTATACAGGAAAGTTTATTACATAATGTGACTGTAAGGGAAATAATGAAATCTTCCCACCAAGTCAAAGCACCAGCTGAGTGGCGAGCGCATGTTTTCTGTCTTTTTTTTCCCCTTTCCCCCTCATTTTTATGGTTTCATGAAGGAAAACCATCCATTTGGTGGAATTTTGTTAACGGTCTAGGGGAACTGAACCCCTGTTTCAGGCCAGTTTCACTAATTGTCAGTAATGGTGGTAAGTTTTCTTTTCCTCTTGGCACAGAGAGTGGTAGGAAACACACATATATGGGATACAGGAAGGACAGCTCCAAGTAAAACTTTGCAAACAATAAGGTTAAAAGGCTTGTTGGCATAGTAGTCCAGAACCCAGGGGCTCTTCATGAGTTGTGAGTTATTATACTTATTTTTTATTTCTACAGTGACTTGGGTGGATGTAACAGCCACTGATTTTTACAACCATCTCTCCTGAGTTTACCATCTTAATAATTTGTTATCTCTTTTTCTTAATTCACGGTGACCAGAAAGCATTTTTTCAATTTCACTAACAGAAGGATAGAAAAAAGGTTGTGTTGGGTTCAAGTTAATTTATCAATCCTACACAAACTCTTAACATTTTTTTTTTGTCACTGATCTTAAAAATCCCTTATTTATATAGTTCTGGTCTACCCATCTAGGAGGTGAGGTTTAAGGGTGTATGACACTATCAGCATGCCTATTAGTGTTTCCTTGAAAAAATAATTAGGAAGTCTGGTTGCTATGAATTTCCTTTAGAAGACTTGTAAGAATGAAGAGTTGAGAATTTCAGAAGTTTTTGAAGTAATGTTAACTTGAAACATCTGCTTATTCTCACTCTCATTGAGCAAAATTAATACTAGCCTTAATATGTGATTTTTGCAGTGTTTTTCTTATGGCTGTATTTAAATTGGAAGTTTGGATTTTATTCTGCATTTAATCACTGACTGGATTGTTACACTTACAGGCAAAGTAGGGAACTGAAATAATTGTCGTGAGAAAAATTGTGCTGTAGTACAATTATTAAACTATGCATCTGTTTTAGTTAAAATTAAAATACTTATGGCCATTTTAATATGGGTTGTTCCCTTAACTGCTTTTTGAAACAAACCTATAGCAAACTGGCTTTTAAAGGACAAACGTTTCATTCTCATGACATCGTGAAAAAAGAAACAAAGAAAAATTGTTCAACATGATCTTTCACTCAAATAATTTTTTGGCTTTGTGGGTTTAGTTTGTTGTTTGTTTGTTGTGGTTTGGTTGGTATGGTTTGGTTTGGTTGGGTTGGATTGGTTTGGTTTGGTTTGCTTTGGCTTGATGTGGCTTGGTGTGGCTTGGTGTGGCTTGGTTTGGTTTAATTTGGGTTTTTTAAATCTACATTGTACCTCGATATGCAAAAGCCATGTAGACACTTCTGACAGTCTGTTTGAATGTTCTTCACCCCTGTGGCTTCCAGCAGGGAGGGGAAAGATGAAAAGCAGAGAGATTGGGCCAATGCCTTTCCCTCTTGCGCTTTCACAGTATTTCTTTTCTATAGGACCCCGTTGTGATGATTCAGGAGTCAGTTCTGTGTCTGGCAATGGGAGCAGAAGTGCACATCATTACCTGCATGCCTTTTTGTGTGTCTTGTCGCTGGCTTCCCACCTTTCTGTGCTGCAGTCTCTGCACAGCCACACTCCTGGTGTTAATCCTCAGGTTTGGCACCCTGAGCATCTCATGATGTGGCTGAGGGACGTGAGCAAACAAGAACATGACAGAACAGACAGTCTGTCCTGTCCTGTCCACTCAATGACTTTGGGAGTACCAGAGTAATCCCTTTTTATAGCTGATATGAAGGTAAGTAGGAAAATGGAGTATATTCAGAATTTGAGTTTTTTGCCTGAGCTCTTTCTTAAACTGTTTGTAAAATTTACATGTCTGTAAATTTTTGATTATGCTGATTTTTCTTTTATGGTCTTCATGTGTAGCTATGGTGGCAGACAGGTTGACATAATAGGCAATCTCATCTAGCTGTCTAGAAATTGACTAAACTGACCACTGTCATGTTTAATTGCTTGAAAGCATCTATAATTGTTTCTTCATTAGCTGAAGAGAAATGCCAGAATGACTCTAGGGGAAGAATCTCTTTTTTGACAAAGAACTCAAAAGCCAAGGTGTTCTACAATATTTCAGTCTTCTGTGCATTTTGAAGAAGAGAGAATGTTCTCCCCTGAAAATGATGATGCCCTTAGATTTTAAAATTCCGGATTTTTTTTTTTTAACAAAATTAAATGTTGAGGGCTGTAATTATTCCACAGCAAAAGCACAATGTGGACATACATATCACGGTAGATTCAGTGTTAAGTGTAGCTTTATGAACAAAATTTTAGAAAAGGAAAATATTTTTTTTTTCGAAAATTAATGGGTAGAATGGGTAGAGTTGCAAAAATAAACTTTCTTGAGTTGATGTGTTTACAAATTTATGGACCTGTAGTAGGGCAATTACATTGGGATTCCCTTTAATGTATATTTAAGTCAATGTATACTAACCAATGTATGTAACAAATATAATAGTGCTTAAAATGGTTCAAATTCTTACATGATTATCAGTGTAAAACCTTGTGGAAACAGAAGTCTAATTTTGTCCATTTATAGCATTCAAATAATTTAACTTGCTCAACAAGGTCAAGCTCTGATGTGCAGAGGACATTTGTGTAGGCCTGGAGACTTGTAGACCTTGAGATCATGACCTGTTTGCAAAGCCTTTCCGGAGTTTTAAACAGATATTTATAAGAGCACTTATTATGTTTTCATAATCTGAAAACATTTAAGCATTTGACATCATAAATATTTTTTCTTGAAAGAAATATTGACAAGTAATTATTGTAGAAGTTGCATTTCTATGGCTTCTAGACTTTTCAGAGAAAATCAGCCAGATCAATAGATTCAAGATGGAAGACTGTAGCAATAACAATAGTCCTGCTTGATAGAATAGTTTTATTTCATTTATCTAAAGTATGCAAGTCAGGTAGCCTGATGGCAAAATCCTAGGTTTACATTTATTTCACTTTTAGTTTTCAGCCTTGATAATGCCGTGTGGTGTTGTGTTTGAACACTGCAAATGGCTTTAGTGGTTTTACAAGGTCAGAGTAAGACAGCTGGGTACATAGTCATATTTGTAATTGCATTATTATAACTCAGATGATACAAGGCATGGGTGAAAAAAAGGGTCAAATAATCTAATACACTATTAAAGCACTTGAAAATATCCTCTCTAAACTATCAACTCTAGGTCTTTTATTATGTCTTTTTTTTTGTGGATATTCATTGTTATGTGATGTATTTAAAAAAAGTTTCAGAATTCTTTCCTCTCTGTTATGAATAGTGATGAAAATTATCTGAATTTAGATTGAACAGTGGCTTGTTTACTTTAACTTACAATCTCATATCTGTGTCAATGGATTTTGCCACAGTTTCTCATTGTCACTTGCATATATAGTGGCAAGTCACTGCTGCAGCAGAGTGGTTTGTCCTTGAACCATAGGCAAAGGAAAGAATATTATAGGTACATAGTGAGATTTGAAATCTACATTTCTGCTGAATTGTACAGATCACTTATTTGAACACAACTAAAAGTATTTGATCTATGGCTCAGGAAAGTCCAGATTTCTTACAGCAGTTTCCACTGTGTTTAAAGCATGTGCTTTGTACTGTTTGAATATAAAAGATTAAGTGAAAAAAAATAAGCTTCAAAAGGAACGTGTATTATTGAACTTGTGTGTCTGTCTGTGGCTGCCCACACAAATACTGGAAGTTGTTCATCAACGCTTTACCACCTGTAATCATTTTCTGCTTCAGCAGTGACTAATCGATTGCAATTTGACTTGAATATGTCAAATTGTTCATGGAAGTTTTCTCTTTCTGCTGTTCAGTGTTTGCTATACATCTTCCACATTCATACCTACTTATTTTCTTTGGCTGAAAAAATCTAAGCTGCTGTTCAGCAGTGCATTTAGGCTATTAATGTAATAAAAATTAGTGTTAGACCATATGTGAGGCCAGGTGAAATTTAAATAAAACTTATTTGTCTCATTCATGCTCATTCTCTTACAGGTTTTACTCCTTCTCTCCCGCTATGTTCTCACCGGCACTATGATACGTAGATTTGTATAAATACCTGATGGAGGGAGTAAAGAAGACAAAGCCAGACTCTTTCCAGTGGTATCCAGTGACAGAACCAGAGGAAACATGTACAGTTTGAAATACAGGAAATTCCATTTAAACATAAGAAAAAGCTTTTTCTTTATTTTACTGTGAGGGTGACTAAGTACACTGGCAGTAGTTGCCCAGAGACGTAGTGAAGTCTTCAGCCTTGAAGAATGGTTAGGAAGGCTAAAGACCTGATGGCATTAAAACTGGCCAGGGACATGAAGGACAGCAAGAAAAGCTTCGACAGGTACACTTGTGATAAAAGGAAAACTAGAGAAAATATTGGACCTCTCCAGAAGGAAACATGAGGCCTGGTTGCCCAGGATATGAAGACCGAGATACTCAATGTCTTTTTTTACCTCTGTCTTCACCAACAAGTCCTCCAGTCACACTGCCCCTGTCACAGAAGGCAGAGGCAGGGGCTAGGAGAATGAACAGACCAGGTTTCACCTGAACTTTGACAGAAAGGACTTGTATTCCTTTCATGTCAGTTGCTGTTTGCTGCATACTCATTCTATTGAAATCCCTAAAAAATTTGCAATTAGATATGTAAAATATGGGGTTTAGCCCATATTCACTCTGAAGTATTTATTTAGAACTTGAAGAAAGTTTGGCAAGTATTTATTTAGAACTAGGAGAAAGTTTGGCAAATGGACTAAGAGGTACTTTCAACTGTCTGTATAAACTGATTGAATATAAAGTCAAAGTAGTAATGGCTTGCTTTGATTTTATATCATTAGAAAGTTGAATCCTAATTAAACTGAGAATTCTTTTTGAAAACTTATTAGTGTATTAATTTGCAGTCTGCTTCCTCACTACCTTACAGATTTTCTATCAGGATTTTTCAGAAGTACACCAACAAAAATATTGACCATGTTATGACTGTCATTGGAAAGATGTTGATGGAAAAATATGAAAGGATTTCTGTTACCCTTCTGCTATAGGGTAGCTCTTGTACCATGTGGGCTAATACAGTCTGTGGCAGACGCAATTCCCCAGAAGAATGACTTTACATGTCCCTGTCATGCTCTTCTACCATTCTGCAACAAATGAGGCAGGTATTATATATGTGGGTCTTTGGGAGATGCATATCATCTGTTCCCAAAATATTAGTCCTTCAGTACAGCTAGAGAGGAAGGATCTTTTAAAAAAATAATATACACCTTCAATGTTGGAGAAGGAGAATGAAAATATTGTATATAGAAATGGCTGATGGATTTGTAATCCATAAGAATTTAGTTCTGCAGTATTTTAAAAATGCATAGTTTAATTTTATATAAGCTATACATGGCTTTTAAAAGATAAGCACTCGAGTCATTAGAGCATATGGCATTATATCTACACCCGCTGGGGGTCACCAGCAGGGATGAGTGTTTCTTCATCATCTGCAGAGACTTCTCCCACTTGAACTAGCAAAGTGTCTAATGGAAGGTGACAAACTGTTATCACTGGACCTGTGCCCATGGAGGGCAGGGTGCTGTGGTCCTGCAGGGCAAAGCTGCTGTGCTGTGCTGCTGATAGCAGAGAAGTGGTGAGCACAGAAACTTCTGTACTGTATCTCAAGGTCTTTGATCACTGTTTCCTCCAAGGCTCTCATATTGGGTCTTTCCCTTTTCTCCAGACTGTCTTCTTGTATTGCAGGTTCTCATCCCTTCTCATCTTTTTGCTAAGGTATTTGTGTTCTTTTGTCTCCTGGCTTCCAGTCGTAGCTTCTGTCTCCCAGGCATTTACAGATTTGCACTTTTCTAATCTGTTTTACTCTTCTGTTATAGATTCTTGCCCTGTTCCTGACTACTGTTGCACTCATTCTTACCAAGAGGTCTTACTCTCTCTCCCCCTCCCTTCTTCAGCTCAGCTTCCCCTGCTTCCTCCCCACATTCAGTGCAAATGCTGTTTTGTTTTTGATTCCACCATCATCCTTGTTTTCAGTCTTCCTCCTTCTTCCTAAGCTTCCTGGAAAAGTTTCCCTTCTCCTTTCAGTTTTTCTCTCCTCCTGCATTTCCAGTTATGTGTCATCGTATTAAAAGCCAGTTTAAGAAACAGGGTGCAATAGGCTGAGGCTACACTGTGGATATGAGAGAATAAATGACTGCTGTTCCAACTTTCGTGTCCCCCAAATTATGTTCCAGCAGAGCCTGCAGCAGCCCACAGCAATCCAGGGCTGCAATGGCAGAGAAGGTCCCGAGGAGCTTGAGTTTGCAGCGTGACAAATCTGTGTAGAGCCTTCTCTGACAGCTGGCGCTTATAAGGAGCAAAAGGGAGATGCAAAATGAATCTGCGATTTGGGCAGTCTAGTGGAGTTTTGTAAAGAAATCATCTGAAACTACCTATAAATGGCAGGTGAAATTTTGCCTCAGTTCAAGTTTGGATAAGTTGGCTGAAAATGAGGCTTTGGAAATAGTGGTCAAAATGAATAGTAATGCTATAAAGTCCTGCTACATAGTCAGTAAAAGAGAGTATTAAGCACTGATATAGTGCCAAGAGAGATAAGGCTCTGATTTAAGGGCTTGTAAGTACAGAAAAATGTATAATCAGAAGGAGAATATGAGTAAGAATTGAGAAGTGTTAAGTAACTGCAATTCTTAGTAAAATAAGTTTGTGCAAGAAATTCGGGAACAGTTATATACTGGAATCTGATTTGAAAAATAAAAAATTGATCCTAACTGGTAGAACTGTGCATCTAAGAATGACATTTTATTCAGTCTTTATGAAGAGATGTGTGATCATACTGTATATATTTGGGTAACCATCTCTAAATTATTCAAAGGACAGGAGAGGGGAGTTAAATTAAGAGAAAACATAGGCAATAGGAAGACATAAATTGAGTTGTAGGAGCATGACAAAGTGGAAGAGGGAAAAGAAATCTGTTGTAATGGGAACATTTTCCCTTTAAACTTGCTATCACAACTTATCATGGGTGAATATGAGGAGGAGAGGATTTGTATAATACATAATGTTCATGTTCTATTGAAAAAAAAAATCTAGAATTTCCTCAAAGGGAAAAAATTAAATAATAAAGCTTAGTCATTTCCTGATCTTGTACTGATGTTTCAAGGCTAGACGCATTAAGCATTCTTCTCTTTTCATATATGCATACATAGGTCCCCAAAGACAATTTCAAATTACACAATCAGTCAATGATCCAGTTTCTTATAGGAAGACTGTCTTTTAAAGTTGTTTTATTTTGTATTCATTGAGGTCACCCTGTGTCTCTCATCTTTGCAAGCAGCTCTCATTCATGTCATAGGCAGTTTAACGAGCTTAAGTTCCAATAGCATCTTCTGGTCCCGAATGTCTCCTGACAGAGCACAGTGTGCACAAAGCTACCAAACTGCTGTGTATGAAATTAGCAGCAAACATCACAGTAGAGAACTCTACACAAAGAGATAATAATTGCAGATGTACAGTAACATTGGAAAGCTGATGAAGGAATTGGGCATGTAGACTCATGCAGTACCATCTCCTCAATGGTCTTTTCGTGTTTTAGACAGTCCTCCTTTTCTCAAAGCACAGAAGTGAAAATATAGCTGAATCAATAGATATAAATAAATTTGGGGCTTCTAAAGCATCTTCTTGCATGTTTCTTTGCAGGCAGAGGACATTATCTATCAAGTTTATTGAGTATTTGTGACATATGGCGTTACTTTCACTACAAAGTACACAAAAAAGGAGAAAGTAATCTTTCTTCTGTTATGCCTCTTTCCTGTGCACTTTATAGGATCAAGAAAACTCTTTAATGGGAGTCTTTAGTATGCAAGTGTTATTAGTTTGAAACCAGGGTGAAGGGTATTAGAGATTTTTCTGAATTTTAGTCAGAGATGGATGGAAAGATCCTGCAGAGCAGATTGGCTGTCCATTTGTTTTCTGAGGCTCTGGGATAATGGCATTCTTCAAGGCTTTGTGAGATTTCTAGTATTTGTTAGATATGTTTGGTGTCTATGCATCCAAACTAGCTTACATAAAATGTGTATTTCACTGTAAAATCAAGTGGCTGGGAATGAGGAAGTGTCTGAAAGGCTCCTTCATGCACTTTTATCCACCTGCCTTCCATTCTGGGTATGCATCTGGAGACAAGGTCAATACCAGGCACAAAGTACGTGGTTACCTGTAGTGGAAAATTTAAAATGAAATGTCCCTTGGAAAGGCTATATTGGAACCCTATGAAGGGTCTTTAGCTTTGTTGGCTATATAATTTCTGTCTCTTCTCCAAGGCAGCATGGACCATCTGTCATAGCAGCACTTGCTTTTGAGCAGCCAGGCTGCCTCTTGCCTGCACAGCTTCACACACAACCAGGTTTGCTGCTGCTGCTGCTACAGGAGCATAAAGCAGTGCTGTGTGTTTCTGGGAAAGGGGAGATTGCTCCCCCAGCAGCATTTGTCATTTCTTCCCATGTTCTTTGTCATCCCGTGGGAGGCTCCATCCTGGCCCTCTTCTATGGGGTCACTTTCTGCTGCAGAAGTAGCCTGGAGAACACAGGCAGGTAAGTCTGTCTTTGGGGACAAGACACCATCAAAGATCAGATCAGCTGGAATGGGGGATTGAAGGTTCATGAGAGATGTTACAGAGCTCATGCAAACTCCCCCACACTCTTGGATTTTCATACCTTATTCTTCACCTCACTGACAAAATTCTGCTGACATTTTTGAGCCCTTTGCTTTTGCGCAGAGCTCCTTATCCCTCTAAAACAAACAGACAAATCCAAACCTCACTAATACTTTTTGGCCTCCTGCAGTCCTTTCCACTAGTAGTTAGTTGACAAGATTAACTGTGCTTTAAAAATGAATCAGGTTTGTGTAGTGCATGATGGTCTGGTTTAGTCCTTTTTAAAAGCAAAGCAAATTCAAACAGAGCCAAGAGCAAAAAGTCGGCTCTTTCACAGTTGGCCACTAACTGTGAGTTAGTTTTATATTTCTGTGTGCTCAGCATGAAATATCCAGGAACAGATCTGTGGAAGCCTTGAGCACACAACGGCGGCTGAAATCACTTGAAGTTCTGCTTTGAACATACAAGATCTGATGAAATGCTAAATGTTCAGGAGGATGATGGCTTAATGTTCTTAAATTAAGTGCCCCACATTAGTGAATGCTTTTGACGGTTTTGGCTTTAACTTATTTGGGCGTTAGTTCCCAGGGGGTAAAGCAAAGATAAGGCCCAGGTGATTGGGAATGCTGTCAAACTCAAATAATTAAGGCCTCTAAAGCATGATATTTGTGATGGAGAAGATGAAACAAAACCCATGCTGAGAGCAACGATTTAGTATTCAAACACTAACTGGTCTTTTCTTCAGAAGGGTAAACTATTATTTCTCCATTCAAAACCCAATCCTTCTTTTTATGATGTGGAAGGTGTTTTCTTGCCTGTGGGAAGTCTATTTAAACCTTCTTTATTGAATCCTGCTTAGACCAGACACTTGATATAGTTGGTTCAAGTCTGGAAAAAATGAAATGGAATGGGAAGCATGATTGGAAAGGTAAGCGTGAGAGGATGCCATGCGTAGCTGCCGGAAATGGATTGTAAGCATTGACAATGCTAGATTGTCTTTAAGGTCATTTCCAACCCAAAGCATTCTGCTAATCTGTGAAATGTTGTCATTTTGCCTTACCTGCCAGTGTACTAATGCCATTATTGAAGATTGCAAAACCTGTGTGCCTGTGAGTTCATAACTGCACCGCTCCTAATCCCTCTTTACACTTAGGCTAGGATCTTAGCAGAGGTGGGATCTGAACACTCAAAAATGGTTTAATGTGGGTGAAATTAGCTGTGGTGCAGAAGCAGGGAGTTTGAATCCAGGCTCTTGCCAAACTGCTCATCTGTCTCCACTGACCTTGTGCTGGGGCAAGTTGCAGGTTGCGTTCAGTACATGGTCTCAACAGATGGAGAGTTTAACTCTCATTCTCTAATTAGTATAAAATATTTACTTGTTATGGTCTACCGACACTCCTAGACCTGAGTATTTTCATACTCACACAAGAAACAGCTTTCATTCATTGGAATATAACCAGTATATTGACAGTGATTCTGGAATTTACACTCGTCTAATTTTCAGACTCACTTAATTATCAGCTTTGTTTCTCAGAAGGCTGTAATTTGGTAAGCACTGTAAGATATATAAGCTTTACCTGACAGTCTGGAGACATAAAACGATAGGCTCTTCACTCCTGTGTTTTATTTCTGAAAGAGAAGTTAAACTTCTTGTCATGAGTTACAGTTGCCAGACCTACATACAGTAGGGACTGCTAAAATTTTATGGCCTTGAACTTGTCAATCAGCAGTTTTGCTAATGTTAGCAGCCATTCACAACCAGAAAATAAAACACAATATGCTCAGAAAAACTATGAAATTTTGGGCTAATCTTGGCACCTGATCTGAGAACTTTTTATATTATGTTACTTGCTGACAGTGGTTCACAGAAGCTTGCAGAACTAATTCTGCTATCAAGAAATTATTCCTGTCAAGAAATAATTCTTTGTAAATCCATTGATAATGACAAGGGGGAGGATGTATATAAATAATATATTAATAGAATAGTATAGAGTAGAACAGAACAGAACAGAACAATTGCTAGCTGGTATGGGGATGGATGAACATTGCTGATCTTTAGTACTTTAAAATTGTAAATGCATCTAGGGTTAAGCAACAGGGTAGTCAATTCCAGAGTCATACCAATTACCCACATCTTTCACCTAAAGCAGCAGATACCATATTCTGCATCTTTATAAAAAAAATAATAAGAAAAAAACCCCTCATGCAAATCTGATTCCAAATGTCGAACAAATTGTCTAATTACTTTGTAAAGAGATGTGTGATCAACTACCTGTTTAAAAAAACATGACATGCTGGATAAATTCCAGAAATTCTTTTGAAAAGTTCACAACTAGACCATGAGACCTGTAACTCTCTTGAGGCTGATAACATGTAGTTCCTGATTAGCATTTAAGCTTGTTTTTTGAGGCAAAAAAGAGCACCTTATGAAAGAACACATTCCTAATGCAGTGTTCTCTGATTTCATCCATTGTTCCAGGTGGCTTAGATGATAAAAAAAAATTTAAATAAAGGAAGGAATCTATGACCATAGCTTAAAAACTTTTTTCTTACAACCGACTCCAGCATGGTTTAATGCACTGCTGCTTTGAAAAAAAACCTTCTGAATTAATTTGTAAAGCCTTAGGGTAGCTGTGTTGTACTGCTTTAAAAACAACTTTGAAGGAACAGTGTGGCTCTACTGTGGGCAGGAGTGAAGTGTTACTGGAAAATCATGTTGTAGTCCAGTGGAAATTACTAGGTTTCCTGCACCTAAATTTCATCACCCAGGAAAATGAATAGTTCAGATAGTCCAGCTGAAGGAAAGAACTCAAGTAATGCTGTCCTTCCAGCCTGGTTTTAACCTCTCATGGGCAACATTCTCACTGGACCCAAGACAGATCTTGAAGGAGAATAATCACGCTGACTGAGACATGAGTTCAAGCTAAATGCTTTTAAGTCAGTGTGCCTTGCTCACCTGGACTCACCTGACTTATACACCTACATATGGCTTGTCTACGTGCCATAAACATCACCTGCACATAACTGGAAGCTGACTGTGTTTTCAGAATTGTATCTCCATTCATTTTAAGAACGAAACAATATTGTTTGGGTCTTGGGAAACCTTGAATATTGTTTTCCAGTGCTTCTATTACAGAAATACTTTGCATGTGTTTATAGAGAACAAAGTTGGCAGACTGTTGGAGCCTGACATCCTTTTCAGTCCTTTTCAGAGCAACCTCATGCCTGCTTCAGGAAGCCTGTACTGCCCACATAGACTGTAAACAAAGTGTTGTGATTAACTGAACATGGGGATTTTATCAGTTAGTGGCTTGTGCTATATCTATTATAAACCCACAAGGTTATGTTCTTGGAAACTATAGTGGGACATGTGTAATTTGTTTCTCTGAAATGGCTTCCCCCCAGCTTCTGAGGCGTGCTTCCCTCTACATTCCTGACTTGCTTTAATTTTAAAGGCAGTTAGTCTCTGGTAACCACAGACTAGGTATGAGTTGTAGACCATGCATGAAAGTGTTTCACTTGATCTCTGCTGCTGTGTTAAAGCCTGCAGAGAGCAATTTTCTGAGACAGCTAATCTCACAAGATTTTCTGAAGGAAAACCAACCTACTTCAAACTGCATTTATAAGCAGATTAAAGTTCTGCTCAGTCAAAACACAGTTGCACATGACAAAAGTCACTTCATCAAGTGCACCACCAAACAGCTGCTGTGGCTTCTGGGATTAAGGTGAGTGTCAAGTCACATCTGTTCACATAATCTAAACCACAGGTCATAAAAGCATAGGGAGCCACCAAATTTTAAAAAACCTTGGCTGCCCAGAGACATAAAAAGCCTGGCGAGTGGTGGTTCCAGCCTCAGCAACAGAAAAAGATCTACAGAAACTAAATGCATGTTGTTTATAACCAGTGCTGTAAGAAATGCATTGATCCTCAGAAGGGTTCTCTGTCCTGATGGAGATGGAGGAAACTACAAACAGAGACAATGAAATTCTGTGTCCTTTTCTGAAGCTAAATACAGCACACGTATGTTGTTGGTTTTCATCCATGAATTGGTAAAAACATTTCTCATTCTAGAAATTAAAACTTTACTGCAATTAGTATAAAAGGTATCTTTATTTTAATAGGGACATAAGCAACTTAATATCTGAAAAAATATTTTTAATCCTTATCGTCTCTACTCATCCTGTCCTATGCACTGCAGTGCAAAAAGCAACCAAAGAAATAAAAACCAACCACACAAAAGATAATGGAGTTTTATTTCTTGG
>VZRR01002040.1:568419-697072 GCA_013398015.1 Oreocharis arfaki | reverse complement strand
AAACAAAAAACTGAGGAATGAAGCAAAGACAGTAGGCTGAAATGTAATAGCATTAATTAAAAGCTTACAATGAAGGAACCTCTGTTTCATAGTACAAGTTTTTATTAATTGAAAATGACAAAGGAGTAGCACTGGGCGTGCTTGTCAGAAGATGGTGACAACCCACTGATACAATGTAGGCATGGAAAACTCAGGTGTCAAGCTATGCAAACAGTGATAAAACATGTTATATAGTTGAACATTTTTTGAGGTTGCATATTACCCAAAATCAAAGTTTAGTCAGTTCTTGTAGGTATCAAAAAAAAAGGTGAGTTAATCTCCTTTGTTTGCTTTCTGTCACAGCAGTATGTAGGACTTGTTTTGCAAAGCCTGTGCAGTTTTGCAATACCGTATTCAAGGAAGACAGCTCAGATTAGGACAGATTCAAAAAAAGAGCTTCTAAATTGGACATATCACTGAACATCCTACTTCATAAATACAATGTGGTAAATGCTTGCTTTCAAGCAGTCAAGTCACTTTGGCTTACTGAATTAGAACTCATCAGATGAGTTATAGGGTGGATTAAGACAGTGCATCTTCAGAAAAGCTGAATGCTCAGCATGGCAAAACAAAGGTTTTTTTGAGTCTCATAATGAAGATGAGTCTGGGGGTGGATGAATTCTGGTTTTAGTTTCCATTTTGTAATGAAAATTTATCAAGATTTTAGCTGAAATGGCAGATTT
The DNA here is from genome assembly GCA_013398015.1 of Oreocharis arfaki. Taxonomy (NCBI): domain Eukaryota; kingdom Metazoa; phylum Chordata; class Aves; order Passeriformes; family Paramythiidae; genus Oreocharis; species Oreocharis arfaki. The sequence goes on along the minus strand of VZRR01002040.1, from coordinate 696,350 downwards.
TTGTGTATGTAGGAGAGGGTTCTTAAGACTCATTTAGCCAAATTTAACAATGAAACAACATTTGAAAGTGAAAACAAAAAAAACCCCTATTGCTTCAGGATTTAAATTTTTTTTTTTATATATATATATATATAAAATTTAAGATATTTTTAATGTGCATATTTTAAATTTAAATGATATATACATATGCTTATATATGCTTTATAAATATCTCATTTCAATCCTAAAGCAGTAGGTATTTAACATATAATGCAGATATATAGAGTCTGAATTCTTTGTGTTTTTTCATGTATTTTCACCTGAAACCAAGACACTACTTTTTGGGAAGTTTTGAGGAATGTCTCTCTTTATATGGAATGACAGTTGATGTTGATATTGTATATGATATTGTACAAGAATTCAGCAGCAGGTTAGCAGAAGTTTGTACTTTTTGTAAAACTCAGTCATGAAAGTCATTGTCTTAGAATAGCTGAGGGAATACCAGCTAATGCTGTGGATGAAAAACCCTGATGCAGCAGGAATATGGGATGAAGCAACATTGTCTGTACTATAAATTGTATTAAGTCAACTACAACCTCTTCTGAAGAACTCTTGGTTTCCAATACCACTAGTGGGGCTCTGATTAAAACAAAAATTTCATTCCTTTTTGTCACATTTAAAGAATCCTGTGTGGATACGGGGAAAAAGTACTGGTTAGACACAGCAGGTTCTAAAAAATGCAAGATCTGATACTCATCATGCTTCTTTCAAGATAATTGTATCTCAATCACACTAATCAGGACTGAAGTAATGGGTTTTATGCAGGACTGAAATTTATGGTTGTTTTTGTTAGTACCTACATAGAGCATGATGTGGTCAGTCTTTTACGAAGAAGCAGTATCAGAGTAAACAGCTAAGATGTCTCTCCCCGATAAAATCTGTATGACACACTGTAAAAAATGCTTTCACTTCAGTAGAAGAGTTGTCAGTGTTGATGGACTCAGCATTTGCTCAGATCTGAACCAATATTTAAGTTCTTAAATAAATGGGCCTACTGGTCATCAGAACTGCCAAAAGTGAACCTGATACAGATTTCTGTTAAGAGTCACAAGGAATCTGGATCATTGATGCTGAAAACTGAATTGTGAGAACAGTGCCTGGTCCTTTTACAAATGAGAGATTGAACCAGAATAATTTTTATTTACATTAACAGGTTTCAGAACTTCAGCCTCAGACCATTTTTCTGAGCCTTGATAAATGGGGATGTGTCATGCAAGTGCAAGGTTGAGAGTAGATGCGTAAGATTAATGCTAATTTTATCTCAGTTGTCCTCTGCAGCCACTCTCTGCCTATCTTGCTGTCCCAGCTCTCCAGCTGCAGGTCAGTGATGTATCCTTTACTGAGTTTTGGCTTCTCCCCCTTGCCCCAGTTTTGTTTATTTAGATTTTCAGATGAGTCTTCTGCTTGCACACCACCTATCACAGTTACACCCATGGTTAACTGGTGGCTCATGATTTTGTCCAGCCCTGGAAGAAAGGAGAGGATCTGATGGATCCGGTAGGGAAGGTAAGGTGGGAGTGGGACAGCATTGATTGCAAGGACAAGCATCTGGGAGAAGTGCAAGCAGGTTCATTCTAAGGACCTACATGGTCCATGAGCATGGAGATGTTTCCTTTGTAGGAACTCTCCTTTTTAGCACGGTGTCTTCTGATGCAAAGGTGAGACCTTGTGAATAAACCCCATGGCAAACTTCCTTTAATAATGTACTAAACTTGCAATATTTTCCTTTTCGAGTACGTGTGTTTGCTCATGTGTGTGTTTTCAGAGCTTGCTGCCTCTGGAAATTATCAGTAAGTATAATTAAGCATCATAGTACTGTCACTGTAAACCACAGACTTGCTGATACCATTTTTTCATTACACTTTTGGAAATTAACTTTGGTTCATTTCTATTGCACTGACAGGGCAGTGATGGAGAAAATATCTGTGTCCCTTGGCTTTCTCTGGAATTAGTATGGCACCTACACTCAGCACCTCTGGAGAAACTTTGTATTAAGTGCTTGACTTGAATATCATGTAGCACAGCGCTGTGGGTACTGTTACGAAGACAAAGACTGTGTCGTGGCATTGAACCTTCTCAGAAAATGCCAGAAATGGAGGCTAGCATCATAAATGCTCCAGAATTATAACAATCTGAATTAGTCCATTGCTGACGAAGTTGATTACAAGAGTAACGTTAACTCACATCTGTAAAAAATTTTGGTTTGTATTGTGGACAAGTCTCCCTGTGATTAACCTCTTTCAAAGAGCAGGGAACAAAACTGGAGTCTGCTTAGTTTTGGCTTTTTGGGGTTTTTTTTTGGTTTGGTTTGGTTTTTGTTTGTTTGTTTGGTTAGTTGGTTTTTTTTAAGAAATATTTTTTGGTTTCTTATCAGTCATTTTAAATTCCAGCTACTAACCTTTAGTGATGAATAGCATCTTGTAACAGTTACAGATGAAAAGTCAGGATTTTGTTCAAGTATTACAGAGCAGGTTGATAACCTTAAACACTTCAGAAAGGAGCATTGTGAGATAATCTTCCTGCTGGCATGTGTAAAGGGGCATTTTCTGATTCAGGGAGAGCTGCTCCCTGCAGATCTGATCCTTTTCTTATGGACTCCAGCTGCAAAAATGCAGCATCCTGCTTTCTCAGGGCACAGTCAACTCTGCTAGTGATGGATGAGGAGGAAGATGTCCCCATGGGTAGTTTACAGTGTAATAATCTGCTCCAGTGTCCATTATAACAGATGTCTCAGAGAACGGGGCTAATTTTATCCTGAGGAGAGTCAGAGAAAAGTAAACCTGGGTGTGACCTGCACCTTTCATTGCAATTCTAATTAGTCAGTCACTACTCTATGCCCTAAGTGCAAGGGGCTTCATACCCTCTCTACATAGCACCACGTGAAGCAGGTAGTATTGTTTCTGGGATATTGTATTTGGCACACAACAGGGGTGTAAAACAAAACTGATAGACAACCTGAGTGCAGGCACAGGTATAAAGCTCAACATGATTCATTGTGGCTATTTGGGGGGTTATGAAATGTGCTACGTCTGCATACAGCACTCTGAATACTTTGCTGAGGGTAAGCAGGTCATCTGTTGCTCTGAGGGGAAATTTTTATCTCTTCAAACTCCCATCCTTTTACTGTAGCATTTCCTGAGCACTGTTTGTGTTGCATGCCTCCTTTATTGTCCCCACTTTTCACGCTCCTCTGGGACATGTTGTATGTGGAACTAGTTACGAATGCTGTAATCTCTAAAGTCTTTGAGTTTTGCGATGGACTCTGGTATCATTAAAGACATCCTTTCGCTGGCCTCCTGCCATGCTTTTCAAGGAAGCACAAAGGTGAGAAAGGTTAGTGCTTCAGTACAGATAATAGCTAAATGTGTCTGAAAGGAATGGAAAGTTTTGTGCCTCTGCACAATGGTTATGTCCTTTCTGTGATAGAGTGGCAGTGCTCTTGCATTCTGATATCCCAGGAGCCTGCAGCAGGCAAGTTTCTCTATTTTATTTATAAATCCTTTTTGAGTCCAAGATAGCTGAAATCACAGGATTTGCTTCCTGGAGTTTAAATGATTTCCGGTTGCTGCACAATCATATTTCTCAGTGTCCTCATTTGCTTGCTGCTTGATCCCTACAGCACAATCTAGATCTTTATGTTTCAAGGATGAGGTATTAATCCTGACACCACCTAACTTTATTTAGGGTTTCTAATTGTGATGGTCCCTTCAGTTAAATCAGCCAAAAACTTCAGACCTTGACAGAATGCATATGGCCAGACCATATTTTTGTAATGTGCATTTCGTGAGGTATCCTTGGATTACTTGAGTCAGGATAATTAGTGCTTTTTATCAACTGAATCTCTAGTCTGTTTTGTGGTTCAGAAAAAGGACTAAAAATATTCTATTTGTTTTACTGTTTACGGAACTGTTATTTGACTCTGTTTCTATTTGGCTGCATTTTATTATCACATTTGTGATACCCAGTTAGCTGTGCCTTTTATAAAGCTTTGAGTATAGGAGCAGTATTGAAGTGTTCATCAAAATATTTGTTTCTAGGAACACATACTGCCAACACTTCTCGACTGTGAATCTCTGCATTTTTGTTTTCCTCGGCAAATCCTATCCTTCTCTCTTAAGTTAAGAGGAGGCCATGTCTCAAAATGAGGCCAAAGGACACTAAAAATTATTAGTGAACAGTTCTCGCCCTTTCTTTGCAGCTGATGGAAGCATCTCTGACATCTACAGCCACAAAACCTTGACTTTTTTGTGCCTTCAGCTACCAGGCTTTAGCTTACTACTTTTCCCTACTGAACTTTTTTTTTTCCACCAGGAAACAACATGTCCAGGTATGAGTTTTGGATTAATAATAGACCTCAGTTAATCTTACCTCCATTGAGAGCTAAATCCCTCACACCACAGATAAAAAGGTCAGGTCTTTGTGCAGCACAGGTGAAATTGTATCCCCTACCTACATCATATTACAGGAGTTAATACTTTCATGAAATTTCATGCTCTCTGTAGGTCTCCTCAGCTTACAGCAGTCAGTTGATACACGTGAAGAGCAATTCATATCCCTTTGCCAGATTGTCTTTGGCGAAGGGCTAAAGAATTAGCTAAAAATAGTCAAGGCCTGCAGGGATCCTAAGCTGGACAGGATAATTGTGTCTATGTTTTCATCTTGAAGAGATCACACGGAGCTAGAAAACTAACTTGGAATCTCTGCTAGGTTTTAGGTGAACAGAACAAGACCAATGAAGAGCTAATTTAAAAAGTACTCAGGGCAATGACTAAAGCAAAGGTAAGAGTTTGTACATCAGTTAATTGTCAGACAGCTTCTTCCTCTTTAGGGCTGCTCTTAAAGGACTTCACACATGAAGTGACTTCTGCAGTTGTCTGTGCATCCCGAAGACAAGTCTTTCCACTGTTTCTGGAAGGACTGGCCCTAGGTTTCCTCATTGCCAACAGTCTCCATCTCTGCATTTGCATGGTACCTCCTCTTCTTCTGCCTGTCTCTGTCCCTGGGAAGCTGCTTGCTCTTGGCGTGCTCAGTAGCTTCCATGAGAGACAAACTCTTGCACTCTGTTCAGGGGGATCAACTTGATTCAAAATAGCTGCCAGGACAAGGCTTCCTCCCTGCTATCCTGCACCATGAAGAAAACACAGTACAAGACATAGCAAGCGATGAACAAATTAACCAAACACCAAGCATGACAAACACTGGACCCAGTCTAGATTTGAATAGGTTAAAAAACCCCATCAGCCTTACAAGTTGCATTAGGTGACAGGATGACACTTACCTTCTTTTAAAGTAGTGTCTGTCTGGAGAAATGAAATATGCATCTTTACCTGCACTGAATGTTTGTACGGAAGACAGAAAAGAAAAAAAAACACCCTTCAAGCAGTAAAATAATATGCAATTTTCCTCTGTGTTATTAAAGTAACTTAAAAACACACCAGTGATAAAGAGTATTATCTACTTGTTGCTTATTAGACAATTTGCTTTTGGAGAGATAAAAAGTGCATTCTTTTTAAGGATGTTTCAAGGCTGCAGTCCTCAATCTGTCTGTGTCATGCTGCAGTGCTCCCAGACTAACCATGCCNAAAAGAAAAGAAAAGAAAAGAAAAGAAAAGAAAAGAAAAGAAAAGAAAAGAAAAGAAAAGAAAAGAAAAGAAAAGAAAAGAAAAGAAAAGAAAAGAAAAGAAAAGAAAAGAAAAGAAAAGAAAAGAAAAGAAAAGAAAAGAAAAGAAAAGAAAAGAAAAGAAAAGAAAAGAAAAGAAAAGAAAAGAAAAGAAAAGAAAAGAAAAGAAAAGAAAAGAAAAGAAAAGAAAAGAAAAGAAAAGAAAAGAAAAGAAAAGAAAAGAAAAGAAAAGAAAAGAAAAGAAAAGAAAAGAAAAGAAAAGAAAAGAAAAGAAAAGAAAAGAAAAGAAAAGAAAAGAAAAGAAAAGAAAAGAAAAGAAAAGAAAAGAAAAGAAAAGAAAAGAAAAGAAAAGAAAAGAAAAGAAAAGAAAAGAAAAGAAAAGAAAAGAAAAGAAAAGAAAAGAAAAGAAAAGAAAAGAAAAGAAAAGAAAAGAAAAGAAAAGAAAAGAAAAGAAAAGAAAAGAAAAGAAAAGAAAAGAAAAGAAAAGAAAAGAAAAGAAAAGAAAAGAAAAGAAAAGAAAAGAAAAGAAAAGAAAAGAAAAGAAAAGAAAAGAAAAGAAAAGAAAAGAAAAGAAAAGAAAAGAAAAGAAAAGAAAAGAAAAGAAAAGAAAAGAAAAGAAAAGAAAAGAAAAGAAAAGAGAGAAAAGAAAAGATACATTCCTTACTGGTCAGCCATTCAGAGTACTTGGTAAATAATAAGATTACCAATGTTTGTTATAAAATCTTAGATGACACCATCCAGCATAAGATGGGATTCTGTTCTCAAGGAAAATGCAGGGTTTATTGTGTAATGCTGTTTTTCCTCTCTCTTCTCTTAATGTTTGTTATTGATTTCAATTTGAAAAGAAGCTGTGAATATTTTGAAAATAGTAAATCCTCATCAAAATTACTATTGACAAAAGGCTTCAGAAAGTGAACAACCACAATTCAGAAAGTACAGACTGCAAGGTGTCAAAGGTTTAGAGCAAACTAGATAATGATTTTTTCCAGACCATTGAAGATATTTTTCCTTTCTTTTTGCTAAGTAATAGCCTATTAGAGATACACTAAAGCACTGAAGCATTACGCAACTAATCATACTGTCTGACAAGGCAAAGTATATGCTTGACAACTACCACTCAGTAAATACAATTTAAAGTTAAATTATATGTTTTGAAAAACAGCATTTCCTTCAGGACTTTTTAATCCATTAAACCTTCTGTCACAAAATATCACTGACGTCAAGAATTTACTAGGTATGAAAAATGATGAAGCATTTATGTGGATGGAGAGAACATCCATGCTCACATTAGACTGGACTAAAATTATTATTATTTTTATATTAGGAATGTGCTATTTGATTGTCTTGTTAAATCGGTGAGGGTGGATCAGGACTGTGAACTGATCAGAGAACAAACCAGTCATGAATTTTATGGAGCAGAGGAAAAGAAAACGCCTAGCTGTTCTGCAGCTGTTTACTGTAGGATTTCTTGCAACTTCCAGTCAAGCACGTAATATTCACCAGGTTTAAGGGAAAGATGATGCATTACTCGCAAGCCTTTTCAGTAAGCATAAAGTCATAAGTATTGCACCTTGACTTTCATCCCTCTCTTGACAGGTTCTATTATTAAGATTTGTAATTTTCTTCTCCTCTTCTGTTCCTGTCCTCCAATTTTCCTTCATTAATTTCTCTTAGCTATATCTGTGAAGCTGTTTTAAAATATATTCAGGTTTTTCTTGCCTGTAATATGTGAAACTGTCTCTCCTTGTATTCTTTGTTTTATCATTTGCTTAAGTATTGTGGGTTTTTCTAGCTGTAAGCCTACCTGCTTACCTGTAGGCTTACAACTTAATTGCTTATTTTTTCAAAATGCCTAAAATAGGCTTAATTGCTTCTTTTTTCAAAATGCCTAAAAACTTTTACTGATTTTATGTCTTCTGATCTTAGACTAGCTCTCATTTTTCTCAGAAAACTCATGTGGTTTTAGTTTTTCTTTTTTCACTGCTCTAGGCAAAGATTTGATTCAAACACTAGTTTTGAAAGGATTTAGCAGAGGAGAAATGAAACTGAACATCCTTAATGTTTTCTAAGTCTAATGATATATCATCTTCTTTCCTCATTGTTATTCTCATGTGGCATCCTTGCATTGGCAGCAGTAATAGCACTTGTTAGTACACAATGTTCCTGTAAGCTTATTATGTTTAATAAGCTGCAGTTTTATGGTTAACATATTGAGTGTCTGTATAGTTTCTGTGGTTTATTCGAGATTCTTCTTTCACGCACACAAAGAATCAAGGACGCCTGTCTGTTTTCCCGCTAGAGAAATTTTCTTCTTTTGTTATCTTTCTCAGAATATCTACAAAACTGTCATTTGAGGGCTGACTTTTGTCTACTGTACTTGCTCTTGGAAACTGCCGTAGTGCCAGGTCAAGGTGCCCTGAAACAGTGAGCTGGAATACTGGGATTTGGTGCCAAAAATAGAAGAGAATCCCAAGCAACCCAAGTATTTTGTATTGGCTTTTCAGCTTGTCTTTCCAGGCTCTGTTTTGTCTTGGTTTCACTACAAGAATGAGGAGGAACATAAACTTGATATACAAGTAATTGCTGAATCAGAGGATGCTGCAGATGGCCAAAATACAATGAGATTCTCATTTAGTATGATAAAAATTTTTGACAATACAGTCACTAATGGGTATTAAAAAGTGTGTCTAAATACACCTTCCAGTTCAGGAAATCCTTGTGCTACTGTAAGTCTTTACCATGAGGAGTATGGCTCCTTAGTTCTGTCTGCTTCATTTCTATCTCAGCAACTAGTCACACTCAAAAGCAGGAGTCTGGATGCATGAGTTTTTGGAGTAACAGTTGTTAGAGCATATTTGGAAGGTTTCATGCTGGCCATCTTTCTTGCCTTCTTCCTTAATCTTGTCCTCCCTTCCTGGTTATTCTTTTTCTGAATTCAGGCAAAATAACCATTGTGAGTGTGAGATAAGAACTGTTCAAAGAGATGTGTTTTTACTGAACAGAAATTTTGGGATTGGTGTCAGTAATCAACTGACTATGAATTAGAAAACTCTGGTACTTAGGTGGGAGTGTATCATCTCTATTTGCTTTCATTAAAGAACATTCAGTTGCTTTTGTGTATCTAAAGATATATGTTGCTTCAGACTGCTCAGACAGCTCCTGAGTCTGCTAAGGAGAAAATATTGTCTAGCAAAAATGGCTGTATTATCCCTTTGGCAAAAACTTTGCTCCTTCCATTCTTAAGCCAGTGTAATTTGCTAATAAACATCTTTTAGTTTTAGACTATTTTGACTTATGTGGAATTATATGATTTCATTTGTTACTACACATCAAATAATGAGAGAGCATTCTCAGAAGGTTAAGAAGTTGGAGTTTTAGAAAAATTATACATGACTATTATAAAAGTATCCCCTATGTTGTTCACAGGCTACATCATCATTAAAATACTGAAATAAATGATACTGATACATAAAAGGCTGGGAATCACAAAGGGTGAGACAGGTGACCTATAGATGTATTGAGAATATGATCTTTAAGGAGAGAATACAGCCACTCAATTATATTCAATACTTACAGAACACAGTATCACCTTGTAAACTTGGAGACCAAATCAACAAAAAATTAAGTACAAGCTGGGAAAAAAAAATCAAATTTCAAAATAATGCAAGGAAGTTGCCAGAGAGATTTTATCAGCTGAACTTCATGTTGCATGATGATATGATTGAGGGATAACAAAACATAGAATGCTTGTGGAAAACAGTTTAAAACTATGGCTTGGCCAACCAACCATATCCACTTGTCTATCAGACATGAACTATTAAGGCAATAATTTGTGTGATTCACAATGCACTTATAGACCCACATTTGAAGCAGCATGTAATTATATTTGCTTTATGAGAAGAATAGTTGAGCAACTGAAGTGATCCTCTGAAGAAATATCAAATATATGTGTTAGAAGCCCCCCTGAAACTTATGGGTTTTTATGAAAACTACCACCCAAAAAAACCTGATTATGCAGTGGCATCAAAGGCGGTTTGACTTTAAATTAGGTACGGAAACTGAGGTTTTTACTTCCAGTTGAGTTAAATCATTACCACATTGGTTTATAGCAAGACAGTTGTTCTAATTGTGCATCTTAAGAAAATTCCTATGACTTAAGGGAATTGGACTGGATAAGGGCATTGGACTAGATGACCATTAAAGGTTCTTTCTGATCCAAACTATTCTATGATTCTGTGATACCCCGATCTCAGTGGGTGCAGTTGCTGACACATGCAGAGCATACTGCAAAGTGTCCCACAAAGTTATGGCACAAGGAATTTTTCTTGCCCAGTTTGATTCCAGCTTGATGTGGTGTCCTCAAAGTAAATCATCCCACCAAATGTGTGGATTTAGCGCTGGTCCTTGGGCTGTTGTGCTGTGTGTCATAGGAGTATCAGATTGGGAGGAAAAGACGTAGTCTGATTTTAACAACATCTCCAATATATTGTTAAAATGCAGGTCAAAGGGAGCCTGAAATATAGGAACTGAGTGAGCAGAAAGTGATGAGTGATTCTTTTGAAACTGTGTCAAGTTACAATTGTACTGTGTGTGAATGAAAAGCATCTTCATGGGGTTATGGAGAGAGAGTGAATTAGCACAGGGGCAGAGTTTTTCTTCATATCATTGGATGATTTTCTTAGTTCTCAAGAGGGTGAATTGAGAAAAGAGCAGTCTCTCACCTATGTTGTATCTGTTTGGCATTCAGCAAACTGAGCAATATCTGCTTAAGAGAGATGAGGGAAAAATGATTGGAAATTTTGGCTCCCTCAGTTTTCATGTACACTGATCCACTGAGGTCAGGATATGCATTGGAGAAGACCCAGCCAAAACTGTGCTTGTAGTATTTCATACAGTAAACATCTTAAAGCAAATTAGTCTTGCTGCTGCAGAAGATGGGGTATTTAAATTACTTGAGTACACACTTATGTTTTGCATTAGGGAAAAAAGTGCCATTTTTCTCCGAATCAGTCAAGGTGGTGGAGCATTTTCTAGGGAAAGGCTGATTTTTAGAAGTTGACTGCTAGTTACTCTTGCAGTTCATTTGACAGTGCAGTCCATCACAGGCAGATTTCTGTCTCTGCAGTACTAAACACCATCTTCCCAAAGCAGGACATTTCCATGTATCTCAAGTCTTTATTTCCTTGGTTTCATGCTTCTCTAGACTAATTTGATTAATTTCTGCAGTGCATCAGGTTAAACTCACTGACAGGAATTATCTGAAAATTTTCAGTGTGGTCTTCATCTCAGTGCTCTCACGGAAGACTGCAATTTTCTTCTCAAAAACTTGGCTGTGTAGCATCTGCAACACCCCCCTCCCACTTTAGGCACAGTTTTAGTAAGATTTGATAGATCTCACTGACAGAAAAGAGATGCCCGTGGCTAGCTCCAATAACAAATGAAAGCTTTCTATGAGTATTTCCAAGTGAACTTCTAGTCAAGGTTATATTTAATACAAGGTCATCATTGCTTGTGGTTTTTTCCTGAGGACTGGAAGGAAAAAAAAACATTGTTTTGCTGATGACCTGAAGAACGAAGGGGCAGTCTCAAGTGATCTGTGACAGCAGTTTGTCAAAGTATTCAGAGGAAATTCACTGTCAGTGCTGAACTTGGAACCGGAAAGGTAACGCTTGAAGTTGAACTATTGTATAAGAAGAAAACAAAGCTAAACTCGTCTAAAGCCATCAGGACTGAGCCCTAACAAGGGTTTCCATGATGTTTTGTTAAAATTTGTGGGTAACCACACAAGACAACATATGTAGTGGGGATTTTTAATCCAGCTTTATAAATTTTGGCTTTTTTTGCAGATGTGAAAAATAATAATAGTTAAAAAAAAATAGGACCCATTACTGTTTGTAAATAAGAATGTACAGAAGATCCACTTTAGGGTAACTAAAAGGTTCCTGCTGCTCAGTTTGTATGTATGTGGGTCTTTCTGTGTGTGCAAGTGTTTTTCTTGGAAAACGATCAGAAAATATTAATGCAATCTAGAGTTCAAGTTTTCAGTTGAATCATAAAGTAAAATTTTAATTACATCATCTTTTTTTTTATACTTATGGGATGAAAATGTCAGAGATAAAAGAGTAGGAAAAAATATCCTACATTAATAGAAAGTAGAATTTTTACTTTTTGTTTTAATTCATATGCCACCTCTCTCAGTTCCGTGGTAATTTTTTTCTTCTCTTGCCATTTTACTGCATTTTAATCTGCAAACACTTTCATTGATGGTCTAAAAACTATTAGGAATTTAAAGTGTTAGATTCGTTGTGTGTACAGCACAGGGATCACCAAAATCAAATTCTGTGAAGAAAACAGACGTGTTCAAACACACCCTTGTCTTAGGATGGCTTGTGAATCTGCCTACCGATGCGGTGTGGTTTCTGTCGAAAATTCAGTTATGTGTGAAAACATGAAAACAATTCTTGTTGCTATTGAGTAGAAATAAAGATGTTTTGGAAGTAGGCTTAACAGGACAGATTTTAAATTTGGCTCTGACAACAGATAGGATATATAACTCTTTATCAGCACAATGTCAAAGTTTCAAGGCAGTTGTGAGTGAGCTGGTGAATCTACACATTTGGTCACTTTGGTGAATTTCTTGAGAGACTGTTATGGGTAGAGTAGTTAAATGGGCACGTTTGGGACCTTCCTCATAGTCTTTGATATTTTTCGTTTTCCCTAGAGTAATCTCTAGCTGTCAATCCACCTTTTCTTTCTCAGTCAGGACATGCCAAGGTAATGTTTATTGCTACACCTGTAACCTTTCTTATCAATATACTTTTCAACACCTGCCAGACTGAATATACTGTATAAAAAATGTATATTCAGCAAAAAAAGGAATTACAAAAACCAGATATTTATAAATTGCAGTTTTGCAGGCAATTCATCACAGCTTTTTTTGTGAATAAATTTTTATATATGAGATATTTAATTTCAGTTTTTTGAAGGAAAATTTTAATAATTTCATAACTTTCCACAATGAAAAGAAAATAATCTTAGAGCAAAAGCTTTTTAACAAAGTATTTTTGATTGACCTATTTTCTTTTCTTTCTCATGCCTTTTTTGCACTGTTCAAATTCTGCAAAGAACTTGTTTCAGTCAGCTCAAGCTGCTCTTTTCTTTGCTGTTCGATGACCAAACTGAAACATCCTCTATTCCCTCAACTCTGCCTGTTTGCAAATTCCAGCTTTTTATGTCGGCTTTACTTCATCACTTCATACATTTGAAGGCCAACAGAGATCACTAGATCACTTAGACTGAGCTAAATATAACGCCTGCAGTTGTACCAGCAGTAAAATTTCACCTAGTTAAGCTCTGTAGTGAGCCAGATAACTTGTAATAGGCTCAAGCTTGTCCAGGAACATCTGTCAGTCTTGATTTGAGGATTTCAGCAACTGGGGAAATATCATCACTTTACTTGATGGCTCTGACATTTAATCACCACTGCAATTAAAAAACTGCCTCATTATAAGTTCAAATATGTCTAGCTGAAAGCTCCAGCCATTGATTCTTGTTATGCCTTTCTCCACTAGATGAAATAGCTCACTGGAGTCCAACATTTCTCTCTGCATAAAATGTGTGGTTTTAGGTCAGTCAATGCCAGAGTAATACAGTAACCCTCAAAAGATATCACATTTGAGAACAGTTAGGCACTGATGTTTGGATGCTCTCTTTACTATCTAGGTTCTGCAAAATCTACTCAAAAAATGAAAACTTGGCTGTACTATTTGTAGTTAGAAACACCATCGCAGAGAACATAATTATATATATTTTTTTAACCTTGCTTTTTAAGGAAAATGGGCTTTTAAAATCATGCTATTTCTGTCCCTTTATCTTCTTCCCTCATTTCCCAGAGAACCTGGGAGCTGACTGAATAATTCCAGCCATATGTGATGGTTCGGTAGAGATCATAAAGCTTTTGTGCTGCTTTTGTTTCTTATAGAAGACAGAGGGAGGAGAGAGATCTCTGTTCCATTTGTTGCTGTCCCCTCTTGCCTCACCCACCAGAGGAGTAGCTGCTGCAGGCTGTTAAACTTGAGCTGGTCCAACCATCCCATCAGGATCTGAGTGGTTCTGTTTTAGATGCGACCAGGAGCAGGATGCATTCACCAGCTGGGAGCTGTGGGAGCAGTTTAAATGATGAGGAGGAGAAAGGGTGGTTAGGACATGGTGGGAGGAGATACTGCAGGAGAAGTCAGAAGGGTAAATGCTGGAATTCCTGAACTGGAGAAGGTTGGAAGGGATTAGAGGGTCATAGGAGGTTTCCTGGAGGAACCCGTTTTTCTTTAGTTTCTGACTCAGATTTTCGCAACAAAATATATCTGTAAAAAGTCAGTGTGCTGGCTCTGAATGTGTCAGCAAACCCCAAAATATATTTGTTGTGATCACAGCAGTCTTTTCATTATATTCTGCAGCTTCTTATTCTAAAAGGAGTATCAGATTATTTATATATGTAGCTTATAGCCATAAGATAAATTTTTGATGTCCACTCGGTATGCAGCATGGTTGGAATAAATTTCTTAAAACTATTTTCACAGCTTTAATCCTGGTTTTGTGGCAGAAAAAAACATATTTTGCCTTGTGCTGTCATCTTCAGAAACTATTTTTTAGGTGCAAAACATAACTTTGCAAATCAAAAAATCAGGTTTCTTGCTCTCTTATTTTTTATCTTTTCATTTCAATATATTTTCTCTTTTTTTAGGCCTATTTTACAGGTTTCCTTCAGAACTAAAACATGACAGGAAAGTAACCCGTCAGGACTAATTAATAAAGATGATAACTAGGTAGGTGAAAATATATTTAAAATAATTAACTGTGCCATTTACTGGTTGGAATTGTCACAGTTTCTTATTGAGAGTTTTCAGTAAAGGGCTAGCCCAAAAGTTATGTTAGGGTATAAGTACGTCACTCCCAAGTTCTTGACAGAAACTTATAATGACCTAATTTTACCTCCAATCCAAAGCAGTTTTCTTTCCAAAGCCTTCTCTACTGCATACATCTCATACTGAAAAAATGGCTGAAGACTTTAAACCTAAAAAAAAGTTTCTTTACTGAGGGACTCCCCTTCTGTGGGAAGAGCACACTTCACAGCATCATCTGCTATGTGTAAGAGAAAGCTAAATAAGTATGGAAAATGAGACCTGGACTCCTGGCAGAATTGCTGCATTGACTTCAAGAGAAAATCTCATACTTCAGAGTAGAATTCTTGGGGATTCTGAAACGAGATAATTTCTCAAGTAGGTTTCGGGCTTCCTCTTTCTCTTTGATTCTCTAGGACTCTCATCATTCATGTCACATATTGTTCTTCAGTCTGATCCCTCAAAAAAACAGTGAACTCTTTAAAACTATTTTTCAAGAGACTATGAAATAAATTTGAGAGGAAAATTGAGATTTGAACCTCTACTGTTAAAGTAACACATTTCTCAATTGCCAAAACCTGTAAAGGATCCCTGCAATTTTTAAGGAAACTTGCATAGGAAAAGCAACCCTCTATCCTTAATATTGTGCATATCCTTATTCAGACGTTTTTGAGACCGCAGAACACCAAAATGTGCAGAAGCTCAGCTGAGAAGTTTAAACTGGCACCCTTAATCAGCACTAACTTCACCAACAGCTGCATCAAACTCTGGCTACTACAGACCAATCTAAATATTTTTTTAATAATCAATATAAACATTTCTCTTAACTTCGTTGGTGCTCAGTCTAGTCCCTAATTCAAGTACCTCCTAATTACTGACTATCTTTGGCACAGCTAACGTGAGATAATGTGTCCTATGTTAATCCTCATTACCCAGCTTTCTCAGCTCTTGCAATGAAGAACAAATGGACTAAACTTCAGTGCTGCATTTCTGAAGCAGTCTCTTTTCAACCTGAGAACAGCCAAAAAATTTCAGTTTTAAATAATACTAAAATTGTCCCTTTATTTTTGCAAACCCCTCTGTCATCTTTTTGTGGTATGTTTAGCTTAGTCAGTACCTGGATTTTAAAAGCACCTAATTCAAGCTTCTAAGATCATTAAAATTTTTGTTAAACTTCTTTGCATCAGTTGCCTCTGATTGCAGCCAAAGGAGAACTGAGGGATAATGGAGCATGGCAGAGCCAGACTACATGATGGCTGATCAAGGAGCTTAGTTTAAAAAGAACATAAAACCTCCAATAAAACAAAGAGGAATTAAAATGTGACAGTGGATGAAGTAATATCATTAAGAAGAAAATGAGAGATCAATGAGGAAGACAGTGCTAATATTGATAACAGCAAAAACTGTGTTGCAATGCAATTAGTGCCTAATGAAAGATGGGACAGAGTGGTCAGTTAAACACACCAGTGCATAAACTATTTATAAAGCAATTGCAAGACTATAGGCAGCCAAATGGAAGAATTAACAGGAGGTGTGAACAAGGTGAAATTCAGCACAGGGTGGATTTACAGAACCAGGCTTAGAAAGCAATGACTGAAACAAGTATAAATTGTGTGTTGCTCATGAAGAATGAAACAGTGGGGTACCTATCCTCTTCTATTACCTTTAATTGGCAGTACAAAACTGGAAGCATTTCCACAGAACCCCCCATAAAAAGGCATAACTGGGGGAAAAATAAAGAATTCTCTTGCAGCAGTGAGTGATTGGATCCTGCTGTTGAATGCCACTATCAGACCTGGTTAATTTTTCTGCAGAGATAAATGCTGTCCTTATGAGAAATGTTAACTTCCAAAACATTCGTTAGGCAATACATGTTATTACTAGTATTAAGGTCTGACACTTCTGGTTCTAACAAGATTTTTCGTTTTTTCATTAATGGGGTCATCTATAATCTAACGATAAGCAAAAAGGGTTGGATCAACATTCTGCAAGTTGATTGTTTAACTTTGGTGAAAATACGAACAGGAGGACTAGTTCTGTCCAGATTTAAATTTCCAGAGGGAAGTTTAAAGAAAATAAGTATGAAAGGACTCAGCATTTGAGTGCAGAAGAGCTCCAGAGTTTCCCAAAGTCAAGGGTGTTTATACTACTAAGCAACTTTATCTCAGTCAAGGGAAGAGTGCTCAGGGGAGGGCTCCAGAGGAATAAGGGAGGATATTAAAAATAATTAGAGCATATTTTGAGAATAGGAAAGTCTATGAGCTATGACAGAAGACTGCCCAAGATGTCAATGAACATAGAGATAAGATGAAATCAACAGAAGATGATTCAGAGAAAGGGAGGAAGGGCAGAGGAAGGGAAGGACAGAAGGGAGGATACAGACTGTAATGAGGAAACATGGATAAGTTTGTTGGAGAAAAGTCAATATTGCTCCGACAAAACACTTCACAAATCTGTCAGTTGTTTGAAGTAATCATGGGCAATGTGATCAAGCAGAATGCAGGTGACATGTGTTCTCTGAGCAGTGGCTTGAAAAGATTCTCAAAGACACTTTGGTGCTGTTGGGATGATAGAGATGATCACTACATAAATAAATATCCCATCAAAAATTAAGAACTGGAATTGATGGTCAGTTTTCTTAGTGCAGCAAAATGTACAGATTGCACAAAGTTATCTAGGATATGAAAAATGACAACCTATCGCAGAGTTACAGAAAGGCGTTGTGATACAGACTGGCTGAAATAAAATGGCATGTGGAACTCAGCACAGATATATTCAAGGTACGGAGATAAGAAAACCCTGCCTTTTAAACAGGTAGCTATTGCACCTGTTCTGTCTGTCACCATTCCAGAAAGAGATCTTAGAATCTCAACAGACTGCTCTTGTTAAAGGTTCTACAGAACCAGCCAAACCCAGCAGACCTGCAAGTCTGGCCAGTAGCAAATTACTGGCACATACAGCCGTGGGCCTGTGACTTACAGCCTTCCCTTTCCTCATCTTTGGTCCTTTCCCTTGATGCTGTGATGATTTTTTGCCTTTTCTTTTATACCCCTTTTATATACTCTTTTATATAGCTTTCATGTATTCTTAATGCTTTTTACCCAAATACTTATAATTCCTTAAGTTAGATAGCCTAGTCTTTGTTAAACCAGGAGACCAAACATCCTGGAAACCTTGCAGTCAGGGGTCAGAATGCCCCAGACACCAAGGTCCTCTCCAGAACACATTCTGTAAACTAAGATAGGCCCATGAAGGGGGAAGGTTCCTCGGGATGGGGGGTTCACTTGAGCCTCTCATTGGGGAATCTTTGATAGATGTGCTAATTTGTAAGGCCTATAATTTTGTGTGCTTTTCTGATGTGTGCGTGCATGCATTTTGGGGGTGCATTTCGGTGCATTCCACCAGGACGAAGTTCTGCAACAAGGATCCTTCAATAAATACCGAGGTAAAACCCTTTTTTTCACTTAGCTGTGTTTGGTTCTTAATTTTAAGACCAGGAAAAGGCAACACCCTAAACAATTTTGCGCAAATATTTTACACAATCCCACAAACCCTTTCTGGAAACTCATCAGAAACTTCATACAGGTTGTCTGGAGTATTCCCTAATTCTCATATTTCCATGCCTTATCAGTTACACTGCTCAGGGCAATTCTTATGGCTGTGCCCAAGCAGTTCCCTTGATGGCCACTGAACAGTGATCAGAAAGCTCTGGTCTCCATTACTGTCCCTATGGTCACCTATTCATATTGCTATGTATGAGGGAAAGTATCATTATATTCTTGTATTTGTCTTATACTTTTTTCTCTATATCTGGTGGCAATTATTTTAGGAGACATGAAACTGGGATAGAATGACATTTTCTTGAACCTATTATAGCTAATTTATGTAATTCTGTGGAAGATGATGATTCACTTGGCTAAACTGACAGTGAAAAACACATTAGCAGCTTCCAAAGGAATTTTTGCATTAAGTTAGTCCTCAGCTGCCAAGATCAATAGATAGATAGATCAATAGGTCTCATCCAGAGTGGTCTGAATACTTTAATATTCAAGACCACTGCAATTTTGGGTGTGGAATACTTTATTAGTCACTCATCTAGAACACATACATTACTAGGGTCTGGAGAAGGCAGAAGAAAACAAAGATATTTCTTTTCAAAATAGAAAATCACAGAATCAGAGAACAATTTGGGTTGGAAGGGACCTTAAAAGCCATCTAGTCAAATCACCCTGCAACGAATAGTCAATCCAATTAAAAAGGTGTGCAAAGATCAGTTGACCAAAGGAGAAGGAATCATGCTGAATTTCCTTATTAAGCAACCAAGATGAAATCCCAGATTAATTCCCTCTTGTGAATCCCTGTTACTCTATACACGAATGTGCTGCTTTTGACATACAGCCAAGAACTGTATCCTTGCACACTCTGTAAACACACTGACTTCCTTCATAGAATTGGCTACAGAATCTGGCAATTTCGCTTGCTTCTTGGGCTTTTCCTGATGTTTTATTAAAATGTAAAATAGTTGTTAACTCAGTGTAAATTTTTATTTTTTCTTCTAAGTACAGCATTTTTAACATGCTGAATTTTAAATTTCATTTGAAGCTTGTAACTTACTGCTAAAATGTCTTTGGAAAACTTCAGTAATATTTAATAGTCTGTCATTTTAATGTAAATTCTTTCAGCAGTTCAGTTCTGAACTGGATTTTCTTTAATTCAGTTGTTCTCTAAAATTCAGTGAAAAAAGTGCATGAATATTAGCAGTGGATGCTGACTTTTTGATTTAGAAAGCAAAGCAGATTAATTGTAGTATTTAATGAAGAGTGCCTCTTTTGTGACAATATAAAGTATCTCTTGTATGTAAACTGTGAACTATCATACTGAATTATTTGCCAACTACCGCTTATTAAAATCAGGTTTTGGGCAATCTGTCACTGAAATTAAACAATATCATCCAAACACCAATGCATTGCCCCAGAAGCCAGATCTTCCTCATGAATTAGCAATAGATTGGACCTCTTTCTGAAATAAAGTTATTTTCCTGTCAAGACTGGTCAATATGAACAAAATAAAGGCAACAATATCATGATCAGTTCAACAATGGGAGGCATAATTCATTGGAAGCAGCAAATGCTGATTGCCTGCATTAAGAAACTGGTAATTATAGAGCTAACAACAACAAAAAAAAAAGCAATAAGGGGAGTTCAAAAGGATCTAAAATCAAGCTTTTCTATTGTACCACAAGAGGTTTATAGTAATTTGCAGTTATTTTTCATCATAAAACATTTCATGCTTAGAGACTATCTAGCCCTTTTATTTTACTGATACTGTGTTTAAAAGACTGTATCTCGGAAGTGAAGTGGGATCGAGGCAATAAATGCAGATTTGCAGGGAGATGACTGTGGATATGTTCATGTCTACTTTAGTCTCTGCTGCTCCTGAAGATCCTTTTTTGCTTCCTTCAAAGATGACTCTGATATTTGCACTCAGTGAACACAAAGCTTGTACACTGTGCACACTGCATAGACCCATGTCTGTGTCCACAGGTGTTCAGTGCCTGTAGGATATAGAGAAAAATTGTATCTCTGATTTCACATATAAAACTTGCAGAAAATAAATATATAAAAGAGACTAAGATATAAAAAAATATTAAAGAGAGTGTTCCTCTCTGGTGGCTGGAGAACAAACTTTCTGGACACTTAATTGAGGGTCTAGCTGGAGTTTATTTAAAGTGAGGTAATAGCCTGAAATGACACATCTTACAGGAAGCATAGGTGCATAACATATTTGAGGGTCACTCATCTTCCAATTATAATGTTAAACCATTTGAAAGTTATCTGTAGACCTAAGAAATAAACTTTATTCCTAAAAGGAGAATAAATGTGACTACTCCCAAGATATGTTACCTAAATACTATGCCACACTCAATAAGAGACTGTCTCCTGCTCTTTTATTCACAGATTTCTTTTTCTTGCAGAAAGGAAGCTAGTAAAATCGCAGCAAACCCTAGAATTTTCAGACAGAAGTTGGTGTTTGTTTTCATGTACTCTCAAATCTCAGTGTGATAAGAACATCTCTGCAGAAACCTATACATCTTTGCATTGAAGGCAGCTGGGGACATTCCAGACATTCTGAGACTTGAGACTTGCATTAGCAAGAGGAGGCTCCTTTTTGAATGCTAACAGGTTTTTCATGGTAGCTGTCTGTGCAATTTATTTAAGACAAGCTGCACAGGAAGGAGAGACCACTGCCCATTTCACCCATTGAATTGGTTCTGTATGACTTTTACTTGATCTGGGATTGGAATTGGGATTGTAATTCTAAAAAACTACATAAAACTTTATGAGGTAAAACAAATGAATAGTATGTTTCATTATTTTCTAATTAAAATTAAAAACCATGAGAGCAAGAACATTGTTTAAATGATGGACAGAGCTTAGAAGAAAAAGCAGCCCAAAATTACCACCAGACTGATAATTAAAATGGCTAGTGATAAGGAGGATTATCGTTATTTTGTGAGGTTTTAGTGGATGTCATGAAATTTATCACAGAGCTGTGTCATACTGACAAATGTGAGACTTTGACCTCCACAGAATCTGAGCTTCTATTTCACAGCAGTTCATTCTCTTCTCTCACTGTTCCAGTCATATTTCTCAACCTCTTGCTGTGATACCTTTTTCACCTTGAATAAAATACAGGAGTTTTCTCCCTGCATTCAGAATACCCCTTTGCATAACAAACCTGCATGAAGCCCTTCTTGTTCCTTTGCAATACAGCAGCTTCTTCTCCTTGTTTTAGCTTATACCCTCATCTTTTTATATTATGTTTAGGATAGTGTTCATGACTAACAGTTCCAGACCAAGAGCCTTTAATAGACTTTTGAAGGTTCTTCAAAATGCTCACAGAAGTTTATCTCATGTATTCTTGTGTTGTCATTTTGGTTTTATTATATTCTAGAGAGAGAGGAGGAGTTTGATGCCTATTATGTACTTGTGATTATTTCTTATTGAAAAGAAAACAAAATAATCTCTTCAGGAAGGATTATTAAGAACAACAATAATAATGACTGTCCATTTAATAATAAATATATTTCATAGTCATGCCATTTTTTATGTCCTGATGTAAAAGCTTGACATTAGTACACTTTCAGTTTAACATCTTGATTAATGTTGGTGTTGATAAAATCTTAATTTTTAGACAAATATCATTAAATATTTTCCTCAAATCTGACTCATATACATCGATTGCCGCTCAATAAAACTGCTGCTAAGTAATCTGCGCCTTAAGAATAAGATAGGTTTATTCCTTTAGACGTCACTCAGATAAAAGACCTTTTGAGGCTAACATAATGCTCACCTATGTTTTTCTGTTCATTTTCTGATCAGCAAAGCCCATCGGAATGATGCAAAACGTGGGTGTGGAAACAAAAATATTTAATCCAGCAATGACTGTGTGTTCTCTACACAAATATCTTCCTGTCATTCTCTTCTATTAAACACAGAGGACTGAAGAAAACAAATTATTAGGGCTAGCTCACGATGATCTCCTTATACAGTACTTCCCACTGGAGTTCCTTAGGAAATCACTAATTGAAATCAATGGGGCTTTTGAAGACGTAAGAAATTAGTCAGGAGGAGCAAGGACTTTCCAGGTTACAATTTAGCTTCACTGAAATTATACTGATTCCTGGTAGCTCATCTGAATAATTTATTCATGGAGAGGTTTCCTTCTTCTGGAAATGTGAAGTCTATTTGGTTTTCTCATGATGTCATGAGGTCATAGTTATTACCTTTCCCGTTCCTGTCGATCTTGTTGATTGAATAAATACCTGTTATTCTTCTAAATGTTGGGAGGTTTTTAGCTTTACAAGAGTGAGATTTCATTTTCAGAAGCCCCCACTTTGACTCTCTAACCACTTGAAAATCGTTTTTTATTCTGATTTTTATATTCCCTAAATTTTTATGTTCTTATTTAACTTCTTTCTGCCTCTGTCTTTTGCATTAAATCTTAGTATCAAGACAATAGCTATGTTCGGTGTTCATTAGTATAGCAGTCCTTGAATCTATCCCTGTTTACTGATTAAGACTAATATTAATGAAGAAATTGTTTCATGAAGCACTTGAGCTGAACTTTTTCACCTTGAGTAGGAGGTATGTTTTTTATGCAAAGTACTGACCTATTTAATTCTGTTTTGCGTTGTCAGTAACTGCAGCAGCAGTTGTTGGCCTGTCTTCAGAGGCCTTTCTCTATTCATATTTGGGCTTAGTTCTTCCTCTACGCACATGGCTCTTATGTGATTAATATGCAAAAGAACAGGTTTGGTTGCACTTCTTGAGTACTGCAAAGAGAATGAAATACGAATATCCTTGACACAGAAGTCAGAGTTGGATCTTTAGTCTGAAAATTGAGAACTTTCAGAGCCGAGATCTGACTTTTTAGTCTTGTCATCTCTCATGCAGGAGTTGCAGGGTCAGGAGGGGAAGAAGAGTTCTTATTCACGGAAGAGTCTCAATATCTTTGGAGAAAAGACTGGGAGGACAGCTATAAACACAACTGCACAATTAAAGCAGTAATTCCACAGCCATGAAAAACCATGTGGGTGGTAAAGCTATAATCTTGCAAAAGGAGGGAAGCAAACACAGAGCTTGTGAAAACAGTAAGTGGATCCCTAAGGCGATATGTTTTCTCCTGTAGAAGATGAGTGTCCTGTGTCCTGAGAGACATATGTGCCTTGTCCTAGAGAATAGCGTGCAAGAGCCATAATTTCACTAAAGCTATGATGATGAATAGAAACATGATGAAAGAGATTATTTGATAGTGCTTTATTAGCATTAGCTAATTTGGTCATAAATCATCTGCCAGGTTTTATACAGCTGTCATAGATGGCAAAAAATGTCTCTAGTTTTGGTATCTTGATACCAAAAATGCTGTGCTAGCTTTGGTCTTCTCCTGGCTTTCCTAAGCACCTGGGAAAGGCATTATGAACAGTTTAATCATGTTTTTTATATATATCATAGAGTCATAGAATCATAGAATGGTTTGGCTTTGAAGAGACCTCAGAGGTCATCTGCTTCCAGCCCACCTCCCATCAGCAGGGACAATTTCCACTAGGTATCATTAAAAAATGGGTTCCATCCCTCTATTCAAGAGAACCATAAAAACTACAAACTCTTTCAAAAGGAAAATTAATGCAGAAAGAGCACCTTCTGACCAGGAAGGGACTGTTTCTCAGACAGCTCAAAGTGTTTGGCACTCCATGCACTGCAGTACCTCGGAAGTATAGGCAATCTCATGACGAAAGATAATGCTTTATTGAAGAATTTTACTCTACAAAAGTTTTAATGTATATTTATGGCAATCGTTTCCACATTTGTTCTATTTTTTCTTGTCCTTGCTAGCTAATTCTTTTTCTAAATTATCTCCTTAACTGGTGTATTTTCTTGTTCAAATTCTCTAAAGAAAATCTTTATTCAGATGTTGCTCAGACATCAGCTTATCTGCCTCTGCCTCTGGACTGTGATCTGTCAGCACCAGCACACGCTAGAATTGCACCTGATTATTGGAGAACACTTGGTTTTATTGTGATAATGCCTTTCTAATTGCCCTTATCAGGACAGGGCACAGAGAATTCCCACTCCACTTGTAACCCGAAGATCTTATTATCCTCTCTTCAGTCAAATGTAATTTTGTTTTCACTGCCTTTCTCAGGTCACATAAATGAGAAAGAAAGTTCCACTTTTCATTGCATTTGATTTTTTGCCCTCTCCTTTTTGAGGCAGACCATACACTAAAAAAATTAAACCATCATTAGGCTTGTGGAGATGCTGTTGAAGAGGATAAAGGTTCCTTTACATCGAAGGAAATTTGTAAGAGAGATAGGGACAGACTTTTTAACAGAGCAGTGATAGGACAAGGGGTAATGTTTTTAAACTAAAGGATGGTATATTAGGCACGAGAAAAATTTTGTTTGTGATCACGGTTGTGAAACGCTGTAACAGGTTGCCCAGAGAGCTGATTGATTTTGTGCCTGTGTTGGTTTTGGCTGGGGTACAGTTAATTTTCTTCAAAGAGGCTAAAATGGGCTATGTTTTGTATTTTTGCTGAACACAGGGTTGATAATATGGAGGGGTTTTTGTTATTGCTGGGCAGGGCTTGCACCGAGCCAAGGCCTTTTCTGCTTTTCGTGCAGCCACACTGGAGAGGAAGCTGGGAGTGCTGGGGAGACTGGGAGGAGACACAGCTGTGACAGGTGACCCAAGGTGGCCAAAGGGATATTCCAGACCATGTGACATCATGCTCAGTACATAAGGTAGGGGGAAGGAGGAAGCGAGGACATTTGCACTGATAGTGTTTTTCTTCCCAAGTAACCATCACAGGTGATGGGGCCCTGCTCTTTTTGAGATGGCTGAGCACCAGCCTGCCTATCGGGAGCACTGAATTAACTCCTTGTTTTGCTTTGCTTTGTAGCTTTTGCTTTCCCTATCAAAATGTCTTTATCTCAACCCACGAGTTTTCTCTCTTTTACCCTTACAGCTCTCCCTGATTCTGTGGATGGGGGAGCAAGCAAGAGTTCTGGCTGGGGTTAAACCACAGCAACGCCCCATCCCTGGAAACATTCAGAGTCAGACTGGATGCTGCTCAGAGCANAGACTGGATGGTGCTCTGAGCAACTTGATTTAGTGGGAGATGTCCCAGCTCATTGCAGGGGGCTTGGACTAGATGACCTCTATCTTTCAACACAAACTNTTGCAGGGGGCTTGGACTAGATGACCTCTAAAGGTATCTTTCAACACAAACCATCCTGTTTTACTGCTATTACATCCTATTACTGCTTTTCTTCAACCCATATGGAGGGTGGCATGTCTGACTCCCTGCCTCACTACCAGGGACCCCCAGCTGCTGGAGGTGGCATCAATCCTTCACAAACAGCACTTTAACCTTTCAGGTCAATGCTGGCAACATGTTCCAGCTGGAAGGCGGGAGTGCATGGGGAGGCCCTTTGAAACAGAAAGCAAGCTAAAGCCAACTCCCTAGGAGCATTAAATATCTCTTGATAGGATTTATAACAGTATTGCCAAAAAGAAAGGTTGCTTTCCACCTCAATTTCGAAAGGGCTGGGGACACTGGGGAAGGGGTACCTTCAGAAGAAGAAATCCTTTGTTTAATTTTCAGCCGTTATAAACTTCAGCTTATTTAATGTATTTGAAACAATTTTAAAATTTTGTTCTACAGAAGGAAAGAAAATAACATGGGATTAATAGGGAGCAAATTAATTTACGTCTTTTGCTGTTTTGCTTTAGTTGTGGAGGAAAGAAAATGTACTTATTCTTCTGCCTCTTGAGACTCAGTTCTATCCTACTGTATCAAACTTCCTCTTATGTGAGGTAGAAATTGGATTCAACAGTAGTAAGTGAAAACTATGACATGAATTTGGAAAGAGTCTTGCAGTCTTACTTTGAAACTCTTAAGTAGCAATGATTTAGTAGTCATCAAAAGCTGTTCTTTTGGCTTCATAAAGCCTCTGTTGCACCTCTAACATTTTTAAAGATAAAAGATTCACCCAGTTTGAATGAACTTGAAAATATTTGAAAACTAATGTGACATCAACTTTCTAGATGTCAGCAGAGTGAAGAGAGCGAATTTCTTCCCACTCCTTTGGAAATTTTGGAGGAGAGAATAAAACAGACTAGGGAATGGTGACCCACGGCTCTGTGTCCTGAACACTTCAGAGGCACACTGTGGTATTATAATCCAGACAGAGGAATGAAACTTACCTGGTTTTGCAGTAAACAGAAATCATAAAAATAAACAGCAGAGGTGGAATATGTCTTCAATCCAGTGAGATAAGTTATACAGAATTTCATAATGCACATTTTAGAAACTTCTATGTGAAAATCTCAGTCCCAAAAGTAAACATCATCCAACATATCAGCTCAAATACCTATGTGGAGTCTTATCCTCTTTTATAAGGGCTATTAGGGGAAAGATCTGCACCTCAGAGACAAGTGTATATGTTACTAGAAAAATTTCTTGCAAGAGGATAAGACCACTTCAGCATGTCAAAAATAGGCTGACTATTTTCAGATCTCTTTTTATAATTTTTTACCTAGGGAAGCCACTGCAAGTACTACATCCACCTGCTCCTTTCCATCCCTCTGTCCCCAAGACATCTTTTACTCAAGGACTTCTTCCACCAGGCTTTCACACACCGTATCTTCTCCCTCAAAGCCATCCTCTCCATTGCAGTGCATGCATTCCCATCCCCAAATCTCTTCTCTTTTTCCTGACCACCTTTCCTTCCCCCCGACTGATGCTCCCTGCTCTCTGCTAGGGCAATGCTCATACCTGGGAGCTGGTTCATGGGTGTTTTCCTTTCTCTGGTAAGGACTGTCTATATGATTTAGGGGTGCTGTTATTCAGCAAGGCACCAACACCTGGAGTCAGCTGTGGTCAGCAAGGGCCTTGGACAGTGCTGCTTTGTGGTTAGGAGACATGGAGCTTTTGCTGACCTAGAAGAACTGCAGGTCTGCTCCAGGTATGCTGGCAACTGTACTCTGTCATCCTGTTTTAGAGGGCTGGGTGTGATCTAAGTGACAGAGAAGAGGTGGAAAATTATTGCCATCCTTCCTTTTTTTTTGATTAATGCCCACCAACACCTTCCTAAATCAATACTTTTCTAGTGATTTAAGCCTGTAAAGTGTGTGGCTCTTGAAAGTTGTGGAAGAACAGAGCAATAACATCAAATTTAGCATGTGGCCTCATAGACTCACATACAAACAGATTTAGATTAAAAAGGAATTTTTCTGGAAACATTGTTTTTTCTGTATAAATGAACTATTAAATAACTTGAAAACTTAATCAGTCTTATCTTGGCCAGCTATTTATTTTGCAGGGTGATGCCAGAGAGGATTAACTAGAACCATATATGCCTCTGTAAATGCAGGTGATGGTCCTCCTGCTGAAATGTTTGTTTCAGTCTGTTACTGGGGCCTATAGAAATCCTAGTTTTAAAGGATGTTTATAAATTATTTGGAATTAATTATTTCAAATGAAATAGAATTGATAATTTTGGGAGAGATGAAATATTATGTACAACAGCATCAAACTTTTCTATAGAGGGTGTTTTTCAAAGTTATGTTTATTATTCAGAAAAATCAAAGACATAAGACAGGATCAAAGTAGCTGTACTTCAGAATGGCACAGAAGGAGGGCAGAGGGAAGAGAATCAATATTCTGACCTACTTCAAGGCCCCTGGGCTCTCTTTAGATTTTTGTTGAATGCATTAACAAAACAATATCATGTTTCTAAAACCCAGCATCTTTTGGGGTAGCTTATATCAGTGTTCATACTTGTTGAGACTGTGATTTTCTGGAACTATATATATATGTAGGGCAGTTATAGTCACAGAAACACAGGATAATTTAGGATGTCAGGTGTTCATCTCTCCAGCCTCCTGCTCAAAGCATGGCTTTGATGTTTTATGAGGTTGCTTTTACGTTCAATTTCCGTAAGGAAGGATCTTAACAACAAAAATAAAATTCTGGCCTAATAGTGCTGAAACCTTATCTATATTGATTTATGTCTGTTGTGAATAAGCATGTGGATATGAGATTGTCATGGAAGTATTTTCTTTTGCGCTGATCTCTTTATTGCAAGCAGTATTGATGATTAATTAATTACAGTCAGTGTCAGCCAATATTCAGGATCCAGTACATAAACGTGTACTTACACTGTGATGTCTTGAAAATAATACTGGTGTTACCATTTCCTGACTGTGACACTTGTAGGCATTATCCCTATTATGGTTGTATTATCTGTAAGCATACTGTTGTTTTTTGTATCCCACACAAAATAAAAAATTAATATTGTTCTTTGGAAAAAAAAGGAGGAAAAGCCTATGTAAATTACACTAAAACCTTCAGAACGATGAGAACTCTTCTGTAAGTTTGAGCCTCCTTAGAGTTATGGCAAGGATACAATTCCACACTTGTTTTAGAGAGCTATAAAGAAAACCATCCTTCCTTTTTTAAAATTTTCCTGTATGATGCAAGTACAAGTCATGCATTATCCTGTTTGGGCCCTGTTGATCCTACAGAAATTAGTTTTTCTTTTCAGTATTGGCTAGAGCTTTTCTGATAGCTTACAAAAAAAAAAGACAAAATTGTTTAATGTGAGAAGAGGACAAAAACAAAATAAATGTATTACAATAGCTGCATTTGATAACATCGTGTTTTCTCTGTGCTAATACACACATAATTCCCTTTCCCAGCTTTTCCAAATACAGCTATCAATATTCCCTTGATCTGACCATAATATTTTCACACCTTGAATCCTTGCATTGATCCCATTATTTTGTTGCTGACTGCAGGAACTTAGTAAGTTCTAGTGAAAGTCTTATTGACAATTTGAATTTTTCACTGTTATCTCAAGTCCCTACTCTTTTGTATTTTTCTGTGGATGGAAAACTTCCTTTTATGCAAAGTGCTGGCCTGGCTGAACCATCTACTCTTCTGTTTCCCTGGAAAATATACTTTTCATAGGAAGCTGCAGCAAGAAAACTAGGCATAAAAAGGAGCAGATGAGAGACTCAATCCTTATTTTGGTCTTTCCACTTCTTTTTGCAAAGTGCAAGTTCTTTGGAAAGAGATTTGGGTCTGTATCTTGTCATATTTTAAGAACCATCCAGATTTTAATAATATAAAGTATAACTTGCTATAGGATTCAAATGGGGCAAAAGTTACTTCAATATTATTTGATTTTAGATCTGATTTTGTGGTAAGCAGTTTCTTTCTAACTGTGGAATATGGAAGTTCAGACAATTCCATTCAGCTGTTATGGGAGCGGGAGATTTTGTCTGGGATATTTTGCTTGGTTGGTTGGGTTTTGGTTTTTACTTGTTTGGTTTGGTTTCATCTTTTTTATGGGGAAAATTCAACCTCTTGCCATCAAGTCAAGCATTTTGCACTCTGACTTCTACAAGCAAGAAATATCCAGGCTGGAAATACTCTATATAGTTTTTATAATTAATTTTATTTTGTTCAATAAAAGATAAACTTCTTCATTTTCAGTCATTCCATTGAATGTTGCAAGGGGTTATCATGCAGCTTGAGCCATGTCCTGTTTTATTTTTTAGGAAAAAGGACAAGGTAGCAAGCTACCAAAACTGGGAAGACATGGTAATAAGAAAATTGTCTGATATAAATGTTCCTAGAATAGGAGTTTCTTCTTGTTTAACCAGCTGGCAGTGTTTAACAAAATTTCCAGGGAGTTGTCCCTGCAATATATTCTTGACTCTATTTCTTTGATCAGTCCATTTTCAAAAAAAAAAGCATCCCACTATGATATTCAACACTGCAACAAAAACCCCTCAAACTGTGGCGTGAACTAAGTCTATTTTCACCTGTTGAAACTGCTGTTTTTTCTTTTGTTGGCAATCTTCCAAGCTCAATAATGATTAGTGAATTAGTGTGTAGCAAACATTTGTGATATACAAATTTTCTTCAGCTGTTTCCAAATCTAAAATAAATGCAATCACCAAGAGGCTTGCAACTCTCTAATTAGCTTCTCCAGAATGGCTAATTTGATTTCTTCGTCCACAGACTTGACTGTCAGATACTAAACAGTGAAAGTCACTGAATCCTTGAGCAGATGACCATCCAAGTCCCACCCCACTGCTTGAACTACCGGCATTCTATGTCAATGTCGTCAGTGTAGTGCATTGGTTGTATTGCTGCCACCGTTAGCAGCATTTTAGAACTCATTGTGCCTCATACTTCATAACTGTTGGGATTAAGGGGATGGATAAGCATCAGGAACTTCATCTCAGTGCTCTCTTCATCCCCTTTTCCATTTCCTATATTTTGAAAACTTCCCAAAAATGTCACATAGGTGTCAGTATGCTCCTTTCCTTCCCAGGTGAGGACGTTCTTGAATCCTTCACTCCTTTTCCTGTTTTAGCTATCTCCAGCAATCCTTCCACAGGCAATTTTTGTCCTCCCCCTTGCCTGTATATACCACTGCAAAAACTGCCTCTGGAGAATCTGCAGGCATCACCTCTTCTGCTTCTGTCCACTTGATATTATGGACATAGGAAAGTCTAGATTTGAAGGGAGAGTTGGAACTATTTTTTTCAACAGTGTTTATGCAGTCTATGTCACAGTTTCCCTTTCCAATTTGCCTGATGTATAAAAATTGTCCCTAGTTTTGAAATTTATCAGACAGGGTGTTGGAACAGACCATTAATACCATTTGGTTTCGGTTTCTTGACCAAGTGAATAATGTCTTTTCGTCTGATGCTGCGGGGTGAAACAGAAAAAGAGACTTGATGGGGAAGCTACTGTATTTCATGAGAAAATCTGAGTGGAGAAATTATAGCAATGCATTATTTGTCATTCAGATTTTAGGCAGATGCCAAAAACAAAATTCTGGTGCTACAAGCTTTTTACTCCATTCTGTACAACTAAGAGTGAGATCTTGCATCTCTGACTTGTTCAGCAGCCTTATGAGCAGGTGTGATACTTTTGCCAAAACTGGTATTTACTTAAGTGAGAGGAGCAACAGCTGACATATTTCTCCTACAAAATTTTTGTAGCATTTTGTTTCTACATCTCTCCTTATGTGAAATTAAAGGCAAAATGTTTTATTGGTGGGTAAGAGTTATACGTTTGACATACTCCCATATTGTGTGTTACGCATTTCTGTATGGTGTATAACAAAATGCAACGCAATCTACATGTCAAAAATATTCTGTTAAGCCTTGAGGCACTTTTGAGGGACATTAAATGACCCTGGTGTACACAAGCATTGTATTTCTGCCCAACTGACAATGAAAAGACTGTGTATTTTATACAGTGACTCATAAGACCTACATCAGTATTTTTCTGATGTGTCCCTACTGTATTTATTTTTTGTAGTCATGTAAGGAATTTTATGTAATGTAAGGAGCACTGATATAACTCATTGCCAAGTACCCTCCTTTTTTTTCTATTCTTGTTGATTTTTTTTGTTGCCATTATTAGGAATTTTCATTCCATAACTGGGAAATATGCATCTACCAGGAATATCAATAATATGTTGTGGGTCAAGGACATTTTATTCAGTACCACAAACCGTGACATTCACAATTTCTTTGTTCCTCAGCATACAATTTTAAAAAGGGAAGTCATGGGTATTTTTTACTAGGTTCTTTTTATTTATCTCTAGCACATTTCCCAAGCTTTAAGAAACTTATTTTTTATTAAATAAAAGCAGAGGTTCTTAAAGAATTATATGACTTCAAAGCAAGGACTTGATATAAAATATTTGCTTTTTTTCAAGGCTCACTGTAAATGTACAAGAGGCAGAAATATTTATTTTCCCTGTAAAAGGCTTTCTGCTATAGAAAAGGACAAAAAAGTTGACCAAAATTAAAATTTCTTAGTTTCCATTCAGATTATTGCATCAACAGATAATCACAGTAGCTGTAAAGAGATCAGTGATATAAGAGTAA
Source organism: Oreocharis arfaki (assembly GCA_013398015.1). Lineage (NCBI taxonomy): Eukaryota > Metazoa > Chordata > Aves > Passeriformes > Paramythiidae > Oreocharis > Oreocharis arfaki. The sequence continues at coordinate 664,308 of VZRR01002040.1, read as the reverse complement.
CTATGATTTGGTACCCCGATGAGGTTTTGTTATCTTCAAGACTACTCCTATAACGTAATCTAATGCTATTATGTCTCATGATATCATGATCATAGAATCCTAGAATGGTTTGGGTTGAAAGGGACCTTAAAGATCACTCAGTTCTAACCCCCCTGCCGTGGGCAGAGACACCTTCCACTACACTGGGTTGCTCAGAGCCCCATCCAACCTGGCCCTGAACACTTCTAGGGATGAGGCAATCACAGCTTCTCTGGGAAACCCGATCCAGTGCCTCACCACACTCTCAGTGAAGATTTTTCTCCCAATATCTAATATAAATCTACTCTCTTTCAGTTTGAACCCATTCCCCCTTATCCTGTCACTACATGTTTTTGTAAATAGTCTTGCCACATCTTTCCCTTCAGGTACTGATATCTTTGCTAGGGAAATACCTAAGAGGTGCCATTATCGGTCTGTATGTATGACTGTACAAAGACATCAAGGCACTTGCTGAGGCCTCTGATATAATTCAGTGGACATCCTGATGGAATACGGGAGAATTTGACGGAAAAACGGATTTACTGAATGAAGCAGAAGTCTAATTTAGTTCAGTACCCAGGGATGGTCTTTTGATTTCTAACTGTTTGAAGCCCAAGCAGTTGTTGAACTTCATATATCATGTGGCATTCTTATCTTCAAGGCATTTTTTCTTCCGTGAATGCTTCAAAGGTTCTTTGAACCTGTATTAACTAACAGCATCTCCTGCACGCATAACTGTGCACTATCAGTAAGAACTTGCCAAGTAGAATATTTCATACATTTTATTTATGGTTGGGAACACGATAACTAACTGTTCCTCGTTGCCTGCATCCGTGTCACTCATAATTGTTTTATTCTCCTTTATTTTCTCTTTTTCCATGGCAAAGAGTCATTGTTGAGTATTTCACTGTTTCTCTCTATATTATCCCTGCTGCCCTCCCGGGTTTAATTTACAATTGTACTACACACATTCTGAGGTGCACAGACCAGCAATGCGTAGAGTATTCAAGATATTGTGGACTTTACACAGTCTTAAGATCGTTTTTTACTCCTTTCTTCCCAAATTCTACATCTTATTTGCACTGCTTAGTCCTGATCAGCACTGAAGTGGCATTTTCATCAAAATACTTCATCCACAAGAGTCCATTCTTGAGCTGTACCACTTAGTGCAAAACCTGTCTTTAGTATGCAAAATCATCATGTTTCTTCATTGTGCATGTTATTGATCTGTACAGACTAGAGTACTAGCATAAAAATAGAGTTTAGTTTCCCTTCCCAGCTTCCTTTTATTAAAGGATATATCAATCTTTTTTTCTCATTTATCCTGTTGTATTTTTCTACTTTCTCCTCAACAAGAGGTTGTTTAGGGAGGAAAAAGTGCCTTGTGTAGTCTTGCAGGTGACAGGTAGGGTGGCATTGTCCCTAGCTGCAGTGTTGCCTATTGCAGAACTAGCAGAATCTTACAGGCAGGTCTGATACACACACACCATAACACAATGCACTGCAGCAACCTACCAATTGTGAGAGGTGTGAAAAATTGATGTAATTTCCATCCATCAGAATTAACTCTTACAACTATCTCATGAAGCATGCAAAACAGGGAATTACCATTTCATTACGAAACAATTACATTTCCTGCTGATCCTCAAGGGAGAGAGAGCAAAAACCTCCAGAAAGACAGGTATGAGAAAGAGTCAACTACAGGTACTAAAAGTCCTAGACTAGAGAGGAATATTAGTCTTAAAGCACATTGTAATCTTCCTCCCTGCTCTTGCCAGCCCTTCCATTTACCACCGGTGATAAATACCCTGTCTCACTCTCTTATCTATAGGAGATAATCTCTTTCTCACCTTTTCCTGCTATTATTCTCTGCTAGTCCTACACCCTGCATTGCACAGCTACCTTTTCCCTTTGGCAGCTGAACTAACATTGTCTAGTTAAATTCAAAGCAGTTTTGCTCAGCCTAAATGTGACTTTGAAATTTTCGGTTTCTGAGCATTTGAAACCCAAACCTTGCCTATTATTTTCTATATTGACCAGTAGGTTCAGACCTTTTCCCACAGACCCTTACCACCCCACAGTCTTGAAGGCAATCTGTTAATTAGTCTCCTTCCAAATGGGTGACTGCTTCAGAAGGCACTAACCTTCGAGTGCCCCATCTTGAGGCTCCCGTTAATATTCAAAGTAAGGAGCACTGATTGCTGAAAAACCCACAAAGGTCATTAAGCAAATCAGTTATTGGTACTAACTAATTGCACTGCATAGTTTCAAGGGTATGTGTGTGTGTGTGTGCACTTCTTCCTCATGTATTTTTATAAAAAGTAATTTTAAAGGAAACATCCAAACATTCTGTTAATTTCTTTGTGTCTTAATATAAAATAGCAATTATTCTGCTTTCTGAAGGATTCCTCTTAGCTGTGGCTAAATTTTACTTGCCTAAAGGGGCATTAATTTCATTATGAAGGATCCTAGCTGCATGGATACTCCCTGCAGACTGTGAGACAAAGGTTCCCTTTTTCCAGGGATGATTATTTCTTTTCCTTCTTTTGCATGACATTTTTACATCTTAATGAAACACAGTGTTCAAAACAAACTAATCTTATCTCCAGCACACCTCTCCCTGCTGCTAATACTATAGATTAATTTTAGCATACACTATTAGAAGATACGCTCAGAGAACTTGTGTTCCTTAGGATCAGTGCCAGAAGGCAGAAAATAGGCCTCTGAGGCGTGTTTAACTTCACAGAATTTTCAATTTCACCAGATCTGACGGCCTTTCATTTACATAGTTTCAAAAAGAAATCCGGCTCAGAGTGACATTTTCTGGCTGGGAATATTGAAATGTTTCCTGTATAGACTGACATTTTGAAAGCTGAGGAATTGTTCGTAAGTACCAGAAGAAATCAGACAGTATAGCAAGCTCAGGGAGGAACTCTCCAATACAGCCTGGTAATAAAACAAATTTAATTTTTAGCCCGCCCATCAAACTTCAGGTCACTGTTAGTGCTCAATCTATGACAAAGATAGTTCTCCTTCCTTTTCACTCTTCAGACTGGTAGTGCAAAACAAAACCAAGAACTGCCAAGAGCAGAGGAGAAAGGACAGAAAGTTGCACAATTGAAAACATGTTCAGATTGTAGCAAGAACACTGAGGTGATAAAAACACGGAAAAATAAAAACTGAAGTTTAAGAGGTTTTGTTGTAAGTTATCTGGTATTTCTAAGAGATTCTGGAAAATTACTACAAAAACAAATTAGAAAACGCAGCTCCCCAACACACCCTTTTAGGGAATTTTTTATGCTAAGAAAATGTAGATGTCTGTGAGGGAAATAGAGAAATTTGGTCTGAATTAAGGTTCAGATTCACAAAGTGGAAGAGCTTGGCTGAAAAGAACAGCCACAATTTTAGGCAGAAACTGTAAACAACTGAACAGTAGACATAAATAGTTTCCTGTCAAGTAAGAAGATAGTGATCAATCGTGCCCTTTGAAATATCTGAGCAAGAATGGATATTGTAAAAGTTTTGCTCACTTATGTGAAAGAAATAGAGGAGAACAGAGCTGGCAATATTGCTGGAAGAAACAGCATTTTGTTTGCTAATTGAGATATTTAGAAACTCTGGAAATGTCACAAGTGTGCAGAGGGTGGCAAATTGGGTCACGTTAGCACTTCAGAACTAAACTGTGCTAACCTAAAATTCATTAACAGTCTACTTTCCCAAAAATAAATTTCTCAACTTTTAGCAATCATAATCATTAGTTATTCACAGCACTCAGTCCTCAACAGTCATATCCTAAATTAGCTGTGAGTTGATAGCACCAGGGACTTATGTCTTACGGTTAGCCTTGATGACTAACTTAGTGCTCTTAGCTGGTCCTTGGTGGTCTGAGCTGGTGAAACATATCGCTGTGCCAGATGTCTCCAAGTGCTGTGCTGAACCACACATATGCTGTCACAGGTTTCTTCCTCTGCAGGCAAGCAAATGTTCGGCTTAGGAGTGCAAATCAGCTCTCTAGTTGCTAGTTACTCACTGTTGTAAAGAAATAATGGTTATTAGAGGAAGACAAAAGCTTCTTGATCTTGTTAGAGGGAGTATTTAAGAAAGTAAACATTTAAGAAAAGAGTTTCTCCTTGAGATAACACAAACCAGAGTTCAACTGAGATTTGTGAATGAGAAGATGATCTAAATGTCACTAGATTGCCTAGCACAAGTATTATATATGGTAGTAAGTATATATGTAAAAGAAGGTACCTCCAGAATGTGCCCGACTGGAACCACTGATAGTCTTTCTATCAGGCCAGTAATCTGAAAATCTCAGGACAACTTTCACTGCTTTATCAAGGGCTGAAGAGTACAGACTACCAGGGTCAGTTGTCCTGTCAGGGAAAAGAATAAATGAAGCATGATACAGGCTTTTTTATTTTCAAATGTTCATTCTTGTGGTGATAAAGTTAAATGCTTCAGTGACTTTAACTTAGAAGATATAAATTATGCATATATTGATTGTAAAATAGCTGATATAAGCAGGTTTTAGGCATTTGATTTGGCTGACCCACGTCAAGGTACATCTGAAAGTGTGCTTGCTGCAAATGCCTGTAATTTCCTTTGATTCCCTTTTCTGGAAGCTAATACAGTACTTGGAGCTCCTCATCTGACATCAGCTTTGACTTCAAGCATTCAAAAATGTCTTTTTTGCTTGAACAAATGGATTTGCAGAGCAAAGGGATATTTGTAATTCTTTATGTTTATTTGCTTGTTTGGACTGTTTTTTTCTCTTTTCTATATGTTGAAATATTAGTGCATTACAATAAGCTCATTTGTGCTTCTGTGACATTTTGGAATAACTAGTGGGAAGGTTCCAAGCCCTTGCTCAGGCTGAATAGTGCTAAAAGACAATAACTCTACTTCAAAACTGACAACTAGTGAAAGGGTATTTTGAAAACTCACGGAACTGCAGATCCTCATTATTTGTTTCAGACATTAATAAATTTGGGGGTTTTTGAGAGGAATTAAGCTCATCTGATTGTAAGATTTATGTTGTGAAAATGTTTCTTCTCTTGTTCTTTTGAAGTTCTTTGCCTTTTCATTTCCTTAGGTGTCTGTTACCATGTATAACATGAGAAATAGAGAGGTGTTCCTCATTTAAAAGCTCTTTTGTAAATTGAGGAGCCCTAATCCTCTCTCTGGACATTCCTGGTAAGCCTTTCTATTCATTCCTCTCATTCCACTATGTGCCTTTGTTTTGATCAGTCATAAGGTTTTCATGAGGTGTCTGCACCACAAGGAGATATACTGAGGAAGAATGAATCTTTCTGCTTTATTCTCCATTCCTTGCCTAATAATCCCTATCTTTGTTTTTACAGTTTTGATCATTGTTTAGCTCATATTTCCAGTTAACCATCTACAAAGACTCCTAGATCTTCCTCCAAAGTGGTAACATTTAATTTGCAACCAATTATTACGTATATTTATTTAGGGATTTTTTTTGCTTCATTTTTCATCTTCTGCATTTTCAGCACTGAATTAATCTGTCATTTTATTGCCAGTCAGACAGAATTATAAGATCATCAAGCAAATCTTATAGACAGTTCAAATTTTTATTATCCTGAATTATTGTCTTTTATCAGGAAACTTTGTCATGACATTATTTCATTGTCTTTCTTCATAGCTGTTAAGGATATCTTTAACAATGTAGGCTGCAGAGCGAATCTCTTGGACATCCTGTTGGTAGCTGCCCACAAAAATCACAATTTTCAATAACTATATGTGTAACCTTTGTCATCTGTTTTCTACCAGTGAAAGAACCTTTGAGAGACAATTCCTCTCTTGTGCCCATGTACCTTCTTAAAGAGAATCCGGAGAAGCACTTTCTTGAAAATAGAAATTATATGCAGTTGTATGCTGCCTGAAGTAACCTTTTTCACACATTTATGGACTTCACAGAACTTTAACAGATTTGTGCACTTGACTCCCTGCTCCAAACTTTTTGTTGTCTCCTCTAAAAGATATAATAATTACCCATGTACACGCATTCAAATATTTTTTACTTATCCTGTTTTTTCAAATTTCAAGCTCAAAATATCCTGTCACAGGACACCTCCAAAAGTTCATTTTAAAGTTTGATGGTGTGTTTATCACCTTCCATCCTTTGGCACTGGTTACACATCTCAATTAGCATTTCAGCAATGTCACACTTCAATTACTTCAGAACAGTCTCATCTAAGCATTTTTTCCCCAAGTTTTCTTCTTATCGTGCTTCAGCTTGAGACTACTCCTCCTGCCCACAAAAGTAAGACTTTCCCACATTTTTGTGGAACAAATAATGATATATTCATTTTAGTTTTATAGTCCTCCCTCCCTCCCTCCCTCCCTCCCTTCCTTCCTTCCTTCCTTCCTTCCTTCCTTCCTTCCTTCCTTCCCTCCCTCCCTCTTGATCCGACTCATAGTTCTTTAGTAATTTTCTTGGTTTTTTCTTTTTTTAGCAGCAGGTATAAAATCACAACACAGTTATTTCACATTCAGCTTCACAAAATTTATATTCTCTTGTGTTTCCTCTACTACTGGCATTAATCAGCTTCCATACTGCCTGCAAACATTTAACTTACCATTTGGATAGTCTCAAAGGTAAGAACCTTGAAATACTCTGCAGTTCATTGCAATATTTTCAAATTCTTGTTGGTTTCTTTATCACATTAACATTGTGACAGCCAAGAATTTAATTTTAGTAAGCACCTGCAGGTTTTAACAACACAGCTGTTAAGAATGGTAATTGCTAGAAATTGGGGGTGAAAAGAAATATTTTCCATCCATTTAAATAGAAAACAAACTTCTGTCAAAATGTATCTAGTGACTCCAAAACTGCACTCCCAATTAATGTGTTAGTCATTGAAACTTATAAGGCTATCTAAATTGTTAAAGCCAGAATGATATGGGAAAGTGAACTCTTTCAAATCCTCTGTGTTTTCAGATTTAGAGACCTCGTGTCAAATTGCATTCTCCCTTCAAACAGTAGTCCTAGGTGGCACGAGCTGTTCTGTTTTTGTGGTGTTCAGATGAGAGGCAACGTCCATGTGACAGCACTTACAAATGCAAACCATGTATTTCAAGTCCACACGGCATTTCCAGAGCTTAGGAACATGGTGTCTCAATATCCATTTTTCTTCTCAGACCAAAAACATCAGAGAAAAATTTGAATGCTCCCCTAAGGACATGTGTGACTTTCAGTAGAAAAGAAAGATTTAGAAACAAATCTGAAGCAAGCCAATGCTTATTTTTTGTCCGCTTTTCATCAAGATCTGATTCTGATTGATTGTAAAGCTCTCAGCACACATTTGACTTGAACTGCACTCTGGTAAAGAGAAGTTAGTGATTTTTTTTTTTAACTATCTTCGTGGTGTATTTTTGTTTCAGCTACTGCATTTTCTCCTCCTAATCTCATATAACCAAACCTCCTCCAAAGTCATGCATTCATTGCTTGAGTCCTGTAAACCAGTAATTTTGTGCTTTGTGTTGATATGTTTAAAAGTAATGGTGGTGTTTAATACTTGATTCACAGGGCTTGATTAGTATTTCCCAGCTTACATCAAACCTCCTTTGTCTATTTTATATTCAGAATTGACTACGTTACTGACTCAAGCCTTATCTGTAGGCGTTAGCTATTCCAATGGAAACATCGTACTCTGAGAGAGGCCCATTAAAATGGGCATTGTGTTAAATGCTCCAGGTGGCGGCAAACTGGCAAAAGAAAGGATAGCAAGGTATATCAAGAAGGCAGAAAAGTGAAATTTTATGAAATCAGTTGATAAGAAGCCTTGATTACTTTTCTAAAATATTTTTCTAATATTGTAACTCCAATTTTAAACTTTCTCCTCACAATCTAAATGGAAAATACTATTACATCTTGACAATTCCCTGTACTGAGGTTTTTTTTTTAATTTAAAATTGGGCATTGGGGGCTGGGGGGGTGTTACTATCTGGTATTTTTCACTAATTATATCTACTTTTCATTTTTTGTTGAAAGTAATCTCCCAGTTCTCAGATTGAGAGACGTGGGGTTATCAAATCAAAGTGCTGAGTACAGATGTTTCTGAGACACTTGAATTCTCTTCCTTCTGTGGACTTGCCTGGACTAGTGAGGTGCAATCAAGAACACAGGTAATGGCACAGCAGCAAGAATGTAGTCCACTAGGAGACACCAGTCTAAGGGAACTAGAGAGAATGAGTTCTTTGAACTTTTTTTGGGCACTGCTGTGGGAAAAGCTAATGGAACCTAACTTTAAGGTACCTTGAAGCAAATTATTTTGTTTGCCAAACAGAAATATGTAGACATGTTTCGGACCAGCCTTGAAGCAACCTTGGAGTTATATTCTGTGATGGACATGTTTGGTTATGTCCAGATGTTTTACCCTTGCAAGTGTTCCAATGAGAAATGAAAAATGCTGGGGGGTGCTTTTTGGAATTACCTTTGATGGTTCTTTTGTGCTACACCTTTGATCAACTGACACAATGGTTAACAAAATGCCTTGCAGAGAGGCAGTAAACTTGTAGGAAGAAGAATGGAATGTAAGTACAGATCTGCTATTGTTTAATGTATAACCTTTGTATGGATTATTTATTTATGATCAGACGAATATCAGCATAAATCATACTCCAGCGAGCTGAGGGGATGCGGAGCACTGTAAATAAATCCCAGGCAGGAGACGGCTGGTCTTCAGAGGTTCCCAGATGGTGTGGGATGGGATTGGATGAAGCTGAATTCCCAAGGGCTAATACCACCAGACCATAAAGGCTCACCATTTTTCACAGGGGCACATTCCATCCCAGGCTTCAGAGTGCTTGTGAGAGGGTCAGAAGGATCTCTTAATCCTTCCTCTTTAGGTGCTACTGTCTTTGGCAATAAGAATAATAGGAATTTTATTATTCACCTATTATTTCACCTATGAAGTCACACTCTGTGGAAGTGGTTTGCACAAGGAGAGCCAGTCCTGTTCCAGGAAGAGCAGGAACTTTATCTGCTTGCTATGTGAATTGGTTTTGGACAGGTTCTGTTGGCTGAAAGGTGCTGCAAATGAGTACGTCATTCTCTTCTCACTGACTTCTGACAGATTTTTAATCCTAATAGTTATCATTTCCTTATGACATCTTGCTCCCTTTTCTTTTCTCTAAAACAAATACACAAACAAACAAACAAAACCAAAACCAACCCCCTCACTCCACCCCCCCAAAAAAAAACCAAAACAAAGAACCGCAACCAAATGAAACATTGCATCCCTGTATGTTAAACTCTGAGCAAAATGGTAAATCTGTTAAGTCCCTATGTCTCTTCCCTATAAACTGACAGCTCCCTATTTCTGTTTATTTTTACATTAATAGAAACTTCTTGCTGCATTTTAATTCCCAGAATGATAACAAGACTCTATGTGCTTTTAGCTTCAAGGAGAGTCAGAGGAGAGCTTCTGTTTTCCAAAAACCTTGTACTGGACATAAAGGATATATATAGAATACTATGTACTATTTGCTGTGTTACCATGTTTAAGGGTCTCTATTTAGTTTATGACATTTATTGTACTGAACATATTAATTCTTCATTTTAAAAACATTTCTACATATTATATATATTTGAAATAATTTGAATTCTGCACTTTGTAGAGGTGCCTGGTCAGTGTCAGGGGAATATATTGTCCATTTTACAGCTGGGGAAGGTTAGGAATGCTGGTGCAAACTCCAGCTGCAGAGCTGCCCCAAAAAAAAACGGGGAGTATCTTTACCTACTACCTAGTACCTAGGAAAAGGAGTACTCTGTATATCAGAAACGACAGCGAGGCAAAGATCAGTTTGGACCCAGAAAATTTCTTTTTTTGTTAAATGTATAAGAAGGTCCTAAAGCCTTTTTTCTTATTTGTTTGTGAATATAGAAAAGTGACAAGGTGTTACCCTTTGAAAGTTTTTGTCTTAAAAAGAGATTTGCAAGGTTTGACTCTTACAGCAGGTATTTTGAAGATTCATGAATTCACTGTGATTTGGAGTACTCTATAAATATAGAAGTAATAAAATAGGCAAATAAATTACTTTTTGACCAGTTGAATAGAGTACTCCCCATTTAAATGTATTTATGACCCATTTCAACTGTGAGTATGCAAATTAAATGGCTTGGGTTATGAAAAGATATGTGTAAGTGATTACTTCATGCTTTCTGCAAGCCGGCACCTTTAACATCTCTTGGCCATTGCAATTTTTCAAGCTAGTATTATGAGGATGAAATGCATAGCAAACTGACAGCAAGTTTTTGTTTTGTTAGAGTTCATTTTTTTGAAAGCAATGCTAATATTCCTCCTTGACTTTCATTTAAAACCAGGATTTTTCTGAAACAGATTTAGTGTGACAGTTGAGGAAGGAACCTAGCAGAAATGATAAATGCAAACTGGGCTCAACATGCACTCAATTTAAAACGACAGCCAGCAGTGTAAGCGCTTCCCACAGTGCACGTGGATCATAAATCTCTAGTTGTCAAAATAAACCATGCCCAGATTACATGTTCTTTCATGAGAAGAAAGGATCTGAGAAGTAATACTATAGACTTCAGTTCAAAACAGCTTGTTTTAAGAGCTGAAGTGTAGCATAGGTAAGGTCCCTTTGGGGAATTTACATTTGGGAGAGTGTCCATTCTAAAGTAAGGCAGGTTCCCACCATTCAAGCAAGATGAGCTATGTTGTGCTACCATGACTCAGTCCTTAATTTAATATTTGTGTTTTTTTCTTGTCTCTTTTATTATCAAGAACAGTGAATCTTTTGAAATCAATCAACAGATGCTAAACTAATCTACCAAGAAAATAGCCTGCAAATTTAGCCAGTCCTCTTTGTGAAAGAGCTGAAATGGGAATTTTCAGATGCAGATTCCTAACAACTCTGCATTTTCTTCGTGTGCTCTGATCGAGCCTTTTGTGCAAGCTTTGTAGGCTTTGAACAATATGTATAAAAATAACCTATCTTGCTTTTGGATTCTTGATGGTACACCCAACCTCTGCACACAACTTGTTCTCTCAGCCCTCCCTGTCACATGCAATTCCTCTGCACCTCTGACTAACTCAGCTTTTCCTGCTGGCAGGGTTGGCTGAAAAGACCCATACACCTACTCTCACACTCCCATCCTTACTTAGGCCTGGCAAGAAATGTGACGTTCTCCAAGAACCATAAGGAGATGCTGAAACTTGCCTGAGAATGAGATTGTTGCCTTATGGCTTCAGTCAGAACATTTTTTGAGGGGGTGTGGATTGCAAACGGGGGGTGTGAGCAATGTCAAAGCTAGACATAGAAATAAAATGAGAGGTAAAAGTCATGCTATACTAATCAGCAATCCATTCAGCTTCATGAAACATCAAGAAGCTAAGTCGAGCATATTGCCTGAGAGAGCCAGAAGGGGATAGTTAATAAAACAGTTCCCAGAGCTGCAAGTGTCTGTGTCTGATTCAGATTGTGAAGCCACAGATTTCTTCTTTGAAATACTTACTGTTTATTTTGCTCAATGGCCCTGACAATCCCAAAGGCCTCTTAAAACTAAAGAACTGGAAGAGAAACTAGTTGCTCCATGAACAGACCCTGTTCATGCTGGGTTGTGACTTACATCCCCAGCAAATAAAGCACCATTCTTGCTGGAATATTCAGGCCCCTGCTCAATGCAGACAAGAGCAGCAGCACACAGAGGTGCTGAGTGCCAGCTATAATCGTGTTTTACATAAAGCAAATTTTATATCTGGAGCATACAAACCCTTCAATTTTCCTGCAAAGCAGAAAGGAATAGATGTATTTAAATAGGGAGGAAGAAGAGGTGTGAAGAGAAAATTTAGATTTATTTCAGTTACAGTACAGCAGAACTCCACTGTTAAGTGTAGAGTTCTGTGAGCTTGTACTAAGCATCTTAGTCAACTTGCTTTAGCAGAATAGGCCTGTGAAGGACTTTAATCTCTCTATATATATTAATTCCTTTAAATCAGGTAATGGCTTTGTGCTTGGAAAAATGTGTGTGCAGCTTATTCCTAAGTTATCAAGAGTAGTAATCTTTTTAACAGATGGGAAGACTTAGTGAGTCCTGAAATAATTACAGGATAATACTTGCACAATTCTGTAGAAATGTTTAATTATGCAGCTCTGATGAAAATAAAAAAAACCCAAAACAAAACAAGGGAAAGAGAATAAATTTGCTGAAATTTCAAATCCTAAAACCCGAATATTTGGTCCCTGGGACAAAACATAATCATCCTACTACTTAAATATTTACATGGATGTTTTTCTCCTGTTCCTAAATAAATGTACACCATGATGTTCACAGTATATCTAAAAATCTGTAAATGTATAGCTTTGGCTATTCAAGTTTAGATGCACGTTTTAGAACATTAGTGCTATTGTGTAGCAATATCCTTGAGAACAAGGATTAGGATGTTTATGTTCTCGCTTTCAATCTCCTACTTCACACCTGGGGGTTGCAGTGAATGCAAACTGCCTCCCTTGTGGATATGAGAAATTAATCCCGCACTTTTGGCTATTCATACGTAAGATAGATACTTTCTGAAACTGCTGTTAAAAGGCTCCGGGTGATGAAGGCAGTGCACGTGCAGAGTTCTCCCAGTTTGTAAACATTTTATCTTCACAGTGACTCAGTTCCCTAAGACATGTTGCCCAGTAAACCTCATTGAGCTAAGTTGAATCTGAAGCCAAAGTGTGATACTGACACTTAGGCCACACTTCCACTGATTTCAAGAGGAAATTTGGCTACTGGAACTTGACTTCTAAACTTGCCTTTCCTTTTGTCCTTACCAATAATGGCAGCACCATTTTGTTACATTTAATTGCAGATATAAATAATATCAATTAGCTTTCTGACTGCTTGACTGTGCCACCCAATCAGGATAATGTCTCTCTACTGGTATCAATGTCTATAATTAATAATGTGTGATTTCTTGACCACAAAGCAATATACTTTTAAGAATTGCCTTGATTGACTGTTCTGAATTACTTGCATGGCATTCTTTATCACTATTTTTTCTCTCCAAAACTTCACACTATTTATCTTTCATCAGAAGCATCAGTGAATTAATTTTTCTCTTTCTCAAATGGCATTTAACATAGAAAGAATGCAAAATTGCATTTTGAGATTACACTGAAACACTCACCTATTCTCTTTGTTTGTTTGTTTGTATTTCTACAGATATGTTCAGTCTTACGTTGATCTTTTTTTTGTTAAAATATAGTTTCCAGGGCAAAGGAACAGATATTGAATTCCTTACCTGTACTAAGCTATTAGTTTTCAGGATAAAAATAAGTGTTGAATTACAGTAATATAAGAAGAGCAGAATAATTAAATGAGAACAATACATTAATTCTTTTATGTTTATGCTCCAGACCATGCAGAACAATTATGTTTCCTAAATCATAGGGGACCATGGCCATAGTATTAAAGGAATAATTCTTCTCCATTTGTTCCACCACCTATTTGCAGCTATAATAATTTGTACAGGGTACATAGAGGTCTTTATTACACCTATAGGACTATTTTCATCCCAGGCCATTTGAATTGTAGCACAAGTAATGCAGAAAACTTACTTTCTGTTGCTTGATGAGCATTTTTACTCTCGAGAGACAGTTAAACAATAAAATTTCTGCTTTTGTTGCTGCCTTTTTACATCTCATCTCAATGACACCAAGGTTAAAGCATGTGGATATTACTACTTTAGTATGCATGTTTTCTACATTGAATAGTCTAAGAAAAAGTAAATGGGTTTGTTAAGCCTTTAAAAATTACCTGAAATATTTCTTACATAAAAATAAATAAAGAGAATGTGGATATACATGATTTCTGCATATATAATATATGACTTTATGAATGCAGTGTTGAAACAGTAGCAACACTGCACAGCCTCAGAGGTCCTACTGTGTTTTTCATGTGTAAAAGTAATGACAAATGAGGCCTGTTCCTCAGTTCTGCCCTTAAATGATACTACATGGTGTGAGGAACTGAGCTGGAGAACACGATTGTATTGCTCCCCATCTGCAGCAAGAGGAGAGTTACACTTCCTCTTCCATGCTGATCTATAAGTCGGGTCCCTGAAGCAGACGGGGCAGAACATGCTGTCAGACTATTTCAAGAGCTACAGAGCTTTAAAGAAATTGTCCTAATTTTAGTGTCGTTGCCTGCCAAAGGCAAAGGAGTCAAGCCTTATTGACCTAATACTTCCTAAATAAGGCCATTTCCAATAAGGCCAATTCCTCGGATGAGGTGGGAAAGGCGGTTTCTGATAGGAAGGATCTCATGGCTTCCCGAGGCTCAGCTAGCCTCAGTATCTAAATTTAAACTGTAACCAGTCTAAAACTGAGGAGGTTAAAGAGTTAATATCCCTACAGAGCATGTGAGTGTTGTCGAACATAAAAGTACATTCAGGTTTCAACCTTGTTAAGATAAGATTTAAGTCACTGCAATCAATTAGTGTGAGTGGTCTTAAAATGATTCATTAGTGGCTAAACTATGCTAGCACATGCCCAGTTTTAGGAAGCCCCATTTTTACCTGGGGCTGGGGCATGCTAAGTGAACACAGGCAGGGACTCAGCTGATGGACGCAAATAATTAAAAAATGTTGCCAGTGTACCTCAGAAGTGTTTAATTCTGTTTGTACCTTATCCTTGATCTCTCTACACCAAAGCATTATTCAGACTGATTCTTTCAGCTCATCTCCAGCTCTAGTTTCTTCTTAATAGCTCTCAGAAGAAGAGAAAAAAAATTATGTGATGAGAAGAAGCATTTTCTCAGTGGGAAGCACATGAAGTAAGAGAGACATCAATCACTACCACTTTCTCTTCTTTAACTGGGAGTTATTTCTTCACTTGTACATACTTATAGAGTTGAATGTTGCTGCAGGCAATGTGCGATATGAGCCCTGATTGTGGTGCTCCACCCATTGACTGTACAGCAACAAACCAAAAGAAAGTCCTTTTTCTTGTTCTTTGCTACTCTCATGCTACGGCACATTGTCACCCCCTTTGTAAACCATGAAGAGATCACAGAAGGAGAACAAGGCAGACTCTTGAAAGAATCTCTTCTCGCTCTCTTGTGTTTCAAAGGATACACAATTTTTCTTCAAAATAAAGAAATGTAACTGCAGCTCTCTCTAATACTTCTTCCTTGCCTCCCTCAGGAGGGCAAGAAGTAGAAACTAAAGCTTTAGATATTATTTTGACTTCAGTTTAAAACAGCTTCAGTGTAATCAGTCCAAACTATCACTGCAAGAAATCACACACACTAGTTAAACAACGTCTTAAATTTAAATATGGCTAAACTGCCTAAACTTAAATATGTGTGCTACTGCCAGGACCCTGCATCTCATGCTGATGAGACATTTCTGGGGTCAGGAGCAATGGGAGCCAAGCTGCCACCATGTATAAAAGAAGGCCTTAGGGCACGCTGGTGACCAGGATTGATGCCAACAAGGGCATGGTGTGGCAGCCTGGGCAGCAGCTCACGTGGAGGAGTGTGCAGGAAGGATGCTGAAACCCTGACAGCTCAGCCAGAGAGCAATGGCGTCCACCCCACATGGCCTCTTCTGAGCTCTGCGTGCTCCATGACTGACACAGGTGCCCAGAGAGAGCTCCAGGGAGAGCTTGCTGACACCCAGGTGTCAGCTGCAGGGTGTGCTTAAGGGATCAGGAGCACAAGCAATGCTCTACTCTATCCTTCCAGTTGCAGGGAACGATGAGAGAAGAAACAGGAAGAGACAGCAGATCAGTACCTGACTCTCAGCCTGGTGTCACTGGCAGAATTTAGGGAGTTTTTGGCTGTGGGTCCATTTACAGGACACCAAGGCTGCTGGATCCTACGGGGTACACTTGTCTCAAAGGTGGTCTAAAGCTTCAGTGCAATGCCCGAGGCCCCATGTGCTCCAGCCTCATTTCACAGTGCTAAGGTGTGTAGAGCAGGGCCCATCCATTCCTTTGTGCTTTTGCAGCTCTGTGGTTGGACCCTGAGGTGCTACAGTGGGCAAGGTTAACAGGTGGACCGTGGCAAGTGTATTTCTTTCTTGCCTATAAAATATTCCATCCTGATAAACCTTGAAGTCATCAGAAAATGGAAAAATATATATCTCCTCATAATTCTCCTCTCCTTCTGGGATGTCCTGGTGTAGCTGTAGGATGTTACAAATTTGGGATCACAATTTTGTAGCATAAGAAAAATAACTCTCCAAATACACTTTGGGTAGGTGGAAGTGGAGAAGAAGGGACATTGATCAACTCATTGTCATTGTTTCAATCTTCTTTGATCCCATGTTAAAACACTGCATCTGAAAAGAAATGAAGAGCCTGTGGAGACTATTCCTAGCAAACCACAAATGTAAAGATTACCTTTATTGTGTCTTTAATCTTTAAAGTGCGAGTGGATACAGTGTTTTTCAGATTCTTTTAAGGTATGCTGGTCTAATATATGTGGAAAATGTACTGTTTAAGAGATTATTTGTTCCCATATTTAATCCCTTATGTTTCTGTCACAGCTACTGATATGAGCTCGTTTACCATGCTTGTAGGCAGAACTAGTTTAGTTTAGTGAATTAAAAATATATACAGTTTAGTGAATTACGAATATATACAGTTATGGGAAGATAGGATTTCCCTGTTGTATATTACCCTCTTTGTCCACTGAGTGTACATTCTCGCTGCCAGAAGGGAGAGCTGCAATATGAAAAAAACACCGTCTGTAAATACTCACTTTATGTTTATGTTCTTGATTTTTGGTGTTCTCCAGCTAGGAAGTTGTGAAATACTTGGCATACTATACCATTTTTATATCCTATAAAATACGGAAGGGATTTTACTGGGAAAGTGAGCTGACCCCAGTGCAGTAAATTTGGTTGCACAACTGCTAATATATTCTGTATTATTTCAGTGTTGGGTGTCTACTGAGCAGAGGTTTTCAAAAACATTGACCATGCAGAAGGCTTGATACATTTTTGGTGTGTATGACTGGAAAGAGCATATGGCCAACATGCTAATTTCCTTAGATCAACTCAGAAGTGACAGTCAATTGCACTAAACTACTTCTTCCTTCCTGCTGATTAACAGGAGTGCTTGTCTGGTACCTGGTACCATATTTTCTTTGTATATCATATACTCATATTTTTTTCCCACTATATCCTATAGGTCCCAAACTAGTATGTCCCTCAAAATAAGTCGTTTTCAAGCTCACCTGAAGTTTCCTATTACCCCTTCTCCAAGGGTCAGCTGATGACCTCTATATGATATCTGCCAGGAATGTGACAGCAACAAAGCCTGCAGCCAATCGTTAGGGTTCTTTGGCTTAAGGGTCCCCACAGAAAACTGAGTGACTCTCAGTAGTGAAGGAGCCTTTTTCAGCCTCAAGCAATTAGTTAAACAAATGGCTTTAAATTAACAGAGCTTTGGCAGAGTTGTGGAGGAGAGTAACCCATCCTTCTGTGGAGCTAGGAGAGAGTAGAGCATTCACTTCCCAGACCACCTCAGTAGCAGGAACGGTGCTGCGAGTGGCCACCAAAAAGAAAGGTTGTGTTTAAAAAGTTAGGTAAAGCAGTGCCAGAGGTAGCCTTCAATGAAGTGGCATAGACTGACTGTATCCACACTCCACCACAGTGGTTCTGAGTCTCCTCATTGCCTCTGTATGATGCTTCTGTGGCACTATGATCCTGTGATGCACTGCTTGTTGTCTGTGTATATATTTTAGGGGGGGGGGGGGGGGTGTTGTCTACANNNNGGTGGGGTTTTGATTCAAAGTCTCTGAAATAATGCTGAAGCTACATCCAGCCTGTCAAACTGGTTTATGGTTATTGTTTTCATAGCATGAAACTGGAGGTATTTGGACTGTGATGCAGGACTGTGGAGGGATGCAAATCTGTCTTGTCTACACTGCATTTGCAATGGTCTGTGGCACACACTGGCCCTTAAACTGGACCCAGGAATTGCCTGAGAGTGTGCTAGTTTTAGTTTCAGCTATTCCTCTGAGTGTCACCCAACACTAAGGCGACAGTGTGCACTCAGTCAAGCAGCAGGGCTGAATAAAGATGCTTCTCCCACACTCTATTTTATTTAGCTATATAGTCAGAGGAATCCAACTGCTGAGTTGTCCCTTGATGTAGTCTGCTTCCAGATCCACCCAAACCTACCTTAGCATCACTAGCATCAGTTTTTTTTCTGCAGAGGTCACACTGGTATTCCTGTGCTCAGCTGCTAAGAGCTGTGGTGCACCAGGTCCTGCTGAGACTGTGTACTGCTCTGTTTGCCACTGGCTTGCTGATAGTCTGCAGCTGCTTTAGGTGGTTCAATTTTTATTCCAGTTTGGTGATGCAAACAGTCTGCGGAAACTACACTTCACAGAAGTAAGATATATCTGGCATGACTTCCTTCTTCTCAGATAGCCTGTTTCCCCAGAGTGGGGTCATCCCAATGAGGCAGATTCAAACATTTGCTTAATGCATAAAGATGCCCTTGACTGTTTGTCTCAATTCAGTTTTGTTTCTGTCTTTGAACAGAGTTTTCAATAGTAATGCACCAGAATGCTACAAAACCTACATACCCGTGAGAGTACCCTTAGCCTGAGTCAGCTCCTGTGCTCTCCAGCAGATATCTTAAGAGTTTTATTCACCTTCACTCTATCTTTCTAAGAGGAGTTTCCTCTTTCTGCCCTTCTTCCTTGTCTCCATGCCTCCAATCTTGTATATCATGCCAACAATTCTTTAAAAATGCACACCTCACAGTTCCTATGAACACAAATTTCCTGTGAGATTAAAATATTTTTGAACAACGCATCAATTCCTCTGAAGACTTCATGAATTCTTGTTGCCTATTCAAATTAAATGCAAGTATTTGCAACATTTTATTATAATGGAGAGGTGACACATTCCTGTTTCATCCTGATTCAAATATTTGCTGTATTGCAATTGGGCCTCCTGACTCCATAAGGTTTGCTGGGTACTCTGTACAAGTTCTGCTGACAAGTTTTCTTGTACAGCATATGACTTCTGTGGGAGTTCTTGTGAAATTTGCATTGCTCAAACAAAAGAATTTTCATTATCTGCACCCTTAGAATGCCTGCCTAAATTAGCATGGCATCCAGAAAACTAAGCTTGCCAGCTTCTGCTATTCACGTTTTTGTTTTCCAATGGGTATGGAGATTTTTGTCCCTGGAGCTCAATTTTTTAAGAAGTTGGAAAAAAAAGAGAGAGAACAGAGGGAATTCCCCTAGGAGTACATGTAATTTTCCAGATAACAACAGAGGCTTGACATTTTTCATATTCACTGTACCTTACACAGACATTAAAACATTGAATGGCCCCATGCAGTGCAAAAATTATACTCCAGTCTTGCTCCTATGTTCCAAATTTCAGTTAAAACCTTTTATATGGAGCCCATGCAAGCTTATCATCAGAGCTGAAAAGCCAAACTCTTAAAACATGATTTAAAAGAATATTATAATTTAATTTTCATTGATTCAGAACTCCTTTGTAAATTACTGGTTTAGGGTAAAACCAGATTTTCCATTAAATCTGGATTTGTGCAAAATCAAGATCAAAAAGGATATGATTAAATGCTTTAGAATTTCACATAATTTATGAATATTTTAGCAGAATCTCTATTGAAGAGTGACCTTCTATTATTCTGTATTTCAGGCTCAGAGAGCCCTTCTATTCATCTGTTGACTAGTAAAATAATTATTTATTGTGAATTTTTCATGTTGTAAGTGTTATATATTTGCTACATTGTTTCTAGCCTGCAGGTTCTTTTGGTGTGGATTTTGGTGTTAGTTGTGAAAGGAGGGGATGATTTATTTTTCCAGATGAGCTTCTAAAAGAAGTCTGTCATATTACAACTGATAGCTGTAATAATTAGGCAAATGGATGGAGAAGTTAATAACAGTTGTCATTGTCTTAAATATGAATGTTACTAAAACATGCACATTTAAAAGAATGAAGGCAGCCTGCTAGGAGGTTTACTTTCAGGAAACAAGAGAGTCAAGTAAATAAATTAATTTTCATTCTTAGTGGGCATATTTCTTCTCATCATTGTCATGGTAAAGGCAACACGAAGCCAGCAAAGAGAGATCTGAGAATTGGTAAAGCCAGGAAAATGCTTTTTAGGGATTTTTGAGTCAGAGGCTTGAGGGTAACCAAAACCAGATACCGACTTTATTAGGCAAATTTTAATTAGACTTGTGTGAGTGCTTGAGGCATGCCTGTTCGGTCCCACGCCTTTTCCCTGTACCTGTATGAAAGAGGATCTCCGTCTGTCCCAGGGGCCCTAGAGCAAATGTGGCAAAGAGATCGTGGCCAGCAATTCTGCTTGCTCTAAGAGAGGAAGTGTGGGCTACAACTCTGTCTTATATAAGACCAGCTGTGGGATTCAAGCTGTCAGACAGTCTTGTCATCCAAAATATGTCGAAGTTGCCACTCTCACATCAACTTTCCCTGTGAGTCAGAGCTTATCTGACATCCTCCACTGATGGTCAGAGTCTGACTTACAGCAGACTGTGTGTTAAAGTCGCCATAAAATCCCATGCAAGTTTTTCACCAGCCATAGTGCCACAGTTTCCAGAACAAGCTTTGAATGAGGATTTTTATTTTCAAACTTATATTAATGCCCATGAAACAAGGTCAACAGAAATCATTGCATTTCTAGAAAGAGCACTGTTCATTACTGCTAATCACTAAAATGAATCATCTGCAAGCTGCCTGCACTTACAACTGTCTTGTGTAGCTTATTGGATGGCACAATGCCTGCTCATGTGTTGTTTAGATGTAGTATAGGGAATAGGTGTCAGAAAAAATGATTTTACCAGGATAATTTAAATAGAACAACAACTGTTATCTTGTTAGCAATAATTTCCCTTTTGGTGACTGAACAAGAAAGCATTATTCTCCCACAAAGCTTTCCAGCCTGCTGGCACCTGCTCCCTGCTTCAGCATCCTGAAATTTAGTCAGTCAGGCTCCTGGACTGCTGTCTCTGAGATGGAGCCCATTCTTGCCAGGGTTACCAGAACATCAAGAACATGTTTTCATCTTACTCAAATTGTTATTCCTGCTCTCGTATCAAAGACTAGGAAAGTACAGAAGAGGAAATGTTTCCTAGCTGGGAGTTTGTTTTTTTTTCCTCTTCTGTCTCTTGCTGAAGCTGATGCTCCCCAAAGTACTTCATCTTTTCAGCTGGACAAAATGTTCTGAGCTTTTTGTGTTAAAGTTTTTGGATCTACTGTAAGATCCATCTAGAAGAGGATTTCTAAAAAAGCCTAAGCGTACCCATTGCCTCTGTTTTCAAGCACTCTGAATCAGTTATGAAGGATACACTGATTGTTTCCTTCCAAAGAGGTCAAATAATTGCAGTAATTTGAGTTTAACTAGCCCTTTCTGTCTGTCTTTTTTTTTTTTTCCCTTTTCAAATAAGTCAGAGCTTCAAGTAAACATGAAAATAAACAATTCTTGCTCAGTTTCTCATCATAGTGTAACACAGTCCAAACCACTTCTCAGCTCCCACTCAACATTCAGAAAACAGAGCATCTCACACGGAGCACCTGCCATGTTGCAGAATAGTGCCATATGTGATTATCTACAAGATTTATGTAGAGATATAACACCAAACTTAAGACAGAGAGGAGTGTTTCCTCTTGCTGGGGGCTCTGGTTAGGCACTGAATAAAAATGGTGCAGGTGTCTCCATGATCCCTTTTTCTGTCTTGCCTCTTACTTTAAGCACTGAAAAAGCATAAGTAAGATCTATCAGAAAGACTGCAATTAGGTTAAAAATACTTCAGCAGGGATATGAATTATTGCAGGGTGCTACCATTGCTTTGTTTTTGGCTTCATAATCCAATCACATGTCTTCAAAATGTGATTTGTTTAGCCATTTTAAGCATGTTCTGATTTCAAAACTAAAATGTGGATTCTTATTTTCTGTATCTCAGAAAATATGTTAAAATATTTTGCCAAATTAGTTTCCATTTCAGTTAGCAAATTTGTCCATACAGTACTCAGGCATCCAAGTTTATGATCGAAGCCTATCTAATAGAGTTTTGTAAGCTTTTAAAGAAGATCCAGAGAGAGGGCAGTATGTATTTGTTTCATTAACTGCCGTAGTAAATGTTCTAAACTATGTGTATTTAAAGAGCTGACTGAAATACAGAAAATTCATGACATTTTCCTAGAAATCATTTAATTTGTTTTTATTATGTTGGTGAAAAAAAAAGCCCCACTAGATTTTTTTTAACAGTAGCTGCCACCAAAACTGACTTCTAAGGAAAATTCATTAAAGTTTCTCCTCACATATATTCTAAAGAAAGTTAAGGAAATAATGATGTTATACTTAGTGGGGATAATAAGAATGAATAGTACTACTCAGAATAATCTTCATATCTATCGTGCATTAGCATATGAACAATAGACATCTAATATTTTCAGCTACTTTCTTTATTCTCTCTCTCCTCTTTGTATATTGAGTTTTTACATCTCAGCTGACTATGATGACTAGCTAAATACTGGTATAACTAATCTGAAATATTTTAGAGTTCTGGAAGTCAGATGTGTCATCCAACTGACCAACTGGAGAATTCCTTGGAGTGTGGTTGTATAACAACCACAGAAGACTAATTAATTAAAATCATTTAAAAGTAGAAGATAGGTACAGCCTTCACTGTAGTCCCAAAGCTGCAGTAATTTATCAACTGGAAGCAGTGTTAACAGGGACCTGAGTTAATTGATTGAAATGAAAAAGACTTCATATGCATCTTGAAATTTTAGCATAATTCTCTAGTGCTATTCATCTTGGTGACAGAGAAAAACTTTCCTGATGTTCTGCTGCTAATAAATACCATTTAATTAATTTAAAGTTATTGCTGGTAGAATGCTCTGTTTCTAAATTTAAAGAGCTTGAGCAGATGTCCCAAACACAAAGGAAGACCTGCTCAAATATTCTCAAACAAGAAGTCCCAAATGTACAGCTACACAGATTCCATAGCTCAGGGAGAGGAAAATAGTTCAAATGGGTCTTTGAAAGAATGGAAAAGTAACGTGGCTCCTGACCTGCAAACAGAACAATGCTTTTGATTTTGATGAAAATTTTAATGATATTTTTGTTAACACTACTTTCACTCTGCTCGAGACTTGTCCAGCCTCGGCTCCCATAAGCATACAAGAGCACAGGGCTTGTAAGAGAAAGAGAATTAACAAAATTGAAATCTGTAAACTACATCAGTGCCAAATTGAACTGGTAGGTGGCAACATGAATCCAGTCTTGCGTATTACAGAGGAGGTGAGAAAGGCAGCACAGTTTCTTTAATCTCACGCTTTCTCTTCCTGCTCGTAGGAAGATCCCAAGTGGTTTTCTCACAAAAAGACATCGAACTCTTTCCAACTGATTTCTATTTTTTTTCTAGGGAATGAGGCAAGTGGGAGGAAAGAATACAACATTGTTCTTCATGGACTGTAATTTTTTCAGAAAAACGGTTTTACCTCATAAAACATAGTATCTTACGGTCTAAAATATTTTGTGGAAATATACCAGTCTAGATCCAGAGGTCCACAAGAAGGAAATAAATTTTCAGAGGAGGCAAGTTATCATCCCAAGAGATGAGGGGCAAGTTCCAAAGGGAAATTTAGATGCTGCAATGCTCAGTGCTACATCTGTTGGTGGTTTAGTGCCAGTCCCAGGTGTAGAGCAGCTTCAGGAGTGGCATTTGCACCACTGGCTCAGGCACATATGCTTTCCTTGTACTGAATGTACTGAACACAGGGAGCTGAGGATGCTGAGGAATGTGGGAGTAAGCCACTAAAGTTGCTGGGAAGGCGTGTTTCTGAAGGCGTGTAGTTCTTTAGGACAAAGGTGAAGTTTCTCACCTGTTTTTCCCTAATGACGAAATGTTCAAAATGTTATTTTTATTAACCAATTTCACCTCCATGAGGATACAAGAGTAGACTTCCTGAGTTAGAGTTTATGTAACAGGAAACAATTTCAAACAGATGATCTTCAGCAATAAAAAACTGCATCTGTGTGCTACATAGTCTCTGGGTGGTCACCAGGTACCCACTTATCCACTCTATCACACTCCTTCCTCAACTGGAGGAGAAAGAAAATATTATGAGAGCATCATGGCCTGAGCAATGCAAACCCAATACAATCTGCCATGCCAAAACTAAAGGAGGAAAGAGCGGGACAGGGTAAAAAAAAAAAAAAGAAACAAAACTAAGCTAACAAACTGAACACTAAACAAATAATAAAAGCAAAGAAACAGAGAATTACAAGCAATGTATCAAATCTTGGGAGGCCAACGACCATTCATTTGACCATCTGCTCTGACTGGTGAAAGGCTGAGGGCCTGGAAAGAATGAGTGGCAGAAGCTCTGCCTTCCATCATAAATTCTCTTGTGTTGCTTCAATCCACTCCACCGGCTTGCTGTATTCCACTCTGCTGGCACGGTTGAGGAATTGAAAGGAGGAGGTGACTCATCAGTGACATGCACAGAAAGTGTGCAGTGAGGAGTGGCTATGCCACAGAGCAAATACACTCCCCCATGCTCCCCACACACCGAGCTGCCCACAGCGCCCCAGCTCACCTCCCCAGCTCTGCACTGCTGCCTTAGACAGCTCAGGGAATGACCTATCTCTCACGCTGGTTTGGAGTTAGGTGATGGCTGAGGGCACATTCAAGGAGGACCAGGACTGTTGGACATACAGGACTTCCTGGCCAAGCAGACAAATCCACTGATACCACCTGTCTGAGAATGAACAAGCCAGGTTTGGATGGAGCTTTGAGCAAACTGGTCTAGAGGAAGGTGTCCCTGCCCATGGCAGGGGGTTTGGAACAAGGTGATCTATAAGATCCCTTCCAACCCAAACCATTACTTGATTCTATGATCCTATAAGCACTTCTCACTCTGAAGGTGTCTGTATCAGTCAGATCCTGAGCTCTGAGATGAGGGGGGGAGTGAATGTGTGTTAGGAATTTATTTTCACTTCAGTCAGCAGCCTCTACATCAGCAGTTTGGCATTAGAAATCCAGGTTTAATTGGTGAATAACCTGCCAATCACATTTACAAAATGCACAGGAGGTACTTTTAAATTTTTGCATTCTTGAAACATTTGTGATCTTTTTCACGTATCTTTTAGCCTATCTCTCTCTTATTACTTGAATAAAAGAAGTGGGAGGATGAAAAAGAGAACAGCAAGGGCTTGAGAATCTTGTTATAAATATACAGAACATCATCTGTAGGTGGTGATATAAAAAATTACAAGAAATGTTCCTCTCTGCTACTGTATATAGATATGCCTGGTCAATGTCTGCCACTACAAACACCAGGAATATAACCACATTGCTGAACGTCATTATCCTGCTTTCTCCAGTAGCTTCCTTAGTGAGTCTGATGTTGAATTCCTTAAGTTGTTCTGAGTGGTTTTGGCTGTCTCAAGAAATAATTTATCAATCACTGGCTTTTGCAATCACATGCTCATTCCAGCTAAAATTGCACTGGAAAGTTGTTGTCTGAGTTGCTTAATCTGTACTTTAGCTCCTCTCTCTCGGAGTCAGTCGGATGTCAGTCTGAATTGTGATCTGGTGTTCGTTTTAAATGCAGCCACCAGGATGGTTTTGGCCTCATTCTTCCCCCCGGCGTTTCAGACCACTGCAAAATTTTCTCATCTTATTTCTCATTTTGGGGAATTTTTGTCCTGCTTCTTTTCTTTTTTTGCCTCACCAGTTTAGTGACATTCTACTTTCAGGAATAAGTTAGTCAGAAGTAAGAACTCAATCCTTCAAACAGCATTTCATCAGGTAAGTATCCAAAAAAATTTACTAAAGCCTGCTACCGGTGCTGAAATACTAATCTATCATTTCATATAAAAGAAATCTTTTTCTATCACTTTAAGATTATCCAAGAGAAAATAGGACTCTCTGGAAAGACATTTTTGCAGCGAGGTATTGATTTTGAGGGAGTTTTTGCAATAGAAATGTTTATGAGATCCAAGGCAGTCCAGTGACTTCTGATGGCAGATTGGAATAGAGATCAGAAATTAAAACCTGGTACTGATCTGAAAAAGATGTCTTCAGTAGGGTGCCATTTTTGAAACCAAAAAGATAGTGTATTGTTCCAAAGCAAAACACTAACCGATTTCCAAACCTTATGAGCTCATAAAATTGCCAGACTGTTAGTTGCTAATGAGTTACACGCCAAGAGGGACTCATAGTTATGAAGATTAGATGGTTTTTTACTCATTTTTTCCTAACAGAATGTTCTCTCTGAAGAGGGGAATCCCAGAATGGCAAGAAGCAGTGGTGTCATCTCTGTGACAGTGTTTACAGAAAATGGCAGGTGATGCTTAGTCCTTGTTCTCAAGGCAATGGCTCTTTGAAGGCAGTGGAAGATTACTACATCTACTAAAAGCATCCTCAAGTTCAAGGCTGGCTATGAGCCTGGGCAAGCCACGCTGCTCCCCAGGAGAACAGACTGTTGGGGCATCAGCACAGCAGAGGCCCTGATTCCTATTTTCCCCATTTCCACCCTGTGGGAAGCCAGGCTGGCTGCTGCCACCGCCCCTGCAAAGGCAAAGCATGTGCAAAATAGGCTGTCCTTGGAGGAGGGTGGGGACACAGGATGGGAGCACCAGCAGTTGCTGTGTCTACATCCCTGCAGGTGTCTGAAAAGCACAGGACCAGCAAGATGGATTTCTCAGGGCTCTCACATTTCATTTGTCTCCCCCAGCTTTTCCTGTGCCAGGAGCGGGAGCATCATGGCTTTGTTTTAGGTCAATTAAATTCAACTTGCTGTGCTTTCCCGAGAAGCCATAGGCAGGTCTGATAAAGACCTAACATCATCATGAGGGACAAAAATAGTGTGGTGGGCTGACCCCAGCTAGCAGCTAAGCCTCCATCCAGTTGCTTGCTTGCGTCCTCACAGCAGAATGGGGGAGAGAATCAAAGGGCAAAAGTGTGGAAAACTCATAGGTTGAGATAAAAACAGTTTGATAAGTGAAGAAAGATAGCGAAGCCAAAAGCAAGTGATGCAAATGCAATCTCTCGCCAGCTCTCACCAACAGAATGGTGCCCAGCCAGCCTCAGAGCAAGGGCTGCTTTCCTGGGCTGTAACCGTGAGCACAGTGCTATACAGGAGGGAACACATCTTTATTCAGTTCAGGTCATGTGTCCTGACTGAATCTCCTCACAAGTACTTGTGCATCCTCAGCCTACAACAGCTAAACCACTGATGTGCTATCAACGCTGCTCTGGCCACAAATCTAAAGCACTTCACCCTACGGTCTACTTACCCCAAGGTAATTCCTTCCCAGCACACTTAGGAGCAGCACTGGGAATTTTCAGGGAGATGTTTATCAAGGTTAGTAAGTAGAAAAAAGTAGAAGCTTATGGCAAAATCTTAAAACGGGATTAAAATAAATTTGAAATATGATATGGTCTGGCTTTTACCACATATGTCAATACAGAATCCCTTCTATGGTTCAGAATATCACAAAGCATTTTTGTAAAGCTTTTTCCTTTGTAAAGTTTGAATGCACTGAAATATACTTTTGCTAGCAGTTGGGGATTGGATTAGTAAGGACCAAAATTTATGAGCTTAATTTTGTGTTCAAAATATTCATGTTTCTGGGTTTGCAAATATTTATTTTCTTTCCTTTACTGATATGGCAGACTTTTTTTCCTGTTTCTTCAAAAATGAAAATATTCTCACTAAAAAAGATCCATTTGCTTTTATTTTTGCATGCAGTTATGTTCAATTTTTCTTTATAAATTTTTGATCAATATGATAAAACGTTGGGGAAAGGGTTTTTTTTCTCACTCTGGAGATTTTTTGATGTGTTTTGGGTTTTTGTTTTTGGGTTTTTTTTTGGGTTTACATCTTTCCCCAAAACATTGGAAGATGTACTGTGGACATATATCATAGTAAATAAATGAATAAACTCTTTGCATCAGGCACTTAACATCACAACAACCCACTCACTTGTCTCTTGAAAAATTCACCAATAGCATCACTGACATTGTTAGTTGTTATTTCCTTTTCCCAGGAAATATTTAAAAGGGTGCTGAAAAAAGAATTCTGACTTTTCTTACATAAAGGAAAGGGTTTAAAAAATTCCTAGGCCCCCAAGAGACATTAGGCCCTGTATTTGAAGCCTGTGTAGGTGGCATTACTATCAAAGTAAGGCTTTTATTCTTCAAAATGTGTTTTAATAGGAGCTCTCTTTGGGGACCATTTTAAGGCAATGAAACCAAGCAAAGCCTTGACAGCAACTTCGCTGAGTATGGATGGGCACATCCCAGGGACGGGGGCAATTCTTTCTGTTTAGTCTATCTTTTGAAGCTCTCTCTTCTTCTAATCTTCTGGCAATACTCTAGCTGTCGCCTTTGAGTAAATCTTGCAAAGATTTTTTTCCCATAGTAGAAATAAACGTCGTGTTCCTTAGGGGGGAGAAATGTATGCAGGTAGGCAGCCAGGCAATCTCCCTGGCAGTGCTGTGCCTTGCCTCAATTGAGGGATGCTGCGTGCTCAGCGACTGTCAGTACAGCTTCTCCTAGGAGCTTTAAATTGCTCTCTTGAAATCCAATTGCAGGGGCTAGTTGTCTTCTGTTCGAGTATGCAAGCTGAAACAAAGCACACAGCAGAAGGCAGAGCTAAGCTCACTCACTCTCAGCTTCAAATCCTAGCAGTTGTGTGGGGCAGATTTACTTAAGCAGAAATGCCACTTAAGAGAATTTGTAAAAATTATACCTATTTGAAAAATGTGGAACCTTCCAAATGTTTAAATGTACCATAAAACGTTGCCTGATTAACCCTCTGCTTTATCCAGGTTCTGAAACCTCATCCCGTGTAATTTCATATCTTACCAGGACATAGCTTTGTAAAAATCCCTTGGGGAAAATCCAGCCTCTTATGAGGTCTGTTAGAGTCCTTTGAATTTTTTCTTATGTTTTTAAGGACTTCAGCAGAAAAGCTATTTTGCCTCTCTTCTTATATGTAATAAATAACTATTCTGAGGATGATTAATCTACTTCACTAATGGAGTTTCAACTGTTTTACTTTGATAAGCATTAATAACATATGTTTTTCTTGTTACTTGATATCTAAGAAACTTTTTATTATTTGCCATACAGTCCAATCGAGGTACTTTTAGTCATCATGAACAACTGACTTAGCTGTGGAAAAAAGTGTACTTTTAAAAATCTGATGGTATGTCAGCATAGAAACATGAGGACATTGTACTGAGAGATAAGTTTCTCATGCTTAAAAGCAAAGCCAAGATACTACCTATAGCATCTACATTACGGAACAAAGCATGTTTATTTATGATGTAAATTCTTCCCATTTAAAGTTCCTCTTCAGAATGGCTGTTATGGACAACGGCACTAGAAGAAGAAAATTAGCAAAAGGATTCACATTTCTTGTCACAGCACTGGGAGAAGACATGTAAAGGTAAAAGGTGGAAGCTTCATTTTGGATGATGTGCCTGAGAACAGGGACAAATCTGTGTGAACCATCCCTTTCCTGTTTCTGGCAGTCACCGGTGTAATACACAGTTATGAGACCTAAAAGAGTGCCTCCTCTTTATATTTGATGCAAAGGACTTCAAAATTACTAGATTCGTGATAAGTGCTGTTTTTCATATGAAGGCACAAAGTTAATTGGACTTGCAATTCTATTGCTGGTGGACTCGTTAAATTATTTTGAAAAAATCCCAAACAAAACACAACCGCTAACTACTTTTTTATTTTCTGGCAATGGGCTGTATGAGTGAAATACTAGTCCTGATTGTTTTCTTCGTCATATAATGAATAATGAACAATTGGCTGGGGGTTTTTTTACTGCTTTTTTTTTTGCCCCCCAGAAAATGCCTTCCAGAACTTTCCTAACCATGGAAGCTGAGAACTTAAAATGTCTCTGTAAACAAAAATATTTCTATATGCTCCCTACTACAGATTTATTTTCTTTTCATTTTTATTCGGATGCTTGTTTGACCACTCTGTTCTTGCACTGTATGATGTTACTGAGTTACCAGTGAGACCTGCAACATCAGTGAAATGGGGTAAACAAAAAATAAACAGTCCCATTCCTGCAAATAAAAAATTTCATCCACAAGCCATTGGATCCCTGAAGACTGTATAAATATATACAAGCTACTCTGGAGTGGGGATTTTGCATGTACAATACAATTACCACACCAGCTTGTCACATTTCATTTACTATTACTAAGATTCAATATTTAGACTGTGGCAGTGCTTAGTCTGCAGAGGCATTCTGCTAACACAGGGCAGAACAATACAGCAAAAAAAATTAAAACAAGTAAGAAAAAAAATCAGTTATATTATGAATGCAGATGACACATAGCCAATGTCAGTCTGGAACAACACTAATTTTGTTAGGAATTAAACCAATATTCCATGTCTTAAACATGGATTTCACCCCAGCTATTCCATTTTCCAGAATCATTTGGTATGACTTGAAAGCAATTTGCTGTACAAATGAATGCTTTATCATATTCTTTTTCATATACCTGTAGGATTAAACATATCTCTTTTAAAATGTCCCTTTCTGTGTCTTCTTTTATAGGTCTCTGGTCAGGTTTGCCAGCTTATGGGGCTGTCAGTGCTCATGTGCTGTAAGCAGATCTGTGCCCCCACTGCTTCTGCAAAGACTTGGGTTTGGGATGAGCCCAGGCTTTTAGGCATATCCAGGCAGCAGCCTTATCAGCCTCCAGTTTGCAGGAGCATGGGTGCTGCTGATGCTCCTTTTTAAAATAAAAATCTTTCATTTTTTAAGCTAACATCCTGAACTGCATGTTGGTTTTGCTTTAATTTTATAATTATATACTTGCAAGCACTTGCATATTTCAAGCAATATTGTACTAGGTTGATTTTTTTGTCTTTAAAAACTAGATTTATTTCCTTAAATATTCTTATCCAAATATTCATATTATAATCATCAAAATTACAACCCCCTAACTATAGCCTCACCATCAGCCACTTGGTGTTAGATACACACTTACTGAAGGCTCACGAAGTGATTTTTTTGAAACTTTTGCAATGTAGAAAAGCAAAAAAATACCAGATCTGAAAAAGGAGTAATAGTTTTAAACAGAGAGTAAGTTTAGATTAGATATTAATGTGAAATTCTTTGCTGTGGGGGTCGTGAGGCACTGGAGCAGGTTGCCCAGAGCTGTGGACACCCATTCCTGGAAGTATTCAAAGCCAGGTGGGATAGAGCTGTGAGCAACCTGGTCTAGTGGAAGAGTGGCCCTGACAATGGCAGGGGGACTGGAACAAGATGATCCTTAAGGTCACTTCCAACATAAACCATTCTATAATTCTATGATTTATTTTTTGTAAAAGACTTGGAGAAAAATAAAGAGACGAGTTGCTCTTCAGTGTGTAGAAAATTCGATGTTGGGCAGGCAGGTGGGGTTTTTTTGTTTGTTTGTTTGTTTGTTGATTATGGAATGTAAGAATATTTTTCAAGATCTCCATTTTTACCTGGAGAATTACGTAAGTTTAACACCTATTAGAAATGGAAAAATGTTACTTCTCTTAAAATACACCAAGATCCTTTCTATCTGTTTCACAGGTTTCTATTATCATTGATATTATTCGTGGAATAAAGGTATAATTCATGAAGTAATATTTTTGGAAATATTATTCATAGAATAGGAACAACTGGTGTGCAATTGTTTTTGCTCATTCAAGGAAAAGTGCTTTTCTGATTAGATCCCAAACGATGTCATGTATTTGCATAATGGTGCATTACATGGCCACATTAGAGACTTGCTGAAAATAACCAGAAGGCAGTGTCTTACTTGCTCTAACATTTGGCTCAGTAGCAGGCTTATCATTTTAAGGCTAAGCTAGAGAGGTACATGATATTGTTAATTCACTTGCTAAAGTGTCCTTTTCCCATCTTGTTTAAAATCTGGCGAAGTTGTGCAGAAAAAAACTAGGGGACTTTCTTGATAAAAAGCTGATCGTGAGTCAGCAAAGTGTCCTTGCAGGGAAAGCCAAGAGCACCCTGGGCTGCATGAGGAGGGAAGCATTGCCATCAGGTGGAGGAAGGGGATCTTTCCCCTCTACTCTGCACTGGTGAAACACATCTGTCATGCTGAGCCCAGTTCTGGGCCCTCCGGTAAAAGAGAGACATGGACATAGTGGAGCAAGTCAGTGAAGGGCTGGTAAAATGATGGAGGGTTTGGATCAGGAGGAGGCTGAGAGCACTGGAACTGTTGAACACCTATGGCACCGTGACTCTCAATTAAGATAGAATGGATCTGTTTGGGCACAATACAGGGACATGCCCTCACACTGATGCTTTTTTCTATACCTCTCTTGTCCTTTTTTTCACCCTTCTGATATTTCCACAAATAGTATCATATTCACTGAAGCTACAGACACTAATTGAGTGTGGAGTAAAGTATTTTAACAGAGATGCTCCATGTCCTTTTTTGAATATTGCATCTAAAGAACAGGTGATCTCTGATTCACTTCTCTGGGATTAGAAGCTGCCGCCTTCTAGCATGGAAAGGCTATGTTTTTTACATACAATATAATATTCATTGTGTCTCTACCCTCATAAATTCCCTGGTATTCTTCCAGAATACCAGAAAATTATTTATATATGATACCATGTATAACTCCTTTTGACTTCTGTTTAATATCATCAGTTCTGGTCCCAATGCCAAATTACATAGGCTACATGTGTCACGTTTGTCTCTGGACCTCTCTTGGGCCCTTCCAGACCTACAGTGTATAATGTGACTTTCTCAATTGGGAAGGGAGTTTGTTGTTTGTTTGTTTTGGGGGTTTTTTTGTTGTTGTTTTGTTGGGTTTTTTTTAATTCATTGTTGGAACCAACAGCTGGTCAGAAAGTTTCACAGACATCGACTTGGACAAAATCACTATATGCCCTTGAGAATTTGGTTTGTACCCTTGAGAAGTTTTAACATCAACAGAAGCAGGAACCCAAAACAACAGATGAAGAATGTGCACCTGATCTAGGGAGGCTGTTATTTGCTTTAGATTTGTTTTAGATGGGTGTTAGTACAAGCAACCAATAGTTTGAGGGGTGTTAATGCAGAAGCCAATGGGGACACAGCAGGAGCGCCAAGAAACTGTATAAAAGAAGCTTTGTAGAATAAAATTAAGCTTTTGTTCTTGCATTTGCCATGGCCTGGAGTTGTATATATGTGTTGTGACCGCCTCAACAATGACAATTTATCACTGAGGTGATTCTGGGATTTTGCTGCAGCCCTTAGGAGGAAGGTTGGTTAATGTAGCACATCCAGGCCATGGCTGAAGATTGCATGGATGTTTGGTGGTGATAAACTTCCTGCAGTTGTGCTGCAGGACTGTGTAGGGTAGACAGTAAGACAGGAGGCAACAGGCAGAAACTGATACACAGGAATTTCCACCTAAACATGAGGAAGAACTTTACTGTGAAGGTGACTGAGCACTGGAACAGGTTGCCCAGAGAAGTTGTGGTGTCTCCATCTACAGAGATATTCAAAAGCCATCCCGAGTAACATGCTCCAGGGAACCCCTAATTGAGCAGGGAGATTGGATCAGATGAACTTTACCCACTGCATCTGGTGAAACCCTCTGCAGGTCCTGATACCTACTGGAAACAGTTCCTGATCCTCTGTGTTTCCCAGACTTTGCCTTGCACTCCCCAGAGATTGCTAGTTGGCCTGGACCAAAACTGCCATGATGCAGGAGGAAAAGCCCACTGGAAATCAGTAATTCGAAGTCCAATTTCACCCCCCAGTCTTGTTTTTATTGTCAGCATGGACGTTATCTCAACTAATGGAGCTTGTTTTGTAGCATCAGGAAAGGGATCTCTTTAAAGTAGACCTTTCAATGTTCTTCTGTATTAAAAGAGACTACAGAATTTTCCTGCTGCATCTTAAAGGCACTCCAGGTTTGGGAATGACTTGTAACTCTCATGAGCTTCAGATTAATTTCATATTCAAGCTGTAAACTGAAACAGTCTCAGGCTGGTTTTCAGCTGCACTCCAGTGATGCAGGTAGAACATGGATGTTGACTGCTGTTGCAACTAAAATAGTTTTCTCATCATTTATCAAGACATGTTTCATAATGGACTGTACATAAGAATGCAGAGAAATAATTCATGGAAAATTAGTTACATCTGAATTAAAGTTTCAAAATCAAAAAAAGTAAAAGAGATCTAAACTCAAAATCAGCGACTGGAGCTATTTGTAATTTAAAGGATACTGACAGTATTTATTCCAGCTGAATTTGACTTTCCTCTAAAATTGCTCCACTGAGTTTATAGATTGACTTTCGACCAAAACCTGAAACTGTATCCACACATCTTACTTTATAGATTTTCCTTTCAAATTGTTGTTTCTGGGCAGATTTAGTTGTTGAATGTCTGATGGACAAGTTTTGCTTCTGTTTTTTCTTAAAGTCGTTTTCATTTCCTTTTTAACATTTTGAAATATCATGAGATGTACTTTGATAAAAAAAGAAGAAATTGGTTATCAACCAAGACTGATTTAAATAAAAAGGGAAAGGAAAATAAGCACTTATCTACTACACCTAACTAAACTAAATTGCTGTATCATGTTAATTAGCATCTTTGGAATTCAGATGAAAGAAATTCGGACATTTCATGGTTTATATTTACAACGACAGCTTTATTTCAAAATGTAAAGTACCAAACTTGCTGTTTTCTTAGTCATGCCTTCAAAAGGAGTGCATCACTTGTGTAGTAAAAAAGTTATGGTCATAGTTTGATATTCCTGGGCTTCAAACTCTGCTCTTGGAACACTAGTTCAGCCTATGCCTTCCTACCAACAAATTGATCCTCGTATTGGACATCAGGTAGTTATAGCTGTGACCACCTCATTACTCTGTGTAAATATTAGCTTCTTTTCTTGCAAAGAGACATATTTTCTCCCCCTGTAGGTTCAGGAAGACTGGAGCAGAAAGCTCAGACTGCTGAGCTTCAGCATGTCTGTCCAAATACTGGACTTGAAGATGTTTCTCTTCTGCTTAGGGCTCTGTCAAGCAGTCAAAGCACCTACAGCAAAATCAAATCCCAGACTTCTGTTGTTGCATAAAGGGGTTGAGTTCAGATAAGAGTAAGGGAATAACAGACAAGAAAAAGTGATAAGAATTCTACAGGCTTTAATTTCCTTTCAACTTTTTTTTCTTGTCCAAACTGTTGCTAAATTTAAAATTCATTAAAATCCAACCTAGAGCAAGGGACTCATAGGTTTGCCTACATTGTATTGCTTGGGTCTTCAAAAACTGATCTGGAAAAATCACTCTAAACAGGAAGCATAATTTATACTGTCAGGGAAAGGATTGAGAATATGTATAATGAAGACTTCACCTTGTGAAACTCTTGTGAAAAAAAAGAGTGCCAGACTTCTAGAATTCTTTCAGAATATTCAGAAGGATTTTTACTTCAGAAACAGATTGGGGGGAAGCCAGAGAGACATTTCAAACTCTGTTGGTTACTGCTCTCCCACAGAGACTGTCTTTGTGACTGTGTTTAAGTTGCTGGGTTATAGCCAGACTGGCAGATAATGCCTAACTTGTCAAAACCCTGACTGTCTGGCCGTTCAAGATCTATGCAACTCTAGTTGCCAGTGTTTAGGAACGGTGAATTCAGACCAAGGTAGGTACAGAGGCAGGATATCATGATGCTTGTGTAAATAGACAGTCTAGGAAAAAATATTAGAAGAGCTTGAATTATTCAAGCAAAGAAAAGAAAGACTGAACAGATATGCTTTGTTGTCCGCCAATGCACTGTGGAGGACAGATAAATACCGGGGAAGAAAAAGAGCTGCTTAAGGACAGTTTTGGCACAAGCTGTCTACATATACATGTTTAAATGAGCCATGAATAGATTTAAGTGGGAAGTTCAGTTGACATTGTTAATTAACAGAGTATTGCAATACAAAAAAACCCTTTCATTTTGAGAAGCTGGGGGAAAAAAATAACGCATTTTAGAGTTTGATCAGTTTATGAACGGGATTATGCAATGTAGTTGCCTGCAAATCCATCTTTAGGCACTGGCAACAGTAGGCAGTTACTTAGCTTATCAGATTTATTTAAAGGGGTTAGAGAGAAGAAAATTAGGCTCCAGACCTAAGCCCTTAATGCATACTGTCTTTGCCTTTGTCTTTTTATACCCTTAAATACTACAAGCTTCCTGACAAGCAGAAGCAATAAGCTAGTGCCTTAAAAACCTATCACGAATTTCACTCCCAGAGGGGTCTGAAAGGCCTCCAGGTTGGGCCAGTGTCACATCACAGCATCTCCAACATACACCCCAGGCTTCTCTCCCCACACTCCCATGATTTCAGCACACAGCTCAAAAGCGTGTGCAGTCTTGCTGCTGCAGGCCTCAGAGGGGTCTGTTGAGATCAATGGCTACTTATGTCTCCCTAAAAAAAGCTGTGTGTATGCATGCGTGCATCTCTCCTTCAGCCTCCCTCTGTGTTGTCTCTGTGTTGATGAGTGACAACTCTTCACTTCTCCAGCAAAACAGGATTATCAGCCTGAGTGACACAATCATGGAATCCAGAGAGGGCTGCCAGTGTGCACGCCCACAAGTGACAGTCTCATTGTGAAACAATATCATATTAATTTGAAAAATTAGATTGCTGTCAAAAATTGAAGATATTCCTGTCCCCATTCCAGGTCATGTCTATTTTCCATGACTTCAACCCAGTCTCATGCTAGGTAGCAACTCAGGCATCACATCAAGGAATGTGCCACCATCATGTCTTGACAGCATAAAATGTTTTTCCAGTAATTGATTTATAAATAGCTTGGAAAAAAAATAATTCCCTGTGAATTTCTCATCTCCTATAGAATGAATTTAAACCTATTTTTGTATTAGGCATTTGAATTTAAACCTATTTGGGTTTTAGGCAAATTCCCTAATAATACTGAAGTATTCCAATATGAAGGGCCTTGAGGGGAAGCCATATGAGGAGTGGCTGAGGGCACTTGGTCTGTTCAGCCTGGAGGAGACTGACGGGAGACCTCATTGCAGCTACAACTTCCTCATGAGGGGAAGGAGAGGGGTAGGCACTGATCTCTTCTCTCTGGTGACCAGTGACAGAACTGAGAGAACGGCCTGAAGCTGTGTCAGGGAAGGTTTTGGTTGGATATCAGGAAAAGATTTTTCACCCAGAGGGTGGTTGAGCACTGGAACAGGCTCCCCAGGGCAGTGGTCACAGCACCAAGCCTGGCAGACTTTAAGAAGTGTTTGGACAATGCTCTCAGTCACATGGTGGGACTCTTGGAGACGGTGCTGTGCAGAGCCAGGGGCTGGACTCAATGATCTGTGTGGGTCCTGTCCAACTCAGCATATTCTGTGCTTCTGTAATACGGCAATATTTGAAATGTGAGTAGAATAATAAAGAATGTAGTACTAACAGAATAACGAGCAGTGAAGAGTCCTCAATAGGTATTTCTTTTGGTAGAAGAGCCAGCTTTTACAAAAACTTTCACCTTGGACATTAGCTCTTGTTCTCATGCTGTCAGTTTATGCTGGCCTGGCTGTTGGGCAACTGCACAGTAAGTCAAGCTGGGGTCTCAGCAGGGTTAGAGAGAACATGGGAAAATGTGCATTTGCTGAACTCTTTCACTGTATGGCTGCACAGAACTGGAGTAGGAACAAGAGAAGGAGGGAACAATAGTGGCTTAAACAAGACTTGAGGAATTAGTTGTTAAGCTACAGCTTGAGGTGTAACTGAACTGTGCAGTACGAAAACTTTCTGGAGGCTGAGAGAGAAGTAGAACGGTAGACAGCCTGCAGAAAAATCCTTATTTATGAGGAAAAGGGTGTGATAGAGTCTAGTTAAGTTGGCAGCAAATAAAGCAAAAAGGGTGCTGTAAAGGGTGAGTAAAGAAAACGCTAAGGAAAGATTAAAATATTGCCAGAAAATAGGATACATCAGTATACACAATATTTATGACACAGGTAAATTATATATCCTTCTAGAAAATAGAATGAAAAAGTAGCAACTGAAAGATGCCTCGAGGATTCCAGATACAGCTACTGTGAGTAGAAATTGGACTGTATCTCATGTATGGATAATTGGCCTCAATGAATTTCACACAGAAGTGCATTTACTGTTAATCATATAACGAATGTCTTTGGCATTCAATTTTATCTATTTCTTCATCTGCCTGAAAATTATTTACAAAGTACAGGCTGGTATTTCATGCAGAAACTGAAGATGACAGGAATTTTCAGTACCAGGATTGGCATGAGCAAGATACAAGATTTCTTTAAAATACTTATTCAAGAATCCAGGGAACAGTTATCAAGGTCACCGTCCCTTGAAAATAACATTTTAATAAATTCTGTGAATAGTACTTAAAATCATCCTTTATAAAACAGTCACTTCTTTTGGGTAAACAGTTCTGTGAGACTAACTGCATGTAATTCACCAGTAGATACATAATTATAACTATACATCCCACGATGACTTCATGTGTGGTAAATGTCATGCAGGAAATGAACAAAGAAATAGAATTATATTAGAAACGAAGTGTAACTACAGTGTCTTAAAATCACTTCCTGAAATCATGACTCCCTGGTCTGTACATTACAGGAGTTTGACAGTCTGGGTTATAACTTGGAAAATTATTTCTATGCCTCTGTTTTATGTAAATTACATCCTCTTCTGGGCTCAGTAGTTTTGGCACATTTTATCACCCTGAGTCGGTTGGAGTTTGTTAGTTTTCCCTGCTTAAACTAAGGCTGGAGGTTTCTGTGAGTACTCCAGTAGTACATTAGGCTTTTTTTGTTTTTTTCTGCTTGTTTTAAAATGACTTTTCATAACAAAGACGATAGTGAAATAGGTCTCTTGTAACTGTGCAAGGACTCCTCAGGACTAGAATATCTTATCAAATAGTTTCTGAAAATCTGGTACATTTTCAAGAACAAAGAAGCAGCATAAACCAGCACCCTATCTAAGGGCCTAGCGGTTTAAAGTATTTAGAAGCATTAATTAGTATGGTGCACTGGGTTTTAATTCACACCACACATTTTGGCTTTGAATTGTGGAGAATGCTTTAAATATATACATCTTAAGGCAGTCAGCACTTCAGACAGGAAACATGTTAAGCAAGGTAGCCAGGTTCTGAAGGGTAGTCTATTTAGAAACAGTGTTAGGCTTGTGGGGGTACAGTTTTGGAAGTGATTTGTAGCCTAAGGATAATAGCAAAAGCCTAAAAAACCACAAGTTAGGAGTGAAAAGAAAGGACTTAACACTCTTTAAGTGTTTTGCAAGTCCTTCTTAACCAGTCTTCCCAGAGAGAAGCTGGTTTGGAGCTGTACTGCAGCAGATATTGCGGAGTTAAAAACTCTTAATGAGGATGTAATAGGGTGATGGATGTGTGGCCCCACGAATGGAACACAGTTTACGTATCCTTCCACTAAATCCTGGTAGGGATGAAGTTGGACAGCTTTTACACTTCGATAGAAGTGTAAGAACTGTCTGAAAACATGGTAACAGCTCCAGTAGTAAATAAAGCAGGCCAAAGGATGGTCTCTGTCCCTGGGCTACCTGGCACAGCATGTCCACAGGACTGAATTCTCTTACATCCCCAAACAAAGAGGCAGTATCCATACCACCTTCAGGATGTGGTCACCTGCTCATTGTAAATCTAAGATGCCACATAGAAGAAATGCCACTTGGCCTGGGGCAAAACCATAGAGCATGATAGCAAATTAACAAATACATGCCAACACATAGAGAGATCCACTGGCCCTAATTGTGTATAGGCACAGAATTAGCCAAAGACTAGAGTGGAGCAGATGCCTAGAAACAGTAGAATTACAGACAGCAAAGAGGGCATCTGAGGCAGTAGATATATTTAGATTTGGGTTGGATAAGCCATTTCCTCACTGAGACTCATAGGATTCAGCATAGGTTTAAGGTTTGAAAAAAAAAACAGGGCTCAAATCTTAGATGGTGTTCAAGAAACATTGGAAAAGTAAGTAAGCTCCAAGTGTTTGGACATATTTTCCTTTTTAATGGGAAAGATTGATTTTGTGAAGTGTTAATGACATTTAAAGTGAGAGATGACTGCTGCATTTTCTTTCTTGGCTCCTACTGTATATCTGCTGAGATATATGCTACATAATTGGCAAATACCTTCTAAAAGCAAGGTGATAAACAAATATATGTGAATCACCAACCCACAAGCAATCTATCAACAGGATAGTGATATATTGGATCATTTTTCAAATCCTACTGTATTTTACAGACATCAAATGATCATGACAGCTTAAGGGTAAAAAAAGGTTTGTCCAAGGCTGCGGACAGTTTCAAATGTGTCTTTTCTTTCAAGGGTTGTCTTTTCAATTTTTATTTTTCATTCTTATTATAATATTACTGTATATTAAGGTAAATTATTATATAGTCTGTGGAAAGACCTGTCTATAAATGGAATCTTGAAATCTATGCTCCAACAAATGCTTATGGGGTTTAGCGGGAGTGGTTAGTGGTGATGGTTTGCTCATAAAATGTTCCTAAAGAATTTGATTTGACTTTGGAATAGATTATGAATATTCTGCGTGGAATACTTAAGAGAAAATCTAAGAATTGTTAAACAACTTATTTTTACCATCACCAAGGTTAGTTTTTATTTACAGTTCCACAGATCCTACTGAATTGCATTACAATGTTGTTACAAGGGCAGAGTTCAAAGACAGACATTTTGGGAATGGCAAAAGCCCTCTCTGATCACAGAACAAGAAATAAATCACTGGTGCCTTTTATTTAAAAACAAAAACAGAGAGAGAGAGATCAGAATACTTAAAGATTTTGTTTGTTTACCTGTGATTTTATATGTTTAAATCTTTGCTGGTCAAAGTTAAATCTGAAAGTGTCATGAACTTCTGTAACAGACCAAACATTGAACTTGTCATGATGGTGAAGTGGGTGCTTGTGCCTTATGCCAGAATAAAATCCATACTGCTGTGTTTGGCTACCCAAAGAAAAGTTGTGTCTGAAAGATGGTCATTCAGGCTGTTTGCAGTGCCCCAGAGATAAATTCTATTGCTTTCACTGAATTACTGCCTTATAAGAAAAGTTCAGATGTCTACTAGTGCTGAGTACCTTGGTGGCTCTAATATGCATCTAGTAAAAATGGTGATCATCAATGAATCTCATATAGCTTTCAAAAAAGAGCCTGTTCTGTTATTTGGATCAATTCCAAATATGATTGATGGGTAGAAATAAATATGCCAGTATATTCAACTCCTCATGAGCACGTGCTATGAGCTGTTTATTGAACAAGCTTCTTTGTATTGCTGCACTTCAGCTATTGAGAAGGACAACATTACCCAAATTGGCATAGCATCTGTTGGGTAGTGCAAAACCCTACATACTTTTATTTTTGTCATAGAGCTGCCAGCAAAATGTTGATTTTATTTGCATATAAAAACCTGACAAATGTGGTTTCCTGAAGTGGTCATGTTTTTAGTGTTGATTGGTATCCTTCTGCGTGTGTGAACAGGTTACTCAAGACATCTAAATTAAAAAATACTTCTCATATATATACATACATATATATATATGTATATATCAGAAAAAACATAAAGGCTGTGGTCAGGTCTGCTAGGATAAAACACTATGTTCTGTTTTGCCTAAGATGGACGTTGGCACATTTTTGCTATCTCTTCTACGGAACGTTCCAGCAACACTGCATTCAGAGTCATCCAGAGTGAAGACACCTCCACAAGCAGAGGGCAAATTCCTGGGAGATATTTTAGCAGCACATACCTGTTTGGTATGTTTGACCTGCTCACCAGCTGTCCAGCCCATGTAAGAGACTGCGAGGAAGGTGAGGCATTTTAACTTATAAATGGGACTGGGCAGCTACAGCACACTCTGGAATTTGACTTCACCAGAAACCTTTTATAATTAACCAGGTACTTCAAATGTCTTGAGTGTGGAGAGATACAGTTTATTTATCGAATATTTGATTTCTTTCTGCTTACTATACTTTTAATGTTATTGGTAGTATCTAGTGAATAAAGTGAGACTATTTTAGCAATATTTTATTTCAAATTTATCTCTAAGATAACTAATTCAATATGGTATGCTAGGTTTGGGCTGTTTCCAATAGATAGTTTGGAAAGCTACAGTATGATTTGTAAGTAGCAATTTCCAGCTATGAAAAATTACTAATTTATAAAATGCTATCTTTACATTTTGCCAGGTATAACTATTGAATTATTATCAACATTACAGAATTACAGATTTTTTAAAAAAAATATTACTTTAAGATCAATACTGTCAAAGAATGCAGAACATTTATTTGCTTTCCAAAGCACTAAAGTATTTGAAAAACTGCCACTGGAAAACAGAATGCAGGCTTTGCTTCATACACATCTTTATTTCTTTATGAATGAATGCAATTCTCCAATTTACTTTTACGAAAAAGTTATTGGCAACAGTTTCTCATGTACATTATTCAAAATAGCATTATTCCTAACATGTAAGCAAGCTCATTATTTGGAAACACATATAACATGCATTTCATTTGGTACAAGGATTGGTGACGTTCTAGTGTTCCAGAATGGAAGGTGATTCCTTTCTCAACTGTTATAGACTGAGCTTTGCAGATGGAATCCTCTCCAAAAACTCTTGAAAGGACGAGAAATCTCTCAGTGGCCCTGAGTCAATTGTTTGTCAGGCCAATAACCTCCCTT
This sequence comes from Oreocharis arfaki, assembly GCA_013398015.1. Taxonomy (NCBI): domain Eukaryota; kingdom Metazoa; phylum Chordata; class Aves; order Passeriformes; family Paramythiidae; genus Oreocharis; species Oreocharis arfaki. The sequence goes on along the minus strand of VZRR01002040.1, from coordinate 621,543 downwards.
TCCCTCAGTGCTAAGGATCACCATGTGACACAGGAATGCTGCAAGTGTTAATCTGCAAGTCTAATTTGCTCAGTCTGTATTTGATTTCAGTCTCAGCGTGGTTTTATCCTGTTGAATCTCCTTACACTCTTGATTTCACTGGAATGACTCCCAAATCACATCAGATTATGCCAGTAAAAAAACCCCAAATGTTCACTCAGCTTCTGCTCACAGTGAACGTGTTGTGAACCTAGGATTAACCCAGTATAACCCTCTTTTCATTTACAAGAACGGCCTGGCTATCAATACGTCTTGTCATACGTGTACGTAGGTGAGACATCTAACAGTCAGTTCATTTTTCTATCAATTTCTTAATCCTGCTTCTTTTCCATTATTATTCCTATACCACTTGCATACTGCTAACCTCTAAGTATTGTTGTCTCGTTAATCTGTCTTGTACAAGATTAATACTTTTTGAATCGTTGAGATTTATCTGAGATTCTAGGATTCATTATAAATTAACACCAGAGATCTTTTCAGATTCCTGGATGATCCAACACTTTCAGGGATTTGGGGTTAGTTCTTTAATGTTGATCTTCCGAAGATGTTTCTCACTGTTCTTGACAAAATATTCTATCATTCTCAGATGGAGATGAATTTAATACAGGGGTTTGGGTTACCACTGAACAACAGGCATAAAAAGTAGGCACAAGGATTGAATCTGTCTGTGGAGCTGGTTGTAGCACGTTCTGCTTTGGGTGCAGGAGATTGGCTTCCACCAGCATCTTGCACTGAATGCGTGGAGACTGTCAAGGAGCCTGAGTGGTTGCTTCTTCCACAACTGTCCAATGCAAGAGAGTGTCACCAGACATTCTTTCTCTTCTGTGTGTCTCTTAGAGCCAGATGTCTGCTGTTCGCTAGGAGTCTCAGTCTGTTTTCTATAATCAGGTTCATTTTTCTGTCCCTGGAATGTCTGAACAGCAGCTGCATGCAGAAAAAGCGAAAGGAAGTAGCAGTATAAATACATTTCAAAGTTATGACTTAATAGACCTCATAAAGACCCGATGGGATGATTCATCTAGCAGGAACATTAATATAAACAGTAGAATTAGTTCAGGGCATGTAGACAGAGAAAAGGATGTAGGTGTTACCTTATATGTTAATGTACATGCAGGCATCTCTTGCTTTAAGATAAAGAATAAAGAGGCTCAAAAGTTGTCTCACAATTTCTGAGTACAATTTAAAGGTCAAAAAGTGTTGATATTCTGATGGGAGTCAATAGTTGGACAGCTATCAAGGAAATCACATGATGAGCCTCTTGTAAGCAGAATTATCCAAACCCCAGCACTCAGTGCCATCAGCATACTTTGATTTCAAAAATCCATACATTGGAAAAGGAATACAGTGGCCCTCAGGCACTTGGCTAATTTTTGAAAAGTCTTAGTGGAAATTTTCTATGTTGAAGTTGGAAAAAGCAAAGAGAGATGACATTTTCCAAATACGATCCTCCTAATTTGGTAGAGCCTAGACAAAAAAGTAACAGTTAAAAGCAACTCAGGCACTTCTTGAGCAATCATGAAGCAGCAGAATTCATGATAAACAGGAAGAGCTGCAATGTGCTTCAGCAGAGCAGATTATAGGAATTCAGAGAACTAGTAAGTGAGATCCTGTGGGAGACAATTCTGAGAGAGAGTTAACTGCAGTAGGCATATCTTTGAAGGAACTATGTTAAATGCAAGTTTATGTAAAACTATGCAAAAGAAAACTATGCAAAATTGCAAGTTATGACAGTGCGGAGGAAGGGAAGGAGCTGTAGATCACTCACCAAAGAAAAGAATTTAAAGAAAGATGAATGGATGAACATGTGAGACCAAAGAGAGAAAGCCAAAAGCAAAGAGTGAAACCATGTGGTGTATAGGTGATGTGTGCTTCTCAGCATGTTGGTGCACCAACAGGTAGAGGAAAGTAAAGAAAAACTTAGCCCACTTCTCTGCAGAGTGAAGGACATTTGCAAACAATGCCTGGAAAGCTGATAGATTTAGCTCCTTCTTTGTTTCACTCAAAAGGTCAGTTGTGAGCAGACGGTATCATGACAAAAAGGGCAAGAACTTAAAAGGGGAAAGAAAACACTTGAAATTATGCAAGCAAATGAGCTGTTTTGTGATCAGCTAGTCCAAAATGATATTCTGAAAACCTCGAATAGAAAAGGTGCCTATCTTTAAAAAGAAATAGAAGAGAAAGGTTAAAACTATAAGACATAATTTCAATTCCTGTAGAAATAGTGGAAAAAATAACATACTGGTTATGAACATTTAGAAAATAGTATATAAAGAGAAAGGACTGGTCAATAAAATCCATGTGGAGCCAAAATAATCTCAATCTGTCATAGGATTATGGCTTCACGTGGCTCCACAAAAACAGTTGATTTGATTTTAGTGAATCTCTGGACATGGTCTCCTATAACACTCGTGTAAGTAAGACAGGAACATATGGTCTGGATGAAAAGGCTGCAAAGGAAAGAAACCAAACTACAGCAATACATTGAGTGGGGTGTTCTCAGGAATAATCTGTGCTTGTTCTAGAATTAGTTGATATCTTCTTCAATGACTTGGCTGATGGAAAAGTGTGGGTTCCTTTTATATTTGCAAATGATACCTAGTTAGGAGGAAATGCAGGTAGCAGATTAAAACTCAAAACACTCATGATAATTTAGAGAAGAGATGTGAGGCAAACAAGGATGGAATTCAATAAGAAAAAGTCTGCAGATCTGTACTCGGACAACAATAGCCATCTATCCAAGCACGGGACAAGAGTGCTCATGTGGTTGTTGTGTATTTTTTCAGAAAAGGAATAAGGAGCTCATAGAAAATTATGAGATGAACCTGAGTTGGTAAAACCATGCATCTCTGAAAAACCACTTGCCATCTGCATTGTGGTGATAATCTTGGCGGAAAAGAAATCAGTTTCTAGCTCCCTGGGCTCCCTGCCTGCCCTGCTTTGACCCCACCTCCCTTGCAGTTTGGTGCTGGGCATTGGTGAGATCCTGTGATGTCTCAGACTGCAGATATCCTCACGAGCAACCTGTGCACTGTCTCCTTCTGCTCCTGGTCTACTAAAGTTCTGAACTGTTTTAAATTAGGACTGTCAATTCTTTGGAAAACATGCTATTCCTACACTTATGCAGTAGCTTAGTCCTGCCTAGGAGTGGTAGCATCCTGTAATTGTCCTTCTGAGTAACAATGTCACTAGTGTGTATTACAAAGAGGGCCTTAGAACTGGATTCAGATTTGAAAAGCACATGGTCTTTTTAAAAAAGTGTATAATTTCATTATTAGAATTACTTAAAACTTTTTGTAAGAAGTTTACTCTTTTTTTTTCTCCGTTTAAGGGTTGTCCTTGAGAAGTTGTTTGCCATCACCTTCCGTAGCTATCCCCATTATCCAGACCTGTCCATTAAGTAGTTTCTGGAAGCAGATTTTGGTTCAAAGACTACTCCCAGGCATTTCAATCCCCAAAACACCACCATGGCTAAATGTTATTTTCAGGGAGAGGGTGGGACAATTAAAAATAGTGTCACAGTGCAATTCAGTAACAGATAGCTGAGCTGTCACTGGGACAGACTGCTCCAAACTCCAGCAAAGCCTTTCACCAGGTAGATACACTCTAAAAATACGAGAGATTTTGAATGGTGCTGCCACTGCCGTTCCCCCTCTATATCATAGTCACAGAAGTGAGATAAGCTTTCAGAGCATTTCTGATATCTGCAGGGTTACTGTACCACACCACACTGGAGCATGTTCTGCTTGTGAACTATAATTTACAGCAAATGTTTTCAGGAAAGTTTTAAAGGTGTTTATGACTTACATTGGAATAATTTTGGATTTCCTTTCTCTCTCTCAAAAAGATGGTTTAGTCGCAGCACAGCTAAACCAGTCCATCTCTAAAGGGGAGATATGAAAGTGCTATAATAGGAGACAGCACTTCTGCTATGTGACCAAGTCACTGTATAATGCATTACCTTATCCACCCCCAACCTTATAAGTCAGAGATACGGCCTACTACAGAAATGGATTTAGCTTCTAAGTTCTGACAAAATAAGGCCTTAAAAATGGATTCAAAATTAGTAAATCACATTAATTCCTCCATTTCAAGTCCTCAAGACAACGTGATGTCTTTGGGAAAAAACATTTATTTGATAAGAAAACGGAGAAATTAATTTTCTAGCAGACTACTCCTCCAAATTTGTCTTACTATTATCATTTTAAATCTGGAAGCATTTGGAAGCTGCTTAAGAGGTTGGGATGTTAAATTAATCAGAGATGACAGATTGGTGGGCAGATGAGAACAAGTGCTACCATGAATTGGTGTCATGTGACCCTGAAATTCAAGGTACTGTCAAATTGTGCTGTTCACATATCTAAAAGACATTTATAAACCAGAATTTACAAAGGAAGCAGATGTTTTAATACCATTTTCTTCTTGATTTTGATGTTTTCTTTTAGAAGGAGAACCAGAAGCATTCTGTAACTCTATGAAAGACTTTGAGGAAATCTATGCATTCTTCACAACTTGGAAGATCTATTTATTGCTTCATCAGGTGTTCGAAAGCAGAACATCTACCAAAACCTTCCTGATTTCCAAAAGTCTGCAACCTGCCAGGCTGGTCCTCTGAGATGGAGTCCATATAATGAACCTGCCACCTAGGGTCAACATAACGATTTGTGCAACAGGCTTGAATCTTCCACATTTTTTCTCCCCAATGTGTTTCTGTGCATTTTTCAAACTAGAAGGATAGTTAATAAATGGATATGATGTATGAGACTGAACTAACCTGCTGAAGGAAAAAAACCACACTGAAATATTTTTACATTTTGAGACAGGGTGCCAATAGCCAAACCCAGTAAGAAGTAATATGTTAGGTAAAGATGAATAAGAACACAAATTACACATTTTATTAAATAGATAAACATAATTATTTTGTTCTCTGGTTTAGGAGGACAGATGGAGTGTAAAACAGGGCAGGTGAAGAAGGCTTGGACACAAATTTGTAACAATAACTTAAAAGTCTGGTTCTAATCTGTAAGTATGAGCCATGCGATATAAATAAATGATAGCTGTGTGTCACATTTGAGCTAGGTATTGGATACAAAATAGCAATCAAATGTCTGGAGAGCAGCTGCTTGTCCACCTATAAGACATCTGACTCTTTTTTTCAGCTCAGGAAGAACTTGCTGCTGCAGCCGACTGTTGTGTTTCAGAGACCTGTTTTATTTTCCAGCATAAAATGTAAGTGCAATGTGACACAAAGCAATTTCCCCTTTTAAATTGCTTAGAATTTTTAGATTCTTTTTCTGGAGATTTATACTGCAGAAACCTTTGCTTATTTTGCCACCCTTTCCTGCTGCCCTTCCTACATACCCCAATCTACTAGTCAGGCATGATCATTACAGTTGGCATAAGTTCCCTGTCTTTAAAAGGCCCACTTCTTTGCACTACTTTGTCTTAATGGTATTTTTATTATTAACACAGGCCTGGGAAAGATCATGTTAAATGTTGCTTTATGAGACAAATACAGCTGCCTGAATGCTGTGGAGTCAGGAGGCTGCACCTACTCTTGCGTGCACTGCACTGCCTGTCAGTGCTGTCTCCTGCTGCCCCTTACAGCCTCGAGCTACAGGGCAATTTTCTTTATGTCATTGCTGATTTCTCTCCCTCCTGAGGAATGCTGAAGTATCTAGAAAGACAACACAGAGGTATTCTTTCTCTGAGAGGCACACAGTACAAAAAAGCTATAGCTGACAAGCTAAAATCTTACTTTTTAAGAAATATAGAAAATTTGGTTTACTTGTAAATATGAGGTAAATGGAATTAATTTCTGTCTTTCTGACAAACACTGAGTTAGCTGGAAAGTCAAAAAGCCTTCTACTTCTATTTTCTACTTCCCTTTTCCTCTTTTCAAGTGTTTCCTGAAGTACCCACTGACAGAAAATTAAGCTGAACCTAAAGATCACTCTTTGTGGCTTGTTCATTCCAGGGTGGTTGGTGTATACATAGGTTAACTTTTCTTGTGAATTTTTAGGAGCTATCTGAGGTGTAATCTGGCATTCTATTTATCCACGTAGAAATCAAACCAGGTTTTTTATTTGTTGGGGGTCTTTCTTTGTTTCTTTGTTTGTTTGTTTGTTTCTTTCTTTCTTTCTTTCTTTCTTTTTCTTTCTTTCTTTCTCTTTCTTTCTTTCTTTCTTTCTTTTCTTCCTTCCTTCCTTCCTTCCTTCTGAAAAAGAAGTGGGAAATTATTCACTGTCATCTACTGATGATTTTTTTACCTAAAGATATGATCCTTAATATGGCCTTTCACACTTGCTGTCAACTTCTGGTTTGCAAGTTTTGATTTAACTACAACACAAATAAGCAGACTGTACTCTTGCAAAGCAGTACCTTGAGGACATTCGTAAGAACGTGCACCAAATTCACTTTTAGCATTGCTAAAATGAAGGCCTTAGAAAATTCACTCCTAAATTATCACTTTAAATTTTCCATTAAGTTATAATAGCAAATGAATTCAGAGAACGAGATAACAGATTATATAAGGAGTTACTCAACTATGTTACGTTAGTCTACAAGTGTTCCTTTAGAGTGAGAGAGAGGCTGTAGCTATGGCAGAAATAAGTTTCTCCTTTCATAGCATTTGGTCTGAAGCCTGTTTATTTTGGAAACTTTCTCCTTGACTGTGGTGCAATGGGAGGAGTTTTCACAGTGGGCAATTAATTTTAATCAAAACCATCATCCCTTTTAGCTAAAAAAAATGTGTGTTTGAGTAGGTTTGAAGGAAGTGTGCACCCCTTTGTCCTTTAAAAATACATAATCTGATTTGGCAGGGCACATTTGTGGTGTGTCTTTGGTAGATTTTCTATTAAATTTATTTAAATGCTCCCATCCCTGAGAAAATAAGCTACATGAGTTACTGTGAGACCTTCATTAAAGGCTACTCCAAAGCATGTTTTATATGAAAAATGGCTTTGCTACTGAGAATGATTGGTATGTCAAGAATTTCATTTCAGCCAACAGTTTTGTTATTAGAAGAAGCTTCTGTTGTCTACAGAGGGGTTTTGTTCAGAAAGATATAATGCAAGATACGAAAAAAGCATCCTTCCAGTGTTCTTATCTACTATGCAATACTTCTATTGTAAGCATAGATAATAACAATTCTAATATTTTTTTCATTTCCTTGGGTGCTGCTTCTTACTCACATCTTATAATGGTACTCATGATTTTACTGCTGCTTCTCTGGGGGCTAGAAAAATAATCAAAGAGTTTGCTTTTCAGTGTGTTTATTGAAACCTTAGAACTGGATGCCTTAAAGGTGATCTTTTAAATCCCTTTTTGCCTTTTTGTTTTTCCTGTGTAAAATACAAAGACTATCACATTAAAACATGTTTTCCTTATTGTTTTCTGCATCATTAAATCTTGACAGGCCCATTTCTCTTCCACCTCCTTTTGAAAGAACACCAGTTTCTGAAAAGAGTGGAAGGAGGGAGGATTGAAGTAAGTCACAGCCTTTGGTGACATTACCATGCCAGTCCTTTCAAACTATCCCAAGAGCCAGATCATCCATAGATTGGAAGGAAAATGAGAATCCAATTAAAGCCAAAATAAACAGACCAATACTTTGTTCAGTAGGTTCCTGTGGTTTCTGTTGTGTTTTGTTCTTGTTTATATCCTGTCCCACCCTTGCCCTTCTGGAAACTTTATTTTGTTTTGTTTTTTTTTTTTTGTACACTGATAAGCAAGTTTTAAAATTCTCTCTAATCAGTACAGCTCTGCAGTGATCGACTCTATAGGACCATAAGTCTCGCTGGATAGCAGAAACAAATTTGTCTCCAGCTTTGAAGACATCTACCATATTTTATTACTACTGTGACTATTTTTACAAACCCCTTGCTTCCTGAGCAGCAACCACATTCCCAGGGACTGTTTGCATATGCCAGCAACAGATAAAGTTAACACAACTGAGGCAACTAAGGAATGGCATTAATGCACTGGATGGTGCTTGCTCTCTCATTTCTATTTTTGGTTGGTTTTTTTAAGTTTTCCTACCCTATCCTGACAAAAACAAACTAACAAAACCTGACTAAAACAGAAAAAGAAAGTGTGTGATGCTTGCTGGGAGATAAAACACCTGATTATTTTGTGTTGCCTCTGACAATGGGCTGAGAAGGTAGTGATCATCACAAATTCATCACAGCCATTTGAAGGCAAGCACCACACTTCATCACATGACCTCATGAGCTCTCAGGATCTGCTGTGGAACCATTACATGGTAGCCAACAGCAACAAGTGATTTTCTTAATGCATTTTTTGCCTTGTCTAGTGTAGAATGTACAAAGTACAGTGCAGTCAATAGCAGCCAAAATACCTGGAGCTTCTTGAAACCCAGCAATTGTTTGGACACTGTTAGACAAGGCATCCTAGAAACAAAGGATACAAAACAATGATGAAAGGAGAAGCCAGTATGACCTTGCCAACAGTGTCTGCTCTCAGGTCAATGTTGAACAGAGCAGGGAAGGGAATAGAGACCAACTAGAAATATGCCGCACACCAGCTGAGTGAGCTGGATACTGCACCCTTAAGGGTGTCCGGGAGTAGGTTTTAAATATTCCTCTACCCTATCTCTAACCAACAGGATCCTGTAATTTCCAACCACTTCCCTGTTCGCCTGTCACTGAATGTCAACAGTAGGTACAGTTGGCAAACACAGAAGTTGAAGCATTTAAAGGACATGCCATATTTCACTGGAAGTTTACTATAATTTGTGGTTGAACTTGATTGCTTAAAGGTCACCTCTCTTCTGTACATAATCAGTTTTCCTTGCTCTCAATTTTACTTTAACAGCTGTCAAACTAAAATAAATAAGGAGGAATTACATATGGGGAAAAAATTATTTTCACGCACCAAAGAGCACAGAATTATTAAACAGTTGAGGTTGGAAGGGACCTCTAGAGTTCATCTGGTCCAAGCCCCTTCTCAAGCAGGCTCACTTAGAGCAGGTTGCCCAGTACCGTGACCAGATCGCTTTTGAATATCTCCAAGGATGGAGACTCTAAAACCTCTCTGGGCGACTTGTGCCAGTGATCAGTCACTCCCACAGTGAAAAAGGATTTCCTGATATTTAGATGAAACCTCCTGTATTGCAGTTTGCACTCATCACTTCTTGTCCTGTCAATTAAAGATAATGTAATTATATTTATTATTATCAGTGAACAAGCTAATTCATGTATTTCATTGTAGTGTCCAACTGAAGTATGTAGTGGTGCCTAAAGATGAGAGTATCTGTCCAAATCCTTGATTCATTTCTGGGAAAGCAATTAAATTGCGTGGTGAAACCTCCTCAGCAGTGTCATCCTCTCATAGATGCAGGTTTGGTGTTGGACACGCCTTTAATTTGAAAACCGTAAAATATTGCTTTCAGTCAACTTGACAAGCATCATTCTTCCAACATTTAGTCTTCAAAACTAGAAATCTCAGCAGCAAGTACCCCATAAATCTTGAAAAGTGAGCAGTAGGTAGGATCGTCTTCTTTTAATACTCTTTCAACCTTTGCTGAACTGCAGTCCTTTACAGCTACTTAATTTTCCTCCCTAGCATGACTAGTTGCCCAGATTTTACTATAGTGATTATTTGTCTTTTTTTTTTCTCTTGAACAGTGAAAAATAATAGCCATGCCACAGTGATGCAGCACTAACTCCAGACACTAACCCTTCAATGACATGGCTGGGTCACTGCAGGTAGAATACTGGGAGTGGCTGTGTCACAGGGGGCATGGGTGACATGGGAGGCCCAGGATGGCTGCCTGGGCTGGCAGGGGATGATGCCCACAGCAATGGCGAGTGGCTGCTCCTCCTTTGTTGCTTCTCCTGTCTAATACAGCTGGGTGCTTGGACAAGGATGAAATCAGACCATGTCACTCTTCTATGCACTACCTCCTCTGACACTCAGTTGGAGAAAGTTGCAAGTTTCTGAAACTTTTGAAACCTAAGGATAAGAAAACACACACAGACCCAGTCTGTACACTATCAGGGCTCCACAGGCACCTGGAAAGTCTTTACAACTCTGGACAAAGGGAGCTTCATCCCATTCTCCCTCTCTGTACCCATCCGGGTCTTACAAGGAGCTGCAAGGTCCCCAGAGCCATGGATAAATGAAACTCCTCAGCACCCCCTTCTCTGAGTGAAACTTTCTGTAAAGTTTCTGATTCATGAACCCATTGGCTGCCTTTGGTTTGTGCTGTCTTTTTACTGGAAAACTTCTGAGCCTTTTCCTTTTGCATAGCAATTGCACAAGTCTAAATTTCTTAAGAAAATATCCCCCACTGTAAGGCTTTTCCTTGTGGACCAGGCCCTTTAGGGTAAGGACTCACCTTTCAATACCTTTCACCTCAATTTCTATTTTCCTTTTTAGTCATATCTTTCCAGTTGGATAGAGCAGCTTGGTACCTGACAGCAAAATTGCTTTTTTCCCCGTAAGGTGAGAGTATCTTGCCATTCCCTTTTGTTTCTTAGGCTACCTCTAAGCAGCCAGCACAGATGCTAGAAGTGCTTTAATTGTGTTAGCATGGTACTCTCCTAGGTCTGTTCTCCTGTCTGAGCAGTACCATTAGCCCAGGAAAAGCATCTTATTAACACAACTGCACTTCTCCAGTGGCTGAGCCAGCCTGTTCACCTTTAGCTCATATTTTACACAATCTAGGCTTAGACTGACTTTGACTTGCTGTCTGAGAAGAAGTGCAGAGAAGCATAGACACTGATGGATTTTGGCATAGGGTGGGGAAAACAAATTTCATAAACAAGCAGGCAAGTCTCAGCCTGGGTGGTAATGAGAGTCTCTGTTGCAAGGGTCCTTCCAGCAGCCCCTCCAGCTGGATCAGGAGACACTCCCCAAAGTGCTGTTGTGTTCAGTTGTTGTAGTCAGCTGAACCATGGTCCTGAGTGACTGCTCCAGCATGGGTATGATCCACCACTGAGTACCTTAAACTAAATAAGAAGCATATCCTAAATATTCTTACTATCTGCATGAGATTGCCCTACACAATCATTTCAACAGCTGAAGGAACACCTTCGACTGATTATTTTCAAGTATCTTGTATAGCTTGATCAATTCTGCAGCAAGAACCACCCAGGGAGTCTTTGGGATGCCCAGATTCTTCACACAGGATATTAATCTGCACACTGAAGATGTGTGAAGACTAAGAAAATTATTAATACAAATGGCTGCTACCATCTCAGTATTTTAGCTTTCAGTTTGTCTCTTGATGCTCTCATACTACTCTTAGTTTCATCATATCCTAACCAAAACACATCTTGGTCCTACAGGCACTGCCAGAAGTCAGGGTTTGTTTTCAGATAGCTTTAGAAAAACACATTTTCTTAAAAATATGTTTTTAAATCCCAAATTTGGATAGTACTGAATACATATCTTAAATTTCTATTGAGTTTGACAATTTTATATAGCAAACTATGGTCTATGGTCTGTCTATGACAACAAAGCCCAGGCCTCTGCTTAACAGTATTGACTGTTCCATCACACCCTGACTCCTGTGTGATAGAAGTCATCTATCCACTTGAATATGAGAATTGGTTCAGAAAGTTTTTTAGTTTTATTAGTATTTAGTAGCCAAATCAGGAAGTTGGAAAACAGACCTCAACACTTCCTTTCCTTGAGTTATTCAATAGAGCAACAAGGTTATCTTGTTCAAAAATTGGTTGCCTGTCAACTTTCACTGTTTCACTTGCACTTGCACCAGAAGGAATCTGGTCAGCTACTAAATTTTCATTTTCTGTTACTTCTGGTTTCTCAAATTTAAATTCAGATATTTACTTCTTAGTTATGATATCTTCATTGTGGCAAAATTTGTAGGAAAATAATTTTTCTCTTACCAATTTGGTTGGTAGATATTTGATGCAAACATTTTGACAATCCACAGTGAAACACCTGCATTAGATTGAAATGGCTTTTGAAATGCTGAAGTTCTTCAAAATATGCAAATATACTGTAATGTGCTCTTCCCCATATCCCTCTACCTGGGACATACTCAGTATGTCATTTTAAAGAAAGCACATTAGCATAATTAACTGTGTAATCTGAATACCAAATGTATATCACACACTGAATAACAGGATGGGTAAGGTTGGAAAGGACCACTGGAGGTCACCTGGTCCAACATCCTTGCTCAAGAAGGGTCCCCCAGAGCACCTCACTCAGAATTGTGTCCAGATGGCTCTAGGATATCTCTAGAGAAGGAGACTCCACAATTTCTCTGGGCAACCTGTTCCAGTGCTCAGTTCACCTACACTGTAAAGTTCTTCCTCATGTTTGGGTGTTTCAGTTTCTGCCCATTGCCTCTCACTCTTGTTGCTGGGACGGCTGAGAAGAACTTGCCTACATCCTCTTGGCATCCTCCCTTCAAATACTTGTACACGTTGTACCCCTCTCAGTCTTCTCCTCTTCAAGGTAAAAATATATGGAGTGCTTCATAACCTTGTATATCATAGTATATCAGTAATATTACTTTTTTCTTCTGATTTATTGTCCTGGAAGAACGAGATGGTTGCAGTCTCTACATAACTGGCATTTTGGTTGAGAAGTCCCAGCTGCATCCTCCCTAGCGTTTTCATTTTTTCTGTCATATGACAGTAGATGTGGTTGGTATCCAGCTGATTAAAATTACCCTTACTTATATAGTGAACCAGTCAGTACCTCTATTTAATTTATTAAAGAATATTAACTATACAATACACCTATGCAGAATTTCAGAAGATAATGTACCTCCTGTCAGTTCTGAAAATGAAAAGAAAATCTGATACTTCTGTTTCCACTGTTTTACTAATCTGTATCAGTAAAGCTACTTAGCAGCTTTGTATGGTAGAAATCTGACATGAACAGATACACAGAAGAGCTTTGTCTGTAGCTGCCGTTCAAATGTAATCCTAGACAAAAGGGGTGAAATTTCGTAGTCAAAATTATATTTAGCATCACTTTAAGACATCCTTCCTACTTCCTTGTTCCAGAAAGATGGAAGTCTCACACAGGTGCTATATTATCTGGTAAACTATGTGCAGGTGTCTCAGATACTCCAGGATGTCTAAAATGTCATTAAAGGCCTATGAATTCAACTCCAAGTCCAAGCTCCTTCTATTCTTGGAATTATACTATAACACAATTAAATTCTAATTGAAGTTTAATTTAAAATAATGCCATTGATTATGTTTTAATTTCTGTCTTCATTTTCACATATGTTATTATTTTCAGCCACTTGAGATACAATATTTTAGAAAAAAAAATGATGTGTATGCTGCCGAGGCAGAAGAGACTGGTGTGTAAAGCCCACAAAGCCAGGGCAGAATACTGGCAGCACTTCCAGCAGGTCATGCATGTCTAGCCTTCTGCAGTAGTCATTCTTGAACTTTGCTTTGTTCAACAAACTTCAAACATCAGGATATGTTTGAAAAACCTATTCCAAAGTTTTTCAGGAAGCTTTAAACATTTTTAATCATAACCTTTCGGATTTCCTTCCTTGAACTCCTTGTCTTTTTTCCAAGCAGGTAAACGAGGGCATACGCTCTTACTTGTTCATGGTGTACCCAGTCTACTGACTTGGACTCACTTTCTTTACAAAATGACATTGATACCAAGCAGTGAAGTCTTAATAATAACCTCCAAGACTTCTGTCCACACACCCAAAGAAGCAAGCACTTACCTTTCCTTGGCTTGCCCATAGTGGATCAGTGTTTGGAGGAAGAGGTGATATCCAGCTGCTCAGAATTTCTTTAACTCCCTATCAGTGCTCAGCAGCTTCCTGTGGTTCTTGAGGAAGAGTGAAATGAGGCATCTAATTGCAATGTAGAATTCATTATCCACTCTTTCTTCAGGGCACCACAAATTAGCCAGGAAAGGCCAATGTCAAATCATCTGGGGAACTTAGCAGAATACCAAGAGTAAGAACAATTATCTGACTCAAAGTAATCATTAACAAGTTTGCTGAATGAAGAATGTGTTACCTTAAATCAATTTCAACACTCCTTTTTGTAGACACAGTTTTAGGTAGTACTGACTGCATATAGTCCCAAAATAATGATTTTCAAGTTAATTTCAGTTATTTGTTTCTGGGGTTTTGTACAAACTGCCAAGAAAAGAGCGTTCTCCTGTAGGATTTTTTAGTTGCATCTGAAGTGTGGGTAAGCTCTGGTGTGTGCAAGTCCTGCATATAAATTAGCAATCACATTTAAAAGCAGTGGAGTGAAAGAGGACCTTTTTAAAAGGTATATTTATTTTATCAGCAAAATATTATCTCAAATGTCAATAAGTTTGTATTTTTTACTACAAAATTTATCTTTGATGTATTTTTCTCATACTTCTTGTGGAGGAAAATTGAAATAACATTTTTTCCATAGAGCCAAGATGGATGCATTTTAAATAGAAACAAGGCTAAAAGCATAAATCTTTCACTGAAAGCTCGTTTCTGTTTTATTGACTTCTTTTCCCTCCCGGACAATCAAAGAAGAAAGAAGAGTGCTGGAACTCACAAACAAAAATGCATTTGGGGTTGTCCTGGAGAACAAACTCACAACCGTGGTTTCATTGTTGGATCATTCGGCACATGCTGTCGATATGGTCAAAGTGCTTGGTGGCTACACGGGTGAATTTGGAGAAACCCTGAGCTTGGTGCTGGCTTGGGCAGAGCACCCTTATCCAAAACCTGTGTACCTGCAATTACCACTGTGTCTTCCGATAGCACCTCACTCATCCGTGTGCCATATGGACAAGATCGTGACAGCCCAGCGATCAGAGGGGTGGGAAAGTGTGAAGGTGTGTCTGGAACACAGGCTAGACGCACTGGAGCAAAGGATTGTCTGTGGTTCTTGTCTTCTTCATGAGGCTCGGGAGAAAAAGCCAGGCATGCCCTCAGCAGAGAGTGCAGGCAGCCTGAGTTAGTGCAGACCAAGGAACAAATGACAAGACATGAATTTGCCTGTCAGCACATGCATGCTTTGGGCAGGCAATTCAGCCTTCCTGAACATCACCCTGCTAAGCACACAGCAAATCAAAAACATGCCCCAGGATGTGGCATGCAGTAATTGCAAAAGAGTGAATAAAACACACATTTATATTTCTTCTATGTTGTACAGTTTCTTCTCTTCTATGTTGTACAGTTCTGTATTTTACAAGCTGCCTCTTTCTATGGGAATCTTATTTTCAGTTCATATATAAGCACTGCATGAGCAAGCAGTAGGCACAGTTAAACATGTAAATCTATTTAAATTTGAATAACATTGTAGAACATCAAAGGAAATATTTCATGAGTAAAGTTTCTCATGGTTTAAAATAGGAAAAGCACTCTACATTAAGATTTCCAGCTTGATTGTTTTGCTTTCAGTCATCAGAATACACATGAGTTTTTCAACTTGTAGAGCAGTCTTAAAATTAATGTGTTATGAAAGTAAAATGACTTTGCTGCACTGTGCATCCTTTTCTTCTTACCCAAGAGCTTTCTGACATCCACCTAATACCAGCTAGATTTTCAAGTGTCCCTTCTCCTTATTGCAGATAATTGGAAGCATCTGCTCCATTGTCAAAATGTGCACTCCTGTGCTTACAGCTGAAAACTGTGATCTCAGCATATGCAAACATCTCTTCATCTTCCCAGCTTTAACATAATTTTCTAGTTTTGATCATGTCCTGGAGTAAGGAGTTGGTTATTCTGAGTAGTTATTCCTTGATTTATGTCAATTTGAAGAAATTGCAGAACTGCTGTAATTTTCAAGTCAATTGTTTCTCCTCATGCCACCTGTGAACTAAAATGGACGTGCTTTCCAAAAGACATTCAGTGCCTGATGCTCAGCTGCAGGTTCCTTGGCCATTCCTGAAATTTTTAAAGTGTTGCATCTTGGCTGAGACACCAGCAGCAGTTCTGTGGTACAGAAGACGCCGAGTATTGGAGGTCTGCTTATGGAAACTGGCAGTGTGGGAACACCGTTCCCTTCAGTTTGTGAGGATCCTCTCAGGCTGGCTGCCCTACATACAATCCAAGAAAAAGAGATTCTTACACATTGAAAGGACCCAGCAGGTTTATCTCTGGTACTTCTCTTTTCAGCTCTTGCTGGTTACAAGGGCCAAGAGCCTGACTACAGGGACTGTATCCGTGAGTGTGTTCAGCTTGTGACAGGTTTAGTAAAAGTGGTTAAGAGGGGAAGAGGGTCTGCAAATCTTCAGCAGAGGTTGGTATTCCTGTCTCTGGAGGAGAGTTCTTTTGCCTGTATGTGCTAGTTCCTCTTTGGAAAAGTTCAGATACAAAATATATGGATTGCTGGTGCAGGGCAGCATTCTGCAAAGACACTGTTAAAAGAACTTGGAGACTACTGTAGCTCTTGCTTTCCTGCCTTTGATAAGTATTACAGACATTCTAACAGATTTCAACATCTCCCCCAAAAATAGCTATCTTAAGTACAACTTGTTAATGCATTTTTTACATCGAGAATCATTACGATTTTTGATTTACATCTACAAACAAATTAAGTGTCCAGCATTCCATAAAAAACCAGTCTCCTAGAAAACCAGCTAGTCTAGTAAGTGACTCAGCTCAGCCTGAGGTAGAGTCACTCCCTAGGCTCTCCCTACTGACTCTGAAGAGCACTCAGACACCCGTATCTGAAATCATAGCACCCATTAGTAAATGGCTGGGATGGGTTGTCTTCAGTTGCAAACTGAAGGACTCCCTGAATCTCCTGTTATCATTGCACTGAAAGAGATATGCTTTTTTAGGAGTTAACGGTGCTGCACATGAGTACTTGGGGTACTCTCGTCAAAAGTAGGGGACACTGCGGGATTTCTTAATCCTTCTTCCCGCTACTGGTCACTTATTTCTGAAGCAAAGATTAAAATGCCTTTCCTTTCACTTTCCCATGATCATGTTACAAAACATAACCCTTTCTACCATCCTCTCTTTCTCTTTAAATCACCATCATCTTGAAGCTGCTAGCACATAGAAAGTTGTTTTTCCTAGTTTGCTTATGGACTTCAGTGTTGCAAATAGCAGTTTAAAGGGTGACTGTAAACACTGTGATATTGCAGCCTGAACCCCAACCAGACCCCTTTTTGGCAAGCATCCAAGCTGGCCTTCCATCCCTCTACAATCTTGAAGGTCCCCACTACTTCTCCCACAGCTTTTGTGCTATCTCCCTTTAACTTTCTCTTTCAGCTTAAATGCTTCCACCATTCCTTTCATGGGTATCACAACGCTTCTTTGAATCCAATACCCCTTAGAGCCCTTCCCCTGTAGCCAGTATCTGCTGACACAATTTTTTCTTTTTCTTGAAAATAATGTGACTCCTTTTGTGAACTTCTTCCTGCAAAGAACATTTCTGCAAAATAAGATTTGTTAAAAGCTTCAACCTGCTGACAGATTGTAGCAAGTAGCTTTTTTCTTGGATACTTTTGCCAACAGTTGTGCCTGGTGCTGGGCAAGGCTGGCTCAATGATTGCTGTACCTAACCAAAAACTGCACAATTCACGTAAATGAGGTAAGACAAAATGCTTTCTGGTGAGAAAAGGTATGTCTACACAAGCAGATGGCTGCAGGTGCTGTACCTCTCCAGTCTGAAAGCTCTGTCAGATACATTCTGCTTCTTAGAAAGGCCTGACATCATATGAGCTTGGCTATTCGATGTCCACTAAGACAAGCAGTTTCTGTCAAAAGAAATTACAGCAGTCTACACAATGAACAGAAAACTATCAGTTTAATTTCTTTTTCCTTTTGTATTACCTAACTGTGCTGTTTTCACTCTCCAGATCTTGCTTTTCTTCTGGACATGCAATATAATTTTTTATTCTGAATTTTCCCTGCTTTTTGATACTTTTTTTTTTTTTTTCACAGAACGCATAGGCAGGTCTAGCAGCCACCCTTCTGAGAAGTAGGCTAATACTTATCTAAGGTACTTTAAACTTCAGTGCACCAGACTTTCTAATAGCCTCTGGGATTTGAATACAGAAGTGGTTAAGTCAAGACACCAGGCTGATGGGGACCCGGTATCAGATCTGCTCAAATGTGATAAAAAAAATAAAAGTGAAGACTTAGAAGGCCCAGAATTGCAGTCCTTACCTATTCCCAAGCCTGCTAATCACTCCCAATTTCTTTTTTCACAGCTTGTCTTCACTAATGGTTGGCAATATTAGGCCAGTGGTCTTAGTTTGAAGACAATGTCAGCTTAACCCAAGCAGAGCGTTTAATAGCTAAGTGGCTTTTCTTGAGTAACAACTCACACTTGTAAATTAATCATGCTGCAGCTGTCTCACTCTAGGCTAACTTCACATACCAATATAACTCATTTTCCGTGTTCTGAATGTGGAAACATTAAATCTAGGTCAATATTTTCAGTAAATTCAATAAATTATTCACTGAGTCAATTATTTTCTCGAGGTATTTTGTACCACAAATTTTCTACCTGATGCCACGGAACCATTTTAGCATTCAAGGAAAGAAACCATTCTTATCTGCAAAGGAACTGTGCAGTCATGCATCTTAATTCAGCATTTAACATCACTAGGTATAGCATAGCAGGAGGGAAGCAAATTTCACCCCACCACACACTTGATTATCTTCAGACTGAGATGTATTTGTGTCTGTATCTGCTTTTGCATGAAGTCAAGAAGGTGAAAGTCCTCCATTAATGCAATAAAAATTGTATATTCCTAGAAGCAAGTCATTAAACAATTTGTCTGACATTGGCTGGAAAGTGTAATATAGCTTCAGATCACTTGCCTGACCCTGTAAATCACAATGTACTCATGATTTAACAAATCCTATTTTTTAGCTTATTTCCATTTTGATTTTTACAGTTTACATGCAGTATTAGTAAAATCACACTGAAGCAAAATTTGGAAGTGAAAAGAAGTAAAAAAGGGATAACAGTCTCCTGTCTATTGAGGATAGAGGCTTCTGACAGGAGTGAACTGTAAGAAAAAGTTGAATGAAAGATATGGACATTCGACATGCAAATGTGAATAAGCACTCCCGAAAATAAGGGCTGGGCAGATGAACGAAGGACAAAAATGCAGGCAGGACACAAAGAGATGGTTTGCAGGGAGCTCTGGCAACCCCACAAACATGGGGAGAGGTGGATTTAGACACACTGTCATAAAAAATTCACAGAGCTCACCCATAGTCGATCAAAAGTTAAAAGGAAATCTTCCAGTGAAATCCTGTCAAAACTGACATGCTCAACATTGTACTCCTTACAAAGCCAACCCCAGCAGCTGTACTGGTAATGAACGGCTGGAACCGAGATACTGCCGTGGAAGTTTCTGTCGTGTTGGCCAGATGATGCTCATCGGCTGTGGCAGGCGGTGTGGAAACTGGCAAAGGCATCCCACTGTGTCTGTCAAATTCACCTTCCTTTCTCCCTTAAGGGTTCCCTTTGCTTTTCATCACTGTCACGGCCATGCTCCAAAACAGGTCCTCTTCCTCAGCTGCACTCTCAGAGAAAACTCAAGAGTGTCATGCATTGCAGGACTACACAGTCAGAACCTTCGCTCCCACTCACTTCCAGAAATTAAACCTTTCTCCCTCTCTGCAGCCTTGACCTGATAATTGTGCTGGTGGGAGGAATAAACTGTTAGTGCTGCTCCACTGAATTTGGATTTTAAATGTTCAGCACGCCATTCATTAAAACTGTAATTATTAATAGGTATTTTTAAAAAAGGCATTGGTGTCACACTTTTTTTTTCTACAGCTTTAGTCCTCATGACTAAGGAACTGCCAGAAAGAAGAGAGAGACTCTTTTTGCAGTGGAAAGCATTCCGATGTGTTTAACCACAATTTTTTATCTTCAAGTTGAACAAACAATTCCAAAGAGCCTTGCTTTTAATGGGTTTTCCAGTTATATTGACTAATGTACAGAGAAGAGAGGTCAAATAACAACTATATCCAAATAAAATTAGATTCTGCTGAAATCAGAACCTATGACTTCCTTAGTTCTAAGTCTTTTTCCCCAAGCCATTCACTATCAGCGATTATCTAATTACATAATATTTTATATAACAAATGCAAGCATTGTGCTTTTTTGGCATCTTTTATATCTCTATTAGAAGAAGCTAATTAGACCATATTTTAATCAAAGAGGATGAACATGCACTATATGTACCCAGATACATGGTGTTAAATGTGAGGGTGATTAACAGTGGTTCAATGTACAATTAGATATTTTGGATTTGAATGCCATTGGTAACAACACTAATGGTGTACATGGTTTTCCACTAACCCACTGAGATTTTGGGACACTGAACCATTAACTTGAAGGTATTTCCCTTCTGAGGACCTAAGGCCATACCCAGATCCTAGTGTGGCCTCATTCTTAATTGTCACCTAAGCACTCCTCTGATGCAAATATTAATCTCTGAACCAAGTCAGCAGATGCATCATGTACTGATTCTTCCTGAAGCATGGACACATCATGAGCCACATGGCAAATACTTAATAGGATTTCAAGTACATTTGAAAACCAGGCTGTTAAAAGCAGTTTGTTGCATTTAAATGGCATAAAAGGTTGAGTTTATTCTAAGCTCTGTACTATGTATGACATTTGGAATTTAACACAAAAGAAGAGGAACAAACTGGAAGATAGTTCTGGTACCTATTTTTAGCTGGACATAGTCCTTAACACATTGAAGCTTACATGACAGGGCCATTTTCTGTTGCAGGACACTCCCATCAATAATGAGAGAGAGATTGGGAAAGCCAAAGATGAGAAATTAAATCCCTGAAACACTTCTTTTGGAGAGTAGGACAGGAAGTGGTGAGAACAGACATTTATTTTTATACTGAGTGTCTCGGTTCTAGGGAAATGAGAAAACGCAGTGTGAGTTGTATTGGCAAGCAGTGAGTCATTGATCCACTTCGTTGATAAAAGTATGGAAAAAGTATCCCTCAAGGAGGAAACAAACTGTTGAATTTGCAGCTTTACCAGCAGCAGGGGCAAAATTCTTTTTCTGCAGCTCTATCATTGCACCTGTCCACATGAAACACTGTAAAAATTACGAATTTAAATACATAATGGAAAAGACAGAATCAAGGAATGACAGCTAATCAGCTCTATTTCCCCTATAGCCCTTTTTATTTTATCTTTGTGATGCCTGATTTGGTGTTTTGACTAACAGCAGTACACAATATCCCAGTTCCACAGAGTCATTCTACTGAGTGCTGAAAATATTTGCTGGCTATGTTATCTTTTAGAAGACATATAAAAGCTATTGGCACAGTTCCCCCATGGCATAACTTGCACGTAAAGATGCCTCTCATGTATTTTTTTCTTGCCGTTACTTGAATCCCCTACAGCTCCTTACAAACCTAATGTGGTGCTTCCAACTCAAGAAGCTCAGCTGTGGGTCTGCTGATTAGCAAGCTTATGGGCAAAAGAAGAAACATCAGGATTCAATCTGCTCCCTAATGCCATGAGTTCACACCAAGGAGCCCTGGCAAGAGAGAGGCACTGCTGCAGCTGGTGTTTCCCAGAGAACCAGGGAAAGGGGAGTATCACATTGCACCCATGACTGACTGCCTCTTGGAACCTGTGTCTCTCCCTTCTCCCATGTGGCTGAAATGTGGCTGTGATAACTCTGTCACCACAGCCTGGGGTCGCACTAGCCTTTCCTTAACCTTATTTGCAGCCTTGAAATCCAGAACACACCATTAGATTACCCAGTTTGAACTTTCTCAGGGGATTGTACCAAGAGAAAAAAAACATTGGCCTCTGCCCCGTTGGGTGGTATCTTTCTACATCATTTCAGAGCTGTCTAAGCAATTCAGGACTCAGAATTTGACATGGGGGTTATTTATTCCTCAAAAAATATATACTGTTGATGCTTAAGCCTTTCTTTACCTCATAAAAATTGTGGAAAAGTAGATAGAAATAAAGAGAAAAACACATCCCAGAGAGAGAAAGAGAGAGAGGGAGAGAGAGAGAGAAGGAGCAGAGAAGGGAAGGGAATTATCAATATAATCAGTGCTCCAGAGATGGAGCTGTTCCAAGTCTGTATAAGGGCAATTGGTCATTCAGCTTGAATTTGAAGCACAGAGCCTAACCCATCATTCACTGAGAATACACTGTTCCTCTTCCATTGACTGCATTTTTAGAAAAGTCAGCATTTTCCATAAGAAAACTTTTACAGATGCTCTTGGGTGTTCAAGAATATCAGCCTTGCCAAAAGAGGAGCCTTAGGTTTCTTGTTATTCCCAGCCTCTGACTCCTCAGAGTATCATCTTTCATCTTTCAAATAATTTTCTTGTCAGAATGTGACTGTTTGAGTAGGGCTTTTTCCCCTTCTGTCCAGTTGCTTTTATGTTTTTATCCTTCATACTGAAGGAAAAAGTTTTATCTTGGATCAGCACAGGTCTCTTTATGTTTTGCTTTCTATTTCAGCAGTATGTTGTATTTAATAGGAGACATTTCCAAAAAAGGCTGAGGGTCAGACTTTCAAGTTTGCACTTAACGGCTGCATGTGTTCGAACTGAACATCCACTTAGACAGCTCTAAAGGTTCCCTTCAGCAGACTGAGCATGGCCATGCAACACAATGCTGCCTTGCAGATTCCCAAAGAAAATCCTAGTGAGCAGGAGCAGCCATTTGAGACTCAAAATGAGGTTTTCTGTGCCAGTGTCTGGGCAATGTGATCGTGCTCCGGCCACAGCAATTCGGGTCAGCATTGCACTGACACCATGACATTGTCCCTTGCAGGTGGGGAACTCATGTCCTGACTTAAGGCTGGCATGGAAGGGGCACTTTTCTTTTGAGCTTCCTGCAGATTTTGAAAGAGTGTGACTTTTGTAACAAAGCTCACGTTCTAATCTCTCATTCTGGTCTTGAAGGTTGCATGCCAGCTGTGGTCTTTAAACATACCTGACCAGCATTTTAGGCACAATCTTGCTTAGATATGACTGGGGTATCTGTTAAGGTCAATGTGCTTTACCAGTAGCCTAACTTGAAATTCCCGGTTCATAGTGGTTGGATACTTTTATTATTGTTTTGCTTAAGACTGAAAGCAAAAAATTCTACTGGCAGACCAGAATCAAACTCATCACTTGTAAAGTAAACAGAGATTTTGAATCCCAAATTACTGAAGGAAGTTGTCCTCCAGGAAGTTTTCTTTGCCATTTCCTAAAAAAATATGCCAAGTATCTTGTATGTTTTATAGTGGACACCCTGTCTGTGACAGATTTGTTACTGCATGTTCTGGACTTTTCTGCATTTTTGCTGCTATCCATGTAAAATGATCAACTTATTTTGCACAATGTACCCACAAATAAAAGCAAAACCTATGCATTTTGTAAATCATCTGACATTCCAACAGTGTGCTGTTTTCTGACTTTGGATGACTCATTGTCATATTCATTAGTTAGCTTGTTCATCTATTAAATGTAACACGCTCCATGACAAGTGACCCATTTAATTTTCAATTCTAATTATGACTTTTTGGACCCTCCTAGTTCAATTTTTTCTAGTCTGAGTGCCAAAGGTTAATATCTTAAAATTAGATATCTAAACAGAAGTGGGACATAGGCACTGCTAAATGAGTAAAGCAATTATAATTGTGCAGTTTTAAGCAGTTCTTCTACTAACTTTCTATAAATAAAACTTTCCTCAAAGGTTTCAACAAAGATCAATGCTGAGCTAATACTAACTATAAAAGTTATTGTCAAACTCAACTAATTCTGGAGTTATGAGTAACAAGACAAGTACCATGGAATTCTATAGAAATGTAAATTTTTTAGATTTTTTGTTCAAGTTATAATACCTGACCCAGGTATTCTACACATACAGACACAGAATATAAGCACAAAGAACATTTTTATATCATATATACTTGCTGATTAGTACGTCTTCAATAGCACATATTGATGGAATGTGATCATTGATGCTATTACAAAATACACTTTAATAGTGTTCAAGACTGTTGATGTTTGGCAAGCTCTATAATTGCTTTAATGTTTTATAGTAATAGTATTGCATTGATTTCTTTTTGGTACTTTTCCCTTCATTATCAAGCTTGTGGATCTACTAAGCTTCTTTACTATTTGTGTCCAACACCTTCAAGATTTGTGTGCCTTTCCTCTCATTCTACACACTGGGTTTCAGCTCTTCCACCTCTCTCCCAAGGCCAGTGTAAACAAATGATTTCTGAGGCCATGGAGGCTGTGTAAAATGTCTGAATGACAAAGTAATGAACACTCTTTGTGACTGGAGTCAGCACAAGTATTTATTGCTAAGCAACAAAGACTGATGTCAACGAGTTTTGCCAAATGCAGATGGTGAGTAGGTTTGTTGAAAAAATGAAATCACTCTAACATAACTCTTTACAGCAGATACTAATATAATAGAAATAAAATGCACTCAGCTGGTCTGAGTGAAGCGCTCCACAGAGAGGAATGAGGTTAATTTAATAATACTTTCTGATGGCTTGGCCTGTATATTATGGAGTTGCTCACATGTGAAAATATTCCTAACTTCTCTCGGCAAGATTAAGGAAGGAATAACATCTACAAAGCTTTCCTAAAGTGCCTGCCATCTCCAAAGTCGTGGTTCAGAACGTCGTTGTGAACAAAGGAAGGACACAATACACTGTACCTGGCTGATGGGGAGGTGGTGTTTGGAATATGCAAATACATCATTACTGGACACTTGAGACTCTCATAGTGTAAACAACTGTTAGTCCTGTTCAGCAAATCCTTTGTGTTGTCTCTCTGAACATCTCACCAGGTGTGACTGGTGGGCTGAGATTGATGATTATGTCACTGTAAAGCTGAATCTCTTCCCTGTGGGGAAAGTCCGCCAAATTCCTTTTATCCTTGTTTGAGACCAGATCTGTCACAGTGGAGAACACACTCATTTATCTGCTTTGAGCACCTTCATGAAAACACAGTAATCTTTATTCATATCCTTTAGGCAGAGCTCAATGTCAAAATCACATGCAATTTTCCTTCTTCCCATAGACAGTAGACAAAAGTAGAACATGAAATTGAACAGGTGTTAGTTAGCACTTAAAGAATATGCAGGGCATTCTGTTCTGGTTCATTCAAACCGCTAAAATAATTTTCTGTAACTCACCCCTGGTGCAAAGTGCACCAGAAAGCCACTACTCTCTTCCCTGGAAGTCTGCATACCTTGCTCACCCTCCCAGAAACAACCTGCTTGAACTCAGCTTGGAAGATCAGTTCTGCTCCCTACTGCCAGTCATGATCTGTACAAAGAGACCCAATGCTCAGCCTAGAATTCCTGCTAATTCCCTAAACCGGATGATACGGAAAGACAGGCACACTCCCATGTTCTCAGCCTCCACAGCGAGTGAGTCACCCTCGCTGGCCTGCACCAATCCTTACGTTGGTGCAGAGCCTGGAATAGCAGCCTGTAGTAGGATAAGTACACACAACAGTGCGGCGATGGCAATAAAGTAAACACACGCACACGCGCAAAACCAACCCTACATCTTGTTATAGAAAGCGGCTTAATTTGCTTCAAAGTAAAGATACTGCACCTCAGGCAACTCATTAAACAAGTCTCCTGCGTCTGAACGAAAAATGTAACGTGCATGAAAATTACTGTCTTAACTTGAGTGAAAGAAAGATTAACCAGAGCTCATGTGGGACTCAGCTGGGAAAAATTATTTTACTTGAAGCTATTTTTATTTCTTTTAGCTGTGTTAGACAACCAGTCGTATTGTACTGTACAGTTACTACAGAAAGACATGAGAGGCTGCTTAGATTTAGGTAAATTCACCTAAAAAAGACGTTGACCCATTTTGAACAGTGATTGTATTTGGAAAAGATTTTAGGAAATACTGTATTTTTTGTCACCCGCTTTACTGCTTTTCTGTGTTTTAAGTGTCTTGAACTTTTTCGGGCATTTGGATCTAGTTATTCAAGGTCAACTGCTCTGCTTGTAAACGTTCGTAAGCTGGAGAGAATAAGTGATTTTTCAGGACTTGGGTTATTCAAAAATCCTTCACTTCTGCACTTCACTACTGAACATTTGACCACATGGTAGGTTTCTGGTGTCCCATCAGGCAAGCAAAAATGGTGAAAGTGCTAGTGACAAATGCATACTAGTTCAAACAACCTCTGAACTGACTTCTTGGTCTTAGGGGCTTTGAAGAGATTTTCAGGAATACTAAGTCATTCAAATATTCAGGATATTGTGAGAAATATCAGCTGATCAATGCAAATTTTATTTAATTTCAGCTGTTTAATCACGAATTTCTCAATGAATTTGTTTGGACTGGGGGAAAACCCCCATTTTTTAAACAGTCCTAGTTACAGTGCTTTTTCTCTTGATCACCAGGCATGTACACAAAGCCACAAAATTCTGTTTTCTCCATCTCTAATGCACTGCTGAAATACCTGGCACTCATGTAATTTAGCCTTAAAAGCTATTAATGCACTTTGTAAAGATGAAAAGTGAAATATGAAACCTTGTCAAGCCTACTGAAAGCTGTAGTTAGTATTTTTTAATAAATGTTTTTCAGAAACTCAGTTTTGTCTATGATAAATGCACTTTTTCAAGTATAGCACTGTAGATTTGGTATTGAGAAAAATCTGTTTACTGCTGAATTCTGAACTTTTTATTTAACTGCAAAACATCCAGAGTACACACAAAGATGGCATAAACTTTCCAAGCCCATCAAAGTTCTTTGCCCTTGAACTGATCAACAGACCATCTGTAGATGTGAGAGGACACTGCCTTTTCAATGTCCGTTCTACTGAGCCTGGCAACAAGGGCTTGAATTAGTGTCAAAATATGACAGTGAGTATTCAACATTTACCCTTGTGGGCTTGGATGTCGAGTTCCCACATGCCACCTGAGTGCTTAGGCCGTAGAGTGTCCTTTGACCCGACAAATAGGTGCTGGCTGGGTTTCATAAGTAAAGGAGTGACTCCACTGGGGGTCTGGAGACCCCCATGGCCCAGCCACCACCAACCCTGGATGTCTGCATTTGGCAGGGCTGGGAGGTACGTGCTCACAACCCTGAAACATGCATGAGTCTCAGCTTCCTAAACTCCAGACAATTTCTGCAGCAATGGGGCTCCTTGAAATGATTTCTCGCTCAGCATGCCCAAAGCAGTCTCTGGTTTTGCCTCCCTGTCACTGTAAGAGGGTTGCTAGCCAAAGGGACACTCAGCTTGAGGCAAACTCTTTGAAGCTAAGGACTTAGGAAGCCTGCTGTCACACAGGGTGCCCCATAATGTCCCACTGACTACAATCCTTCTCTAAAATAGGTTTATTGAAGTAAGAGCAGAGTATTTTAAGCTACCTTTTTTCCCAGGCACATTCTCCTATAATTTGAAGCCTGTACTTCATGCATATCGGTTCTAAGATTGTTATCAAAGGACCTTAACAACTTCATGGAATATAGAAATTTGCTGTCACTGTGCTCCGAATTCTGAAAAAATGGACCGCATTTCAGCTTTTTAAAGGGCAAACCCAGCAGTCCTTGGTAAAACTTTAAATTAATTAATTTCAAAATTAAAATTACTGTACTATTTATTATTATTATTAATACTACTACTACTACTTTTAACAGACTTCAGAGATCAAAAAGAGGTAAGTCAAGATGAATAATCAGTCTCAATTTACTAACTTTCCAAACCTAACACAGAACCAAGGTCTTTTTAATTGCAACTACCCATAGGATTAGTTGCAGTTTGAACTACACCATAGATCAGGCAACTCTTGCCTAATCAGATCCCTTTGTATTTGTGTGATAATACTGCCCCACAGCTAACGATGTCTCAGCAGACACTACAGCTCTCTTTTATCCAAAAGCAAACATTGCAAAGGCTATTTGAAAATCAAATCTCCCTCTCAGTGTAAGGGAGAGTCTAGAAAATGCCGTGAAGTACAGAAAGAGTAAATTGCAAGGAATATCTTTCTTAGGTGTTAATTGAGAACAATGTTGGTATATTATAGTACCCTTATAATAATCTAATATACTAAAAGACATTATAATGTTATGAGCTATTAAAGCTCTGACACTGATTTGGTGTAAGTATCTTTCAGCTGCCAGCATTATTGTTGAAAAGCTGCAAAATTATCCTGTTCTGGTGTGAAGATGGAAAAGTTTGAAA
Organism: Oreocharis arfaki; assembly: GCA_013398015.1. Lineage (NCBI taxonomy): Eukaryota > Metazoa > Chordata > Aves > Passeriformes > Paramythiidae > Oreocharis > Oreocharis arfaki. Next base: position 593,402 of record VZRR01002040.1, on the reverse strand, counting down.
GCTTTATTTTATTCTGATTATTTTTAACGTGTCTTACCCCCTATAACATTAATAAGGGGCTGCAATACAAACTGTAGGTCTGCAAAAGGTGAATACATTTTCCTTGGAGAAAACAGAGAAGATAATTTGGGAATAAAGCTGTTAGCTGCTCCTGACCATGGCCCCAGAGGCCTTCTGGTAAACCTGACTTTTAAAATTCAAACTTTCAGCTATGTCGTGATGTATCAAATGAAGTGCATTTATTTGGTTCCTTGGATGTGCTGTATATTGAAATGTCTGGTAACTCACCCACAAATTCATATCTTGTCTTTTTAGAGAGATGTAGGAAAATAACAGGCCTCAAAGGAACTACCTTTCAGAACAAACATGTTCTCTTGTTGTTTACTTAGATAAGGAAACAAGGAAAATTAAGTAAAAGCAGATGGCATTTTATGTCAGAAAGCCATCTCACAGAATCATGTCATCTAAAAACTCAATAACTCAGTTACGTGTCTGCTACAGTATTTATGTTTGCTATTAGGCCCATGAGCTCCTGTACCTATTGCTGTGGAAGAATTGAGGGAAATGAAGTCAGGATGTCACACAAAAATGGGTGATATTTAATAATCTGTCACAACAAATATTTTCCACCATTTCTTATTGAAATCTTGCTTGGCAGAGATCTAGAGATCCTCTTTGACACTCAAGTCAACTTCTGAAGGAAATAAAATACCATAAACAGAGAAGGATGGCAGTATTGATCTTTATGGTGATGGAAATTAGGATACTGAAATGCCAGATATACTGAAATGCCAAAATTTTGATTGACTTTAAAAAACTAATTCTGGGGCTTACAAACTTTTAAATTCAATCACATAAAAAGGTCAACGGAACTTAGCTGCTCTTTGAAAACAAAAGGACAAAAAATGTCAATGGGTCTTTCACATCTCCCCAAGATTCAGCCTTTAAAAATATGCACCTTGTTTAATAATTAGACAGCTATACCATAGTTTTATAAGTTGTTTGTATGCTGAATAGGTCTGAAGTTGATCTCTGTGCGTGTGCGTGATTTTTCTGTGTGTCTTCTCTACCTTTTCAGCATCCAGAACTTGGTCCCTCTGAAGGTGGCATACGGGTCTACCCTTGCTGCAAGAAGCAGAGTGAGGAACTGGATTTCCCACTGCTGCAGGAAGGAGGTTCCATGAAGTCATCACCAGCCTTTCCCTGGTGCAGCAACCAGTTGGATTTCCACAGCTTAGGAACAGATGAAAGGGGCAGATGGGCCGTGGCTGTTTAACTAATGCGGCACTGCCTGCTCTCCCATAGCTGCAGTGGCTCCTGCTACCAGATGGGGACTCCAGGTAGCTTGCTACATGGTGCTGCTTGCTCTTGCAGAAATTCCCTCAGTACTTCAGGAAGAACAAAGACAAATAATCTATTGTTGTGCAACTTACATTGCAGTAGTTGGAAAGACTTTAAAGAAGCTATCTTAGAAGCTTCAGCTCAGGAAAGATCCAGAGAAAACTGGGGTGATGGTAGGTTTTTATCCAAAAACAGCATGTGTGAAGAGTAATGTGCTAGGGTGCACAGTTTGTTCAGAAAAGATCTATTTTTTCCATTGATGTTAGAAAAAAAATCTGGAGAAAAAAAGGCAGAATCTTAATACTCCTTTAATAACCTGAACTTTGGTATGACAATGGAACAGCACACAGAGGATGGTACAAAGCTCTTAACAATGTCACGAAACTACCAGCGCAAAACCCCCTGAGCAACTCTATTAACAAGAAGCACTATTCACTGCGATAGTTCCAGTAACACATTTACTGAATTGCATGCCTGCTAATTTTGAAAAACATCTCCATACGAGATGAGAATAAGATATGGCATAAAGTACATAGTTTATACCAAAAAGAGAGGACTAGCTGCTTCTACTCTTGCCTGAAATTGTCTCAGCTAACAAAGCTCAGCAAGACACTATAATATTGGTTGCTGAGACTGATTAGGGCTTAAATAATGATATAAACTTATTTCTGAATTTCCCACTCTGTTTATGATGTCACAATAGCTAGTGACTAGACTCTGCCTTCACAGAGTCACTGGAATATCAAAACCTCTGGACCCCATCACCACTCTCTATCTTCTTTGGAAGTAACTGCTATGGGAGACTGCCACACATGCTTAGGAAAAAGCTTGTTGGGATCACATCACTCCAAAGTGATTAATCACCATTGTGTCTGCTTTCAGTCAAGACACATTTATCAGGGTTAGATATTTGTATTGGACATTTTTGACATATACCTAATGTTAGAGAATATAAAGTAAATTTATGATAATTTCACCATGTCAGAGTCAAAAAGAGAGGAGGAATAGGGAGAGCTTTCCCAGCTCATAGAAGTTATTAATTAGCTAGTCAAGGACTTTGTTCTAGCAAGAGACATTTGCATCTCCAAGGAGCTGAAGTAAAAATACTTATTTTAATTGAGAAGAATGATCAGATGGTTTCTTAGATAATGGAGCAAAAGAATAAGTTTCAGGAAGATTAGATTTATCTGGGCTCCCTAGAATATGTCAAAGGAGAAATTTCTTATAAGAGACAAAACTTTGTCCAAAGGGACTGAAAATATAAGTATGCACCACAGGACTAGCTCACCCCTCAGGGTATGCTGAAGGTTTGCTCTGCTGGATATGCCCTGCCCATGTTCCAGCTCTGTTTTGGGAGACCTGAGCACCATTCTGGTCCACTGGGAAGCTGTGGGGATGCCCCCGTAGGCTCAGACAGATCATGTTGTTTCTGAGGGCAGTACAGAAAAGGTCACCAGAGAGGCAATAGCATCACAGACATTAACATTCACATGTCTAGGACCATGTAAAACCACCAGATTTATGCTTCTCCTGAGAAAAAAATATAGTTTGTGGGACAGAAAATACTGTCGGGGTAAGAAAAAGCCTGCTTCCTGAGCAGCAGTCACCAGCCCCATTCTTCCTGTCTCCCAGGAGCAGGAGCAGCAGCATGCCCAAACCCCAGCAGTGTCTTTCCACCACTGCTCAGGCTCCATCTGACTTCCACAGTGGAAGAAACCAGGCTCCACTCACTCAGTCTTAGGATGTCAAAATTAACATCTGCCTACTCCACTAATGAGCCTTGAGCTGGTGATCGAAAATGTATCGGCATCCCTAGGTTCTCTTTAAAAAGGCTGCTTTTGCAGATATTAAATGCCTTATGCAGCTCTTGCCTGAATTTCCTTCAGTTCTGCATTGTGCTTTCGGACTGCAGCCAGTCTTCCAGCAGCAGCATCACTAATTCTGCAGACAAGGTCCTTGCTGCCCCTCTGTACCTCCTCTGCCCATATAACCAAGGAGACTTTGCCTTCACCTTAAAAGAATATTAACCCCATATTTTTTTGGATTCAGGCAGGTCATTCATGCTTATTTTGATAATTTATTGATATATCACTTTCTTAAGTGTCACCTCAATCTGTATGTGGATGTGTCCTATTTAAAAAGTCTTTTTTGTATTTAGTTTGTTCTGGTGAGGCTAATGCTGCCAATCCCTTCTACCAGAGAGACAAAGAAGCAGCTTGCAGAGGGAAGACCAAAGCAGTGCAAAGGCTCAGCAGCTTCGAAGTGGGGCTGGCTGGCTCCACAACATATATATCTGTCACAGAGATTGTTGCAGAGTCCGTGAGAACAACAGCTCAGCTACTGTAGTGCTGCTTGCTAACTAAGATATGCTCAAGAACTGCAACCCATCTAAATAAAAGGCCCCATTTATAGTGAGGGCAAGAACATAAACTGTGTCAGGAATCCTCTTTATTTGTAATTGTATCAATAGTGAAGAGATAACATACTAGGAGGCAGAGCTTGAGAATATGGCTCTTATGTTTAAGATCAATAAAGCATGTACACTGCATATAGTGATGTCTGTGGAGATCTTTGTACCAGCTTCAATGCTTCCTCTTAAAACTGAGAGGCGCTTCAGAATATCTCGGGAGTGAAAAGCAGAGACAAGGTAACAAAGCAGCAGGGAGCACAGAGATGGCTTAAAGCAATTAGGAACTTGCCCACTATTCAGGAACCTGACAAAAGTTTCTTGGAGCACAGCAAAACTCCCAGCAGGAACTGCTCTTTTCTAGCTGGGAAAGGATTTCTGAAAAGTTGAATAGCTCTGTAAAGGTGGCTTCACAAGGTCAGAGGAATACGAGACATCTCCAAGGAGGGCCCTGATGTTCTGTCTTATCTTTACTTACCATACTTTGTGCTCAGGCAGTGTCTTCCCAAAACATTGCATGAGAACCCCAGAAAAGCAGCTCTGAAGACTATAGGGAGGATGTGCTTTTGGAGTTCTACTGACACATGCTGAATTCAGCATCTGCAGATAGCTTCTCCTTCTCCTCCCCCCAGCTAATTATCCCTGAATTCTAAATTTAATCACCATCAAATATTTTCATATTTTGATTAGCTCGCCTTCAAAATAATTTAAATTAAAAGTGAATCTAAACATGTACCCCCGGGGCCTGAGCAGGTGTCCTCCTACAGAAATGGTTTCAGAATAACCTACCTTGCTGATTTAAGCTGACCTAGATGACTTTATGCTGAAATAGGCACTCACATTGTCTGTTCTGGCATCTTGACGTTAGGGAAGCCAGCTTTTCCTGAGGGCAGTACTTCCCCCAGTGCTTCAAAATGATCCCCAAGAGAGATGCCTCATTGAGTGCTCTGACACAAGACATATCCTTTTCACAATCAGCCACTACATAAGTGAAAAATCTGTTTAAAAAACCCCCAAAAAATCAAGCAAACAAAACCCCTGAAAATTCTTGTGTCTAGATCCTGAAACACGGGATCTGGGGACCAGAAGCACACAAACAATTGGACAACACAGTAATTCAAAATCTGTACTTGTAAAATATTTGGACTTAAAGGCGGGTTCCTCAAAAACAGTATTTTAATCCCTTTAAATCTGATTTATAGCTCTACTGTCTTTGTTAGGGATGCTTTAAATATTATCAACTAATGCTATAAACTTGATTGGTTACAGTGAAAACAGACATGCTCTTGTTCCTGTAAATCAGAAACAGGATTTGGCCATTTATATCCCTATAGACATGATTCTGTGGAGGAAATTGGTTATTAAATGGGTAACATTGATTTAGGATGCCAGTGGTTCTTTGTGGTTTGTGTTGGGTCACGTATCATATGGAGTTGATGTCCAGTTTCCAATTCACTTGACCGCTCTCCTTATGCACTTGCAGCACATTTGGACGTCAGACAGGGTGCCAGATTGTGTTCAGAAATAGTGGTGAAGAAGGTGTGTGAGGACCCCTGCTCTCACCCCCATTAACAGCCAAACAAAGCAGCAGTCCAAGTTGCAGTCCTCCACAGGGACTGGACAGGAACAGGCACCACGTGATGCCCTTTTCATCTTTCTTGAGCAGCCAGATGCTGTGGTGCAGATGATCATGTTGCAGATCTGTGTTGCCCACCCCAGCAGGTGCAGTTGGCTGGCAATGCAAGTCATCTCCAAAGAGAAAGCATAACAATATGTTCATCTCAGTAGGCAGAGGCTGCAAAAGGAACACTACTCTTTGCAGTGCTGATGAGCCACTAAGCTGTCGATCTCTGTAGCTGTGGTGATTATTTCCAAGGATTTCACAAACAATATTTAAGAAGGGCAAACTTGTTGACAGTACATTTAAACTCAGTAAACACAAACTAGAAAATTTGTAGTGTCTCCACTCAAAAAAAACCCCAACAAAAAAAACATCGCTGAGAATCACTGAGCTAGGACTCCTCTCAGAGCAGAAAAGCATTTCATTCTTTCATTACTTCAATTCAAAAAGAAGAAAAGGTATTGCAACTTTCCTGACAGTATTGAACTTTGTGAACAAGCGATCAATAGGATTTCAGACAGCTTCCCTGCCAATCTGATGCCGCCAGGGAAGGAGGAAGAATTGCTGTTCCCACAGGCCTTTGACCCTACACTGAAGTTCAGGAGCACAAGAACTGAGCCTGCTTTTCCCATTCCCAGAGGACTTTCTGCCCCAGCACAAGATGGTCCCTTTCTGTGCACTGCTCCTCCGTAACCCCTCTGGCTCTCTGCAGGGGAGACGTGAGTGTGCTATCACGGAGTAAAGGGAAGCATGGCCAGTTTGCAGCCTTTGCTCACAGCCTCGTGGAGCAGAGAGGCCTTGCAGATACTGCTGACCTAGCTCTGTCAGCGTAGGAGAGTGGCAGTGAGTGTAAAACATTCTGTCTGTGCAGAACAGGGCACAAGGCTGTCATTGCAGATACCAAAACCACAGCAGTATTGCTGCACAGCTCTGCTGTTGTTTGAAGTTCCAGGCCTTTGACACCATAGTGCTATTATACATCCATGGCCCATCATTGAGGCCACTTCTAGAAGATGACAATGATGAAATGATAAAATAGAACTTGAGACCTTAAACATTTATTTTAAAAATGTTTAATTTTGAAGCTACTCTGTGCAGATGACAGCACATATGAATATAAAGTAGACTGTTCCTTGAGGTATGAAACAGATTTTTTTGAGGTAGCCTCACTATTAGGGATATTAGAATAGTATCTAAGATCTCCATATAAGAGACCTACATGCATAAGGAAAGAGACCTTTGCCAAACAAGCATATGTGCAACAGAGACATGACAGATTAAAAAATGTGCTGTTGCCTCTAATGCTTTAATCTCTTTCATCTTAGGGAAACTCACTCTTTACTCCAACATCTTCATCACTAGTGCACCATTATCTTTCAGTGCTGTCTACGATATCTAGATGAGATTCCTCTTCCATACAAATTAATTTGTGCCTTTTGTACTCCTTTCAAAATCATTTTAAGACAGCCTCTAATCATTTTCTTGATCAAATGGCAAAACTGGTGTTTAACTCATCCTCTTACTGTCTTCTTCTTAGCAGCAGAATATTCTCACTTGATGTCTGTAGCTTAATCTTCACACAGTTAACCTTCTCCCTCTGCAATTGCTCCTGTAGCAGAGCTCTGAAGGTGCTTATTCATCTTCTCCACGACCCAGCACTCAGCAGAAACTTTGCAGTCTAATTCCCTCTATGCTTTTTGCCCATAAATAAGCCATATTGGTAAATAAAAAATCATCTATAATTTTTAGGTCAGTGACCAACAGATTTATTACCCATCCATAGATGTGTCTCACTTAACTTAAACTAAACTAATAGTCTGCTGCACTGACATTTCCTCTTAGTGCTCTGACTTAAGACTTTAAGATTAAGTGCAAAATGTTCAGAGCCAAATCCTGTCTTTCTTCCCATTACCTTTAGCCTTACCACTGGAAAATATCACAAAGACTTATGATTGAGAATAATCTTAGATATGACCTCCTTATCCATGTCCACCTTTCAATTCTCACTGCATAACACTTCTTCACAGCAGAAACTTACAACCACATCACTCACCATCTCATTACTTGCTTCCCACAATATTCATTTCTCTGGCTTTGACAAACGCCACCTTGCCGTGCTTTTAGCCTGTCAGCAGCAAAGTTAGTTTTCTTAGCTCATTGTTTTGACTGTACCATTATTCTCCTTGTACTCTGTAACAACAAACATAAGCTGCTCAGGGTGCTTTCAAGGCTTTGTGACTGAGCAATCCTCTCCCATTTACTGTATTATCACATTTAAAGGCTGCATTCATGTACTCAACCTTCCCACAGATTCTCTCCCCTCCCCTACACCTAAATAGATCAATTTCAATAATCCATTGGTAACTGCAGCCAGATTGCTGGCAGCCAGACTTCAAGGCCCAGCTTGCTTCCTCGGTCTTTTCGGCAGGCTGAAGTGTGGAACCACCTTTTCCACCTGAACCACAAGCCACTTGATATGAGACTGGTCAAGCCAAAGGCTGCAATGAGGATTATTAATGAATGATGTGAATGCTTCAGTAGGTCAGTCACAGTAAAAATTTGCTGACCTCAAAAAACCCCCAACAAAACAACCCCAAACCCAAACTACACATATCCTTAACACTTCCAGCTATGTTCATTGGCACAAATTCATTTCAGTCATTAGAATTTCACTCCTCTCCACTAGCTACCACTTTTCAGTATTTCCCGTGGTTTAAGCACATGGCATCTTTCCAGTGATACAAATCAAGCCTCCCATTGACTCAGTGGGAACAGCAGTTTCTCTAGCTGATAATCCCAAAATCAAAGGGTGAATGCAAACACGAGACAAAAAAGTTAAAATAATCTTATTATTATGTGGAAAAAAATATTAAAAAGCGAGAGTCCAGCTGAAAGACTGTTATTTATTAATAAATATGGTTTAGAACAAATTTGAAAGAAAGATTTAATTTAAGGTCTGTATAATGATAGAAAGAAAGGACCAGCGAGGGCTAAACGCAATCAAAGAGAGATCAGAAAAAAATAAACTGTAGGTACTGGTATTAAAAAAAAAAAAACCCAACAAAAAAACCCCACCAACAAAATTGTATAAGCCACCTGTTGCTTGCACCTACTCAGAGTTTGACTCATGGGCAGAGGTACATTCAGGCAAATGTTGCTACTCTTTCCCCTCTGTATCATGCTCTTCTAAACACTATAGATTTTTTATCTTTCATAGATCTTCTATAGTAGTTTTTGAGGGAAGTGTAGCAGCTAGAAAAATCTGACTGCTTTCAGTTGGTAGCACCAAAACAAGATGTTTTATTCACTGGCAAATATTTCCTCTTTGGTTTATGTGTGTGTCTGCAGTCTGACTGCAATATGTTGTTGTCCAAGTAATCATTTTCAGATGACATCCTGAATGATTTTTAAACTGTCATTTATTCTTCTTTCTTTACCAAAAAAGATAGTATATATTTTCTTTTTTATTTCTTTTAACCTTCATAATCTGCACAAATTGCTACCAGCACTGCTCTTCTATTGGTGAAAAGGTAAGGTACTCTTGACCTTTTCTGTGGCTCCAGGTTCATGAGTTTGGCTCCTCCCAAGAATGCACAGGCTGCACTCAGCTGGCAACACATGTGGCCATACAATCTGTGCATTCAGGGGGATCTAAGTATGACTCTGGCATAACACTGAGACATCCCTACTCACTGAAAAACTGGCACACCAAATCAACATCTCAGTCGATAGCCCTTTGACCTTTTACTATTTAGGCCCTTAAAATTTCCACTTCAAATTCAGTCCTCAGCTGGGGTAATCTCTGTGATAATGTATAGAAGAGGATTGGACATCTCAAAAGACTGTGCAGTCATAATAAATAAAGTGTAGGAGAGAAATAAGACATACAGAGATCAAAACCAACATTATGACTTAGAGTATTCTCAGAGGTGAGAGAGATTGGTTGTACAGTTAACCCCAAATGCACCACTGCCCCAAAGGTACAGGTTACTGTCATGTCTGGTCTCACTTAAAAGCCATTAAGGAGCCCTCCAGTCACACTTCCAGCTTTCTACTGCTGGTCAGAGAATTTCACTAGTCATCACTGGTCCCAAGAAAATTTTTTTCCTCTCCTAAGTCTTGTGATGATTTGCAGTAGAACATCTAGAGGGATTTATCGTACTGCTCTTTAGATAAGAGAAACATAAAGTACTGTGTCACTGAGCAATTTTTAAAGGTGCCCAATGCCACAGTTTTCCAATTTGTAACCAGCTGGGGTAAGGAATGCTTTGCTATATGTCAGAGAACTTGCCAGGTTTACTTCTCAAGAAGATAACTGATCAAAACTTACTTGAGAAACATAGGGTTTCAGTCATGAAATAAAGTCACAAAAGACAAAATTACAATGGCATAATTAAGATTGCATTTAACAAAACGTTCTCCCTGACTGAATTCAACAGCAACTATGCTGTACCCCATTTTCTCTTAGGTTTAATTGAAAACTTACTGACTGCTGTTGAGTTCAGATGGGATGATTTTGTCATGATGGCTCTTGCATCTGGCACAGACCTTCTTTCCCACACTCACATCCACTTGGACATGAAGAGCACAGGACAAAGGCTGAGAATCCCATTCCAACTCATCTCAAAGCAGAATGTTTCATCTCTGTAGGAAACTTTTCCTCCTCTTTGCTTGTGAGTGATGCCACACAGCACTGATGGACAAGGAATTACTTCACTCTTTCCCCACCTCTTCTCCCAAAGTTTCCATGAAGATTTTCACTGTATTTCTCAATTAGCACATGCAGCCTGTATGCTTAACAACCATTTTAAAACACATATGTAAGCCAATGAATGGAGGAAATATTTATAGATACTATTTATTCTTAGCTCTATTAGTCTTATTCTAAATGAATAAAAGCAGATAACAATTTCAGTAACACAGATCCAGCTTCATGCTTTATGTTGCATGGATTTTCTTCTACCATATTAATTGTATTTGTATTGCTGGGTACAGTATGATGGCTAATATACAAATACATAAGAAAAGCAAGGGTCAGTGGATGAAAAGGCTTCTTTCTTTAGATTACCCTGTTCAATAGGAGTACTCAGTAGATCTATGATTCACTAGCGGCTTAGCCAAGCAGAGAAATCCCACTGAACTTTCTTTACTTACTGTCTAGACCAAGCAAGGAACTGCAGCAGCTCAACACCCAAAGGGGAGTAGCATTTCCAAAGCTAGAGGGAACAGATAAGAGCTTTGTCAGGAAGAAAAAGGGAGTCATGACTCTTTCCTGGCTGAGTTGAGAATGAAGCAACTGCTGGCAATGACGAGCATTTGCGTAACTCAGACCTGACTGCGGAGTCCAGGTATGTTCTGGAATACAAAAAAACCAAGTGGGACCTGACACTTCTGGAGTTTGTCAAAAGGCAAGTGGATGCCAGCCCACAGCAGGCATAGTTAAGAGTCTCCTGTGTGAAACATGCAGGGTAAGAAAGAGTGTTAAAACTAATCAAAAGGACTTGTAAGTGTGGAGTTATTTACTGGCACTCTGTACACATGCACTTATTTCATTCTCTTGTCTAATGTTGACACATATACATGAAAATATTTCTGTAATAATTAATTCGACCTTTAGAGTTTAAAATGTAAGTCTTTAATAGCAACACATTTTATCCCTCCAGCTTTGACATTCCTCAAAATCAGACTCCTGGGATACTTTAGGGATGATTTGAGAGCTTATAACAAAGAAAACACAGCTAAGAAAGGTTTGTGGCATCCATCAAGGTAGAGGAGAGCATGCACAAACCCCGGGAGTTCTGAGAAGCGAGTGGCATTCACACCTGAAGATCAGATGCATTGCTATGGAGCTGCAAGCTAGGGGACTAGTGGACTGCTACGCCTGGTAATGAAGTCAGGCTGAACTTTCCATCACTTTCTGAATTACAGATGGATATTTCTGCTCAGGTTTTGGGTTCTCTTATCTTCTCTATTTTGCTGCTTCTCAGTCAGATTGTAGGTAAACCACCAGCTACTCTCAGCAACATTTTGCACTGTATCCTGAAACATGGAAAAAGGTGGCTCAGGGCAGAGAAGCTTGCTTTGAGATACTGAGAAAAAGGATGTGAGTTCTGAACCTTTAGGTCTGGCCTGCAATAGGCCAGAAAACAACATCATCTGATTAAAAATCTCAGCTGTCATCTTATATCACATTTTCTGGAACTGTGGGTGGGGTGGGAGGCTGCAACTCATCATTTTTGTTTCTGAAACACTAGGGGCCAAATCATGTGAGTACTGTGATGAATTCATGCTCCTTCAGAAAACAGCTCTCCTAGGACTGACACAAACATGTTCTTTAAAGTAGAGGATGATAATAATGCTTATCTTACTGAAAGAACATTGGTACCATTGGCTTCCTTAACAGAGGAGATCTAAGGCACAGAGTTACTCAGGGACACTTAATGGCTCAAAATCAACCCAGTGTTTCTTCTGTTTCCATGTCTAGCTGACAGTCCCTCTTGGGCAGCAAACTGCTCCAGGGCCTCAGGGCATCCATGGCATGGAGCAGTGCCCATGAGATGGGTGCTGTGGTGGGTGATGTGGCCTTGGTGCAGGGGAAGAGCACTGGAAAATACAGCTTGGGCAACCACTGGGGCTAGTGAAGACTTGAGGCCCCTTGGGAAGGCAAGGACTAGCAACGCATGGGAAGCAGAACAAAAGTTATTTTCCCTGGGGTAAGAGGTCTCAGCAGGTGTGATGAGAGATTGCCTCACACTGAATTTGAGCATTTCAAGGAAAAATTAAATTCATTTAATACCTTCTTACATGCACTGAGGATGGGAAAGTGAGCTGTTAGGCTGCTCATTGAGGTCAAGTAACATAAAAGCATCCATCTATCTATTGTTTCTTTTGATCATAACATCGTGAAGTGTCCAGACACTCAAATGCAAGGCTTGTTTGTACTAAACATCAGCTGTCCTTCGGAGGGGCCCCACGCCCTGCCTCTGCCAGATGCTAACTAAATGAAGGAAAAAGCATTTCTCTATCTTCCTTGTTCCTGGGCTGCTTGCCAAGTCCTTTTCCAAATACTCGTGACTCTCTCTCGAGAAATGGGAGCTGGTTGTACCTCTTCCCCAGGAGCAGCGGGAGCCATCTCAGGCATTCCCGGCGACCCAAGAGGGGCTGCTGTGGCAGCACCCTCAGTCCCACTCCTGCCCCTGCCAGCATCTCACGGACCCCTCCCAGCCTAGTGTGGGGCTGCCTGGCTCTGAGGACCTGCCTCTGAGCCCCATAGTCCCAGAGCAGTCTTGCCAGCCCCTCCATGGGGTGTAATGTGCAGCCCAAGAGCAGCTGGCTGGGGGCCATGGCTGCTTTTACCCCTGAAGGCCAAGAGCGTCCTGGACAGAGAGCTGACTGATTTACAGATGTAATATCACTGTCTACTGGCAGCCAGGGGTCTAAAATCCTTCCCAAATAGTGATGCTTGGTCACTAATGAAGCCCATGCTCTCTCAGTCAAAGGGAGTGGTATATTCTCCACTGCCTCCAGCAGCCTTTTATGCAGTACATGAAAGTAAAATTGAAGTAATTTCAGATATTAAAGGATATAAATACATGCCAACACGAACTCCACAGCAGTACTGAACAACTGTACTTCTTTACTAATACAGTGGGTCGGAAAATATGAAGTTTTGAGCTAAATGAGACTTTTAGCCCTGAAAGTTTTCCTTGGACTTAGGAAGCATTCATGTTGATAAATGCAGGTCCCTCAAATAAAGAACTGCTGCCACAATAAGGGAATTTTTTAGAGAAGATATAATTTTCCTTGCCAGTATTGATACTTCTTTGCATTATTCCTTTCTTATAATTTTCAGTTTTGTAAGTAATTTTTTTTAGGAATAATAAGACATTTGGACAAGGAAGGAAACAAATCCTGGCTTTGAAAAAAAATAGCTTCAAAAACTTAAACTTTTCAAACAACTGAAAACAACACTTAGGATTACTTAAAAAGCATTAAAAAATCTCAGTTTTCCTTTTTATAAAACTATCTGCAGCTATACAAACCCCAGTGTTGCTCCTCTGCTTAGGAACAGCTGCTTCATTAAACACCAGGGGAAACGCTGCATCATTCTTTCTACTGTCCTTTTAATAACAGGTCTGAATTCTTATCTTTGAAGCACGAGTACTGTCTCCAGCCAATTCAAGGATTTAACCCACATATATTACTCAGGCAAAAATCGCATAAGTAAAGGAAGTCGAAAGAATGTGAAGAACCTCCTTCTATTAATTGAACTAGTAACCGTGCAGCTTGGAAAAAGCCTGGAGGAATCCCTTTAGGATCCTACCCTAAGCCTGATTAAAGGAACTCAATTATATCTGCTGACAAACCTCTCAGAATATTTTGTGAACTGTAACTGAAGTGTGACTGAAACTTGTCATTCAGGCAGAAATCAATTCACTGTTCCTACAGCAAAATGTAAAACTCCCAGTACTAGTAACTTTTATTTAATTGAGATAAATAACTGCAATTTTAAAGACTAGCTGGGCAAGAGTATCCTACAGGGTGTTGACATCCAACTTCTTTCTGTGGAAACTGAGTTACAGTAGTGCCAATTTATGAACTAGTGAGAAGGTCTGTGATTTAATTAAAAACGGAAGAGATAAAACCCTTCCTTCATAAATGAAAGCTAATGCCCTCTAATTGTGCATAGCTGAGGAAGAATACAGAGGAGCATGTGTGAGCCTTCTGGGAAATTGCACAGTAACTACTTTTTTTTTTTTTTTTTATATTTCATTCCAGTGTATGTGTAGAGATCTGCTTAATAATCCAGAGTATCAGGAAGTGGGCCCTGGATTTTCAAAGCAGTCTACCAGCTCCAGAAACCTCATTCGTTGGATGCCCTCTCTGCAGAACCTAAGGTGATGCTTCATTTGAATGCAACCATTATTGTACCATCCAGTGTCCATTTTTTGGCTGCAACTTAACATATAATAGAGGAGTCATGGCTGAAAAATTGTCAGAATAGTCAAGTGTCTTAATTCTTCTCCACCTAATGCAGATGCAGAGCAAGATGGGCTGGGGAATCAGCATTCATCAGTACAACTCAAGACAAGAAAAGCATTGGAAATGCTTCCTTCCTCGGGATTTTCAGATACAGTGGAATCAGACCAAGCAGAATTGCATCTAGAAATGTGTCGTTTCCTATAATAATGGTTGTACTCTGAGTGTGCTTTCCCTTGCTGTGCTGTTGGGTTGTCCTTGCATGGTACAAAAAGGAAGCCTCAAGCAGCGTCCCAGATATCTTGGCAGCTGGATTGAGATTCCTTGTGTCCAGATGAAGCTCCAGACACACCCTGAAGATATTCTGTTTTCCTGAACGTTTTCTATTCTATTATACCATTTTTGAGGCAGATTTGACCTTCTGGTAGCATGCAGGATGCAGGACAGGAATTTACAAGTTGAAGCAATGCTGTCTTCTGCCTTGTTTTCTATATGCAGTCTTATTTGCTCTTTTGACTGCTGTTGTTTTCACAGAGAAGTGTTCCTAGCATGTCTAAAAAAAAGTCTTCGTGATTTCATTGTGCATTCGTAAGTGGAATTTTTTTCCCCACACTACATTATCTTGCCCTTCTCAGCATCACTTGCCTTTGTTCACTGATGATTTTCCAAGCCTCTCTAGTGAAAATGTTGAATATTCTATGTCTCATATACATCTGTGGGACTTGGCTGTTGTCCAAGAGGAGGACAGTGCTTCTCCCAAAGGCTCCTGTGAGGCCCCAGATCATACACTCGAGATCACCTCTTCTCTTATTTGAAAGCAAGGAGGTTATTGGTTTCTTGTTTTAGTTGCATGTAAATATACTGCTCTGAAGCATATTTAAGTATGTGAGTACACTACCCAGGCACCAGTACTTGACCACTGCCTTATTGGCAATCTCATAAGAAACTACTGGTGGCTCCTAAAATTTTAGCCAAAGCACAAGTACATATAAATGAAAGAGACTGATTAACTTATCATGATGACTCCTTCAATCATCTTCTCCATTAGTGTGGATCAAACCACAGAACGCTGTACAAAGGCACTTCAGAGCTAGCTGTCTGATATGTAACATCTAAACCTGGGAGATGAAAACTCTGGTTCTGACCTGACATACAAAGACCATTATTTTTCCAGGTTCCAAAACAGAGAATAGCTCTGAAATATGCATTTGTGAGCTGCTGAAGATTGCTGAGTGGCCGTCTAAATAATCGCACTTTGCCTGTGGTGTCTATAAATTCATTCAACGCGAAGACTTCACAAGAGATTTTTTTTATGCTCTTGCTATATGCTTGGTAGATAGTTTCTGACATCCTAATTAGTTCAAATTAAATTAGACATTTAGTCTTCTGACATCTGGAACAGTGGCTGCCAGCTATTTTCTTTCTATTTTTTTCCCAAAAGAGAGAAAATGTTAGGTTGCATGTTTAAAAGCTCATCTGCAAGCCTACAACGGAGCACAGGGACAACAGCAGGTGAGGCAAGCCAAATAATACCCACCCTCAGACCCATCATGGAGGGGCCAAAGAGCCATCAAAGGCCCATCTCCACAAGCCCAGAAGAGCAGAGAGGCACAGTGGCAGGTGGTTCTGGGGGACACAACCCCCTGGGTCCAGGCATAAAACCCATAACAAGGAGGCAACAGGAGCACTTTTAAGACTGGAGGAGATTGTTATCTGTTGATATGGGATGCATTATGAGATGCAAGGGAAGAGCATTTGGGGATAATACAAAATTCGGAACGTGATGTTCAGTGGAGGAATGGGAGGGATCAAGACCATTTGCAGAGTAACAAGTTTAGGAACAAATGACACATAAGTGATAAAAGGATAAAAGGGACTGGCCCTGTGTAAAGGAGGGCTGTTTGGTATGAATTGCCTGGTCAAACCCTGTGTCTCTATCTTGTGTGCATGTGCGTGGCGGGAGGTCTAAAAGCCAGTAACTGCAGTGGGCTCAGGGGTGGGAGGAGCTGCACGTCTGCAGCGCAAAAACTGGCGAGGCCAACATGAGTAAGTGTGTGATCACTTGCAAAGATTAAGTCAGAGTATCCAGGGAGTGGGTGAAGCGCCCTGGGAGCCAGGTGCGTGTGTGCTACTGTGACATCCCTACTGGGTGCATGTGCACACATGCATGAACATGTGCTCGTGTGTCTAATATGCAATGACCTGTACCAGCAGCTGCAGTGGGGCTACAGCACTGGGGACTTCTATGTCCAGGGGAAGAAAAACAGATACTGGGATTTGGTATTTGAGCCCAGCTGCAGGAGGGATCCACCTTATAGATATGCATATATGTAGACAGATATATATAACTACTACTAGTGGACCCCCAACCTGATTAGCCAGAGAGGTGAGGACCACGAGGCCATTGGGACTGTGCTGGTGTGAGAACTGAGAGCCTCTGTCTGCGCTGAGGCGTGCAGCTTGCAATGAGTATGTGTACATACATACATGTGCATGTGTGTTCTGCACATAGATACATGTCTGCATATAGCTGGGGAAACATGCTCAGCCTCACTTACTGATTGGACCTGGGGCACAGAGCTGTGCAGCCTCACCTCTACAAGGCTACTGGATTTGGATTCCCTAACACTGTTCTTCTCCCAGTAGCCCGATCCACGGCCACACAGCTCCTGTGTCAGAGCTGCCCTGAGCCAGGGTCACACAGACCCAAGGGAGAGAGCATGTGTGCTCCTTCACCATCTCTCACCTACATACCACCCCTTTGAATCTTTCTGGACCCAACTAAATGCAGAGCTTTGGTACATCCTTTGTGGGTCAGACAGACCCACTCCCGTATGAACTTAGCACTGATGCTTTGCTTCTGCTGCTCAAACACCTGGCTGTTCTCTGCATCTGCACTGGTTTATGGTCCTACTTCCATCATATCTGCATCTTCCTAATCTACCTTAGATTCTTCTAGGAACCGAGTTCAGGGAAGAACAGCCTTCTCCTGCAGACAGGAACCAGGAACCTTGCTTGCTTTTGCACTAATTCTCTTAATTGTACTTATCTCAGTACTCCTTTTGAAAACAATGTTTCTCATCTTTTCAGAGACTGGATATTAGAGGGCTGAGTCCAAATGAGATTTATGTTCTAAACACAACACACAGGTAGGAAAGGGCATGAACTGAAATTTAAATCCCGGAAGAAGAGTGGATGAGCTTGGGAAGTGTATGCCTTAACATAGAAGTGGACATGAATGTATTAAAAAATGTTAATTTTAACACATGTGGGAATACCAAGATTTTTAAAAACGGTGTTACACAAGTAATATTAGGAAAATGGGAACCCTGAAGTATCTGGATGGAAGAAAACTTCTTTAGTTTTCACTTTTCTGAATTCTGGAAATGTATTTATTATTTTTGCCCCATTCAGCCCAAAACATATCCCTGAAATCTGATGTAACATCATTAATGCCTACATTTTCCAGATCTTATTTTTTCCTGTTGTTCTTATTTTTGCCTTGGTTCTGCACAAGGAAAGAAATACCAAAATGGAGTTGTTTTACATAATCAAGCCCCTGCTCACGTCTTTCCCATTTTTCTAAGACCATTCAGCCTAAAAGATAGAACATATGATTACTCAGTGAAAGCCCTGCAGCCATGAACTCCATCTGTTTGTAGCCTTCAAAGTAGTATTTGTATAAAGACAATAAAAGTCTTATTCCTTTATAACGATGACTGCAAGTAGTTTGATCTCTGAAAAGAACAGCAAATATTTCCTTTCTCCAGCTCTTGAAAATGATTCAGTGTGAGATTTTGATCTCTATATTGTAAATTTGATATCCTGTGGATCTCCTCCTCACCTCACTTATTGAGTTGCCTGTTGTATTACATCTTTCAAGCTTAACACGTGATTGATTTAAAAGCCTCATTTTCTGCTTGCTTTTCTATATGATTATTCTGTGCTTAAACGTATCAACTCATTATTAGCCAGACTCACTGCTGTAGGAGAGTTCACTTAAACTGCTTTTGTGTTTTAGGTACTAACTGCTGGGACGTGAAAAACTCTTAATACAAACCACTAATCATTGTGTACTGACATAGAGGGGGTTTTAAGGATATCTCAAACACGTTTGGTTCCTCTAAAGTCAAAAAAGGTTCCCAACATACAAAAAGGAGTTGGCATTTACTTCATTCCATAAATGCACACCTGTAATTTTCTTACATGTCTCTGGGCATGGTTCTTCTCTCTGAAACTGCCTGCTCACCTGTCTGCTGGGGTCATGAGATGCAGGAGTAGTAACCCTGGGATTTTTGCTGACAGCCTGGTCAAGGCTTGGAGATTTTGGATGACTTCCTTGAAGTCTTTCTTTGCTACAGCCTCTGTTTGGTGGAGAAACCTGTTCTTCAATCTCTGCTACATTTCAATTTTAATGGAATTTTACTATTTGCCTGCAGAATTGCTCTCAGCTACACAACTCAACCTGATTTGCTGCTACAAACCACAATGCTTTTTCTCCAAAGTTACTACTCCCTGTCATTTTCACTTTGCCTCCAGAAAGAGTAGCTTTAGACTGAACCGGATTTTCATGTAAAAGTGCTTACTCTTGACAATATCCAGTCCTTTCTGACCAAGGGAACACAGGAGCAGCATTTTCAAGTCAGAACGCACTTGGAGTGTTCTCCTGATGGAATGCAGATTGGTTTTTTGCAGGCAGGGGCAATGGAGACTGGAAATCAGCTGCTCCAAATGGAGTCGTCCCTATTCTCCACGGCCCTGCTGGCGGCTGAAGGCTAGGCCAGTTTCCTCAAATGCTCTGGCAGGGAATACGGTGTACATGTCCAGACAATTACTTTAGATCCCTTTTATCACACGGAAACTTGGCGCATTAGTCAAGGCATTTTATTCTTCCTATTCATGCAGAAAAGGCACGAATAGTTGGCTGTTGCATGGCCATATGAAGGTTAATTGCAAGGGATTTCCCCTCTCAATTTCTATATTCTGCATCTGTGTTTTATTAATTGGAAAAGTGAGAAATGCCTCTTAGATAAAACTGAGAAATACTAGGAAAACAGTGCAGCTATGGGGCTGCAAACAGCTGCTCACACAATGGCAACGACTGCTGAACTGCCACGTGTCTCTCAGCACTCCGAGTCAGCAACACTATCACACACACATCCCTTACCATGAAATGTAGGAAACACAAGGTTTGCAAGCGTGTGTTCAACTTCAAACCTCAGTGCCCAGCAGAGATTTGTATCAAAACCATCATTTGAGTGTCTGAACCCTAGGCAAGAAACAGATAAAAGAGAGGCATGCTGCCTCTCTAATGAAAGACTGGAACAGCATGGGCTGGGCACCTTTGGAGTTTACCTGCAGAGTCATGAAGGGGCTCCTGTGAGAAAACACCCAGAGGCAGGATTCACTGAGCCATGTCCACAGAAATACAGACATAAGGTGGACAGAAAGGACAGCCTCTCCTACTAAAAATTTCAGATGCTCCATCCTCCCAGAGTACAGTGACCAGGCACAGCAAGGGAGCAGAGAAGCAGGACAGCAACATTCTCAGACCTCTTCAGAGAGAGTCAAAACTTTACCACCACATCCCTGAGCATCTTTTTAAAATCTAGGTTCAACCAGGACACTCTGCCAGTCACAGAGATGCTAAGCTCACACGGGACACTCTTCCCACCCTAAAACACTCTACGTGAATCTTGGAACATGCTTTACATATTTATGTTTTCCGGCACTGAGCAATGTTTGCCCTACATTTCTTCTCTTTCACTGAAAACAGATGTGTGTCCTCACTCTACCTACTCCCCTGTGTGAATGGTTTTCTGAAGCAGAAGCTGCTGCTCCAGTAGCACAAGGCCTTTAACTACCAGGTACCGCAGCAGGGCTCGAGCCAGCCTCCTCTCCTCTGTCCCCAAGTCACTCAGGGCAGCTTCCACACTGACTGTCTTCTCAAGAGCGAGCGTGGCTATGTAATTGTTTGCATGTGCAGAAAGTTCAGAGCCTCAGCACAAACGTAGAAGGATATTCTCCTGGTGAATTAGCTTCTCAGCAAAATCCTCACATCACAACAGGAAGCCGAGAGTATTTCCTGACAGTTGCTGAAGATGAAGATATATTCCAACAGCGTGAGGAACACAAAGTCCAGATCCTGAACTTCCCTGTTCTCCAAGCCCCTTACCTCTGTAAAACTGACATAAAACTGAATTCTCTGGAAATGCTGAAAATACTTACTTTAAATCTCATTTTCCATTTTTCACACGTGTAAGAAGCTTAGTGAGAAAGAATTTGAGGTAAACAAAATTCATTCTACAAGATCAGAAAATTACAAACGAGAATTGGTTAAGCATTGTTTTATGTTATCATCCTTGCTTTTTTCCACACCATATATGCAAAAAAACCCTTAAATTGAAAATTATTATAGGCATTTTAATCAAATAAGATAAAACTTTAGAAAATTCCTCTTATCACATTTGTCTGTAATAATTTAAGAGGGTACTTTCTAGAAGCATAGTATAGAAGTTCTCTTATTTGGAGGTATGGAATTTTAAGGCAATTCTTTTGGATTTCTTCAAATTACTGAATATGTTCATTTCCCACTGCTTTAATTTGTATCTTACAGACTGCCTTCTGCCTATGACCAGTAGAAGCACAGAGGGTCAAGAACTTTCTTTACCATCTTATTACTTGAATAACTCTGAAGAACAGCAGGCAGATAAATCATGTAAGATTTTTCCAGTCTTTTAACAGCCCCCATCTAGAGTACATACACACACCTTTAAAAGAACATTGATTTACAGTATCCACCAGACACTTAAGTAAGTTTTGTTTGCTTTTAAAGGAGTAAGAAAACTATTTGGGAAAAACCCTAAACATCTCTTCTGATATTACATGAAAATAGTAAGAATTACGCCTAACAGAACTAGCTACAACATAAGTAAAGCTGCCTGTTCAAAGACTGACAACCAATTGAAGCTTGTAAATTCAACCTTCATCAAGCGCTTTCTTGAGTGACTCATCAAATCAGTGTTACCTAAAAAGCCAATACTGAGAAAGCAGGTAAACCAATAAATACTCCTTTCAGTCACACAACTGTTACCACTCTTGAGAACACAGTCAAGCGTTTTATTGTTTATACTCATTTTCATTTACACATAAGAGGAACAATCAATGCAGTTCTATCACAGCAGGTGGACCATATCCTGAAACTCTGCTGAATAGGCATAGACCTGTCATAAGGTCCAATCCGGAGAAAAAAAAGAGAAAAGACAAAACAAAACAAGAAAAAACTGAAAAAAAACAGAGGGGGGAAGTAGGGAGGCAAGAAATTTCACTAACATCAGTCAATTCATGATTCATGGGTATTTATTTTGCAGGTGAAATAGCTCTTCTGAAAGAGCAAACTGCTTCACTTCTTTACAAAATACACTAAATAATGTTAAGTACTTAGAGAATTCTAAATTTCGCAGTGGTTCATGCAGTAAGGGTGTGCAACCGACACAAAATGGAAAACATGATTACAACATCAAACTGCTATTTCTATTCCCAGCTGGTTTATGGAAAAGGTCATTGGACTTCTTGATTTCCGCTCTTAAGGAGCAAAAGCAAGAAGTATTTACTTTCTAAAGGCAACTATGAGGACAGACTACAGATATGCAGTGCAGTTGAACAGGTCTACAACTCTTGTTTCTAGAGCATTTGCATTTGCTATTGTTTTGAAATACAAATATAAAACTTTTGCACACTGTCACTTCTCACACATGTTCAGCTGGAGGAGACACTTACAGAATTTACTGCGATGCTCCTATTTTAAACGTGATTTTTTTCTCCTCTTGGCCTCATGAGTGAAGGGAGCAACTCTTTCCACTAAAAGAAAGAAATTACAGGTGTGCAGAAGTACAACTATGCTACCAACACAGACAGAGACAACTGTGCTCTTGTGCACACCCCTACAACCGGCCAGAGAACAAATTAAGAAGTTAAGCCTGCAAAATAAATGGAGTTTACCCTCAAACTTTTTTTCTTCATTCCAGATGAATTATAGACCTTGATTCGAGGCTGCCCTCCTTTTTTTTTTATTTTTTTTTTTTTTCTGCAACTGATCTGCGTGCCTATTGGAACAGCATCTCTGCCAGAGTCATTACACTGAAACGCAGAGCTGAGCAGTTTGGTGGCAGAATGTATTGACGTTTTTGCAGCATCATGAGTCTGGCAACTGGGCTTGGGGAAGTTTCAAGCAGTGGGTCTTTACAATAGCAACTTGATTCTGCAGACAAAAAGCAAAAGATTGGCAGAATTATTAAAGTATCACAATAAAGGCATGTATGCATCCTGCAGAACGTGGCGCTGAGTTCAGCGATGAGCTGGCAGCCACTGTGTCAAGAGGCGCGGAAAGGCAAAGCCCTTCCGCGTGTGAAGAGTCACCGAGGTGTCCAGTCTCCCACGGTGGCTAAGGGGCAGCTTTCCCCTCGGGACGCCTGCTCGCAGCCGGCTCCGCTCCCGCAGGAGCAGCCGGCGCCGTGACAAGGCCAGAAAGAAGTAGGGCTGGACTTTGTCAGCAGCCTTCATCTGGGGCCTGTCCTACCTCCCTTCCTCGCAAAAAACCCCCAAAAAACAAACACAAAACCCGAAATGCCACAGGTTCTGGGGCTGCACCGACTCCCTTCCAAGGGGGCTGCACGCCCAGCTGCCCAGCGGTGCCTGCAGCTGCCGGCGGGGGCCGGGAGGCGGCACCGGGGAAGCCGCCGCGGGCGGGGGGACCGGCCCGGCCCCGGCGCTCTCCGGGGAGCTCGGCTGCGGGCTTGGAAAGCAAGTGCCGTTTAGCACTAATTGGCCGAAACACGGGTATTAGCATACGAAATGGCGGCAGATTGGTTTAATAGGTGGAATAAAAAGCAGATTGCCGTTGAGTCACTCCCCGCAGGTTGGGGATGGGGGGGGGACGGGGACGGGGGACGACAACGACACACGACGCGCGCACACACACACACCGTGAAATGTCAGGAGCGTGGAGCATCCCCAGTGTTCGCCGCCACTTGCGAAGGCTCTGAACACCAGCTGTTTGTGGGGTCGCATCCCCCCGGCCCCATTTCCGACCTCCCGCCTCCCCCCGAGCACCGCGGCTCTCCGGGCAGGGCGGGGGGCGCGGACCTACCTGTGGCGCCGGGCGCCGGCGTGCATGGGGGCTGCGCCGGGGAACACATCGCATTCAACATTTCAGCCTGTGCATCGGAAACGTATGAGTTTGTGGAAAGCTTGTTTGAAGTCTTCGTTAGACATAGTATAGATGACGGGGTTGATGAGGGAGTTGAGATATCCAAGCCACGTGAAAAAGTCAAAGATGGCCATGTGGAACCAGCAAGCGTCCTTGCAAATAGGCAATACCAGGCTAATGATGAAAAAGGGCAGCCAACACACGATGAAGGCTCCTAAAATAATCCCTAAAGTCTTTGTAGCTTTCCGCTCTCTAGCGGCCGTCAGCTTCTTTTTCTCCAGCAGGGCGTCCGAGACCTTCACCTTCACCTGGTTCATGTACACGGGGGAGCCCGTTTCGCTGGATCCCTCGGGAGCCTTGGAGTTTATGGACGTGACGGAAGAGGTCGACCCCGGGGAGTCTGTAATTAACTGTGCCCGCGTTAGTCTTTTACCTGCTTTCTTTGGCGTCTGCTTCAAAATCCGCGACCTGGCTTCCACGTAGATCCTCCCGTAGAGGGCTATCAGCAGCAGAGTGGGAAAGTAGAAGGCTCCTACTGTGGAGTACACGGTGTACAGGACGTGGTCCGCGTTCACCACACAGTGAGATACTTCCTCGGCCTTCGCCTGCCGCCAAAACAAAGGGGGCATGGAGATGCAGATGGAGAAGATCCATACCAGTGCGATCATGCCCGCTGCCCGCTTGGGAGTCCGTTTTGTTGAGTACTCGACGGCGTCGGTGATCGCCCAGTAGCGGTCCAGGGCGATGACACAGAGGTGCAGGATGGACGCCGTGCAACAGGTGATGTCCGAGGACAGCCAGATATCGCAGACGATCTGACCCAGCGTCCACTTGCCGGTCACAGTGTACATGGTGCTGATGGGCATGACAAGGATGGAGACGAGGAGGTCGGTGACGGCCAACGAAGCGATCAGATAGTTGGCCGGCGTGTGGAGTTTCCTCGTCTGGTAGACGGTGGCGATGACAAAGGCGTTGGAGAGCACCGTGGCCAGGGTGACCAGCGCCAGGACGACGGCGAGCACGATCTTCCCGGAGAGGGGGGTGGCATCTTGGTAAATTACTTCCTCGGCGCTACAGTTTCGGTAAGAGTCGTTGGCGGAGCCCAACTGCGCCCGGCAGGGGCCGGCCGGCTCCATCCCTCCGCGGCCGCCGCCCCCGCAGACGGCGGGACTCGGCGCGGCACGGCGGGGCCGCTACCCCGGCAGGACCCCGTCGGCGCCGGGGGAGGGCTGCAGCATCGCCGCGCCGGCACCACCTCCCGCCCGCCTGCCCACCCTTCCGGCAGCTCCGAGCGGGCCCCGCGGAGCCTCACTCCCCACGGGCGAGGGAGCAGGGCAAAGCGGGGGTCAGGCGCGTCCGCTCGCCCCGGCAGCTCATCGCCCCGCCGCCTGCCCGCGGAGCGCGGCGAGCCCCGCACATGGGGCTCC
>VZRR01002040.1:522350-568201 GCA_013398015.1 Oreocharis arfaki | reverse complement strand
ACCGAGCAACCGGTGCCGCTCTCGGGCGGGCTGCCCGCCCGCCTGCCCGCGGAGGAGGAGCCGCCGCCGCCTCCCTCAGCCCTCCCTCCCGCACCCACGAGCCGTCCGACGGGGGGGGGTTCGGCCCGCTACGGCCCCGCGCACCGCCCCACCGCCTTCCCCCCGCCCCTGCCCCTGCAGGCGTCGGGAGGAGCCCGAGCTCGCCCCCCGCCCAGGCGGGGAGCAGCCCCTCCCCTTCCCGCCCGACGAGGGATGCCACGGCATGGGCGGATGCAGGTGTTCCTTGGTCCTGCCGTTTTTCTCATCCTATCTTGCACCTTGCCCGCTACGCCGTGGGGCCGGGGTGTTCTGCCCGGTGCCACGTCCCTCGGCGGCGTTACTAGTGCCACTCGGTGCCGGAGCTGGGCGTGCGGGAAGGGCCGGGGTGAGCAAGACGATGCGGGACGGGCGCACCCGGAACGGGCGGGCATCTCGGGACCACCCGCCCTGCCCGCCGGGCGAGGGGCTGCGCAGCGCGGCGAGCCCCGCTGCAGTAGGGGTGCGCGGCCCACCGCATCACATCTCCTGCTTTACACTTCTAGTAATCCCGTGTCTTCTGGGCTCAGGCTTTCTTATCCCTTTCCCCCTTCTTTTTATATTTTTTCCTTTATTTTTCGGGTGTGCTTGGAGAGGCACGCCCGCGGTTGAGCAGCCCTGATGTGCCCCACAGGCTCCTCCAGCGCTCGGCAGGCGGGGACAGGAGCAGCGGGAGCACACGTTTGTCCTGGTCCCGCAGCTCCTGCCAGCGTTTGTTCTCAGCAGCCGCAGGAAAGTTTTGCACACAAAGGGAAGTGCGAGCTTGCTTTTTGCTGGGTCAGGATAATTCCAAGCTCGGTGAGATGTCTATTCTCCAGCCCGATTAAATCTCCCGAAGATACCACGACAAATTCAGTTGAGGAGACGAGCGTTTCCAGTCTGCAAGCATGTGTGTGCACATCTCCATGTGCTGCTACATGCCTAAGTTCCCTGTAAACTATCAAGACTTCCCTCCTGGATATCTCCTCCTGCCTGGTTTCCTCTGTGGTGGAAAAGCAAACAGTTTCTCTGTGGCCCCGTCCTTTCTGGGCTACGCTCAGCACGACACAGGGACAGGCACTGCAGTGTTCTGCCTGGGACATCGAGCTTATGGGCAGGGTAAGAAACCGCTGCGCCCTGTTGGTCACCTTTGAACCAGAGGGACCGGCTCACCTGAGAGGATGCAGATCAAGGAAGTACCACAAGAGGAGGCTGGAGAGGACCCATTGCGGCCGAGAGGGGTTAGGAAACTAGGAAGAGAAGCATTGAACTGAAGAAGAACCAGCGCTGCACAGTAGGGTGAGAAAGCCAGAGCCCTGCAGGGACAGCCCCTTCCTCCCTGCTTCGGCACAAGGCAAGGTGCCCTGATCTAAGACCCACAGGTCTCCTGAGATCAAAAAAACAGTGCTGGTGCTTGAGATTTTGTAAAATCTGTCCCAGATCTTTAGTTAGACTTTCTCAAGAAGTGAGGTGTGAGGAACATTGCCTTGGATTAAAGAAAGTGTGGCAGTCAAGGTTTGCCGACATACTGAACTGACAGGAAGATAAAATGTCAATGAGCCTTTCTGTTTTCCCAAGAGGGCATGGGGATAGGGTTTGGTCTGTTTCCGTGTTTTTATTTTGTGATGCCTGCTTGTGTTCAAGCAGGCACCACCTCCTTTTGGTGCCTGGTAATTGGTTGGAGCCTCTAGACTTAACTGCATTAAATATAATAATACAGAGCTGTCTGCATTCTTCTGATCTCTTTGATAGGCAGAGATTTTATAATCCTGGCTTCTAATACAGTGTGATATTGCTTTCGCTTCTGCTCAACATTTCTGGCTTAATTTAGTTGTGCTTAAGTTGGCAACTGCCCTCAAGCCTCTGTAGCTCAACATTCTTCCCAAATAGGGCTATGTATCTGAGAGGGATTTAAATTTAAAACACCAATAATAACAAGAGGAAAACCTAGCCCTTCATTCAGTTTTGGATCAGCTTGCCTCTTGTGCAAAGACTCTTCTGATAAAATTATAGAGCCTCCAAGGGCAATGTTCTAGCCCTAGCCAGTGCTATTAGCCATGGAGTGTAGTGTAGACAAGTATTATGTGAATGGGTGATGAGTTCTGGCCACCCTACTAATGTCACTGTTTGTCCTCATTCTAAAATATTTGTGTTCAGTTCACAACTTTTGCTGTTGCCCTTCTCCATTAATTCTGGGTCATTATTCATCAGTAATCATCATTCATTGCTTCCCTCTTTGTCTTGCCAAGAAGATTATTTTTTTCCTGCCTCATTTGTTTTCTTCCATTGTGCTCACTGGTTTCTCACTCATTTCTGTAGCACTGCTGCAAGTGGTCAGCAAAATGTTCACCCAGGCCATGATGGGTCTAGCTGTGGTGACTTCACCTGACTTCCCATAAGGACCACCTGGTCTTCCTAGGCAGCTTCAGTAAGCATTCCCCATGCTTCTCTCTGGGGCTTCAGGCTTGGGTTATGAGCAGCTGCAGGAAGAAAATAAAGCCAGCTTCCTAACAGTGCTCCATGTCATGGTGCTGCCATCAGTTCTGGGGGGCATGCAGAAAGCATTGTCCCCACCCAGGCACTGGAACTGCTGCTTGCTTTAGGCTGTGCATGCTGGTTGCAAGGATTTGTGTCACAACAAGGGGTGCTCAGGTTTTAAAAGACTGCTCTTCCTCTCTGTTCTGCCAGGCTGCACATAGACCCCTGTCACAACTGGACTCCCAAGGGCCAAGGCTTGATGAAAGCACCAGATTCTTCCTAGATCATCAATAAGTACTGGAGTCTTGGAGTGCCAGTCAGACACGTATTGTGAATCATATGTATTATCACATGAAGGATCATATCTCACTGCTGTGCTGTTGCCCAGAAGCTTGCATTTCATTGTTTATTTTCTCCTCTCCTAACTGCATCTGAAAAGATGCTTATGAGAAGAGATCTTATTTCCTGAAGCTTTTGGCTTCTGTGCAGAGGCAGGCATAAAATTAATTTCTTTCTGCTGGCATAAGACTGTTAATACTTCTTATATCCAGATTTTGATGTACTAAAATACCCAAATATAGAAAC
Organism: Oreocharis arfaki; assembly: GCA_013398015.1. Lineage (NCBI taxonomy): Eukaryota > Metazoa > Chordata > Aves > Passeriformes > Paramythiidae > Oreocharis > Oreocharis arfaki. Next base: position 565,084 of record VZRR01002040.1, on the reverse strand, counting down.
TGCAATGAAAACTGAGCCTATTATTGGTTTATTGCTTCACAGACTGCCCATGTATGGCGTAAATATCTTATAAATAAATTAGAGAGAGAAGACAGACACATAGAAACAAACCTAAGTACAGAAATGAAAAGTCCTCATTGTACAGTCAGATCTTTCCTGGCCACAGATGATGTTGTGTGGGTTTTGGCTTTTGGATCTCTTAGGTATATTTGAACACGGGGCTCAGTGCACAATATAAACTTCACCTCTGTTCTTGACTCAGCTGGTAAGTCGTGTGTAATGGCATCTGTAGCCTCCTGCACTGTGATGAGATTCATACCCCTATTTTAAATAATGAAATTCTGAGTCCTTCTGTTAGCAAAGATAACCTTCGCTATGTAAATCAACACAGTGGTATTTTGTTGAGTTTGCCAACAGACAAATAACACTAATGTCTGTGTGAAGTTTCTCAATGTTAACTTTGAAATACAGCTAAGGCCATTTAAATGCCATCACTTTTAAGTCACTAGTCAAAATAAAATCACCCAGCTTGAGTTACTGAAATTTAATTATAAGGAACAGCTGGGCCTAGTTTTGATTTTTCCTCTAAGGACCCAGACAGAGAAACAAGCACATGGGCTCAGAAGGCACAAATACACACTGAGTTTCTCAACCCATACTGGTCGGGTACAGTTGCTGAAAAATGCATTCAGATACCCTTCAAAGAGAATTCAATTACCCTGAGTAGGTAACTGGGGTCAAGCAAAAAACCCCCACTGCAGTCCTCCCTTACAGTGTCTCTATCAGTTAATCTCCCCTCACTGCACTGATCCTCACACATTTCGGTTCTTGGAGGTGGAAGTTGAGGCTGGTGTCTGTTCCTCATTCATCTACAAGGAATTTGATTTTTAGCCATGTTCCTGGATACTCCACAGGAAACCACTTCAATCCTGCCCTGTCTCTTTTCCTTCCACACTGGCCATAATTCTCCTGCTTTGTTGCAAATCAGAAGAATTGACTGCTTGTGTGAAAAGTGCTGTGGTTTCCATCTGAGGCTGCTGGAGCCTCTAATTCACACTAAAATCAGTGCAAATGCCTGTTTTGGTGCCAGAGGATCTGGCTCAATGATCATCCCTTCAGTTCAGGCTGTCTCCACTTATGTATCTGAAGGGATTTTAACCTACCTGCTATAATATGGGTGGATTATAACCTGCTATAAAATACATGCATACCCATTGGGGAATGATCTGTAGAAAATAGCCATGACAGTATGACATAAAGGTACAGCTGTCTAGGAATAAAAGTCAATGGCATAACCTTTAGCACCTGTTCAGCGTGAAGGCAAAGGACGATGAAGGCATTTAGACTTTGTAGGGATTCAAATGAAAAAAGGTCTCATCTCATCTGCTCAGATCTGGCAGACGATAAATTCTTCACTTTGAGATATGGACCTGTATCAGTTCTAAAGTGGTGTCCCACTTCAGTATGTTCAAATCTTTCTGTCTGATTTAGAGAATGGAATTTCTAAAGGGCCACTTTCAGGATCCAGAGCTGATTTCAAAGGGGTCCCAAAATACCAGGTTTTCATTACCAGAAATGAAACACTGGATTTTGTGTTTAAAAAAAAGTCTGCACACATTTTAAAGCAACAAGCTACTAATGCATAAAGCTTGATGGAAACTTGTGCAATGCAGTGAATCACTGCAAAGAACTAAAACTGCTGAAAATTAAGAATCAAATATTTTCGTAGCAAAATCATCATGTCAGCATTGATTTAAGGGGAGCTACAACGATTTCTTCCTATTAGAGATCTGGTTCTTCTGCATGGCTAATTAATATTTATCTAGGAAAGAAGATAACATATGCTAAGCCCACTGCCACTATTTATAAGCATGCTCTAGTCTTTGTTCCCGGAGGTAATCAGAAGTAGGAGCTTTTGCTGGCATGCAGATTTGGGCTGCTAATTTAATAAAATGCATCATCCATTAATTTGAGTCTTTTTAGGATGTTTACTAGTTGACAGTTTCTTTTGCAGTATGAGACTTAATTGCAAAATTTAGTTGTCTGTTCTGCTTAGCAAGAGGCTTAGAGAGAGATGCTTCTTACAACATCCTGAAATTCAGGAACTGAAGCAGTTTTGAAGGCCACAAAGGTCTTGTAGGCCTACTTTCATCAGCAGATTAGTGTACCAAGACTAAAGCAGTAGTGAATGATCATAGCATCATCCAGATATCAGAGCTTTGCAAGGTCAAGAGGCCCTTTGAGAGATTCAGGGTATGTACAGCTATTCTCAGCAGCACTTTGCAAGGTACAGCACAGTGGAAGATCTCATTCTGGTAACAGGGGAAAGTTTCTGTAAACCAGTTAAATCCAACATAATCTGATCTTGGAGACAGGCTGTTGTGAAACTCTTGGTCTACATGTTGCAAAGTGTGAAATCCACAAGTGAATCTACTAAAAAATAATTGAGTCAGCAAAGTCCATCCATATCCACCAGTGCTCTATAGGTTGCTTTTTGGGGCAGAAAACAAAGGCCCAGAAGAGATGGGTAAATAAAACTGTGTCACTTGAGGCTTCTCCAAACACAAGGCAGTCATGCATCCCACTTCTTGGATGCAGAATGTGTCTCATCTGGCTTTTATCAAAGTAACAAAGTAGAACTACAGAGCCAGATCAGCAGCCCAGATCAGCAGCCCAGATCAGCACTGTCACAATTGTCAGTCTTTTCATATTTCTTTTCTTCTTTCCCAATCTTTTCATTATCCAAAGTTTGTTTAACTAACCTTCCTAACAGAAGCTGTAAAAGTGCATGTCTTCATGTCTCGTGTTTAAGGTTATTTATTGGGGAAGGGAATACTTAACTGTAAAAGATAGATGTGGTCTCTTATTTAGAAGGGTATGTTTTACTTCTCATTACACGACAAAGTCAGTCTTAAAGGATTCAGATCTCAGGTGGAACATGCCCATAATGAGGTTTTGAGGTGATCTGAAAAATACCTTGGGTTCTAGATGTAGCCTTTAAAACATAAGTGGATTTTTTTTAAAAAAAGACATATGGACTTTTTCTTATTTGCCAGATGATCATGTCTGTGTTTGTGGAAGCAGAATCAGATAATTTTATTTTGTAGCTTTAAAATTCCAGTTGTGAATTTCATGGGTTTCTCTTTCTTTCTTTCCTTGGGCAAACCTTGCTATGTCGCTTCCCCAGTTCTTACTCTCCATAGTTCCATCTCTACACTCTAGGAGCTCTGCAAAAGTACGCATTGGGTGCACAGTTTGCCTCTTTAAGAGCAAACCAAGGCTTCCAAACCTAAGCAATCTTCTTCTTACTAACTACTATCAAATATGCATCTATTATTAAAAATAGATTTAATAAGTAAAAAAAAAAAAAAAAAAAAAAAAAAAAGAACCAATCTGCAGCTCACTCTGGATTTTCCTTGGTTTTCTTATTACTCTCAAACATTTTTGGACTTGGCCCAGATCTGTCCCCACATCCCCATTAAAGTTCATGACTTCATCCCAGTGATGAACTTTCTCTCCCTCATTTCCAAACTGATTTACTGCCTTGTCCATGTCTTGCTCCAGCAGCTTGGCTTACGTCTGCATGGGAGCCTGACCTGTTTCCTCACTCTGCTCCCACTACTGTCCTTGGGAAGGAGGAGGGAGAATTTCCTTGCATGTCCCCTCAAGACCCACAGCCTCTGTCACATTTAAAACAGAGCCCTAAATCCTAGGGGCTTTCAACACTGCAAAACCATAAGCCCCATCTAAGAGTCAAAAAAATACTCAGGTGAAGTTATCTCATTGCCCGAGTTGCCCCTTAAGAGCAGCTTGAAGCTAGGGAGGTTTAGTTGCTAAAACTTCCATTCTGGTTTCTATAATGTTTCAGCTGTGTTTCCCTGATCTTGAAAGTTGCATTATACCTACCTAAATACTACCACACAAATCCATAGCCTGCTGTTGTGGCCATGACCCTCTTCTCTCTTCATCCCTTCTTTGTGCATCCTTTTGCTTATCTAATTCCTCCATTAATACCTCACTAACAAGCAAATTTTCTTTAAATGACTTTCAAAGCCTTTGGTAATTCATCTACTTCTCATCACATATTCAGGTTAATTGCTGCCTCCTACTAGCCTCTGATGCTGGCCCCTCCCAGAGTATTATTCGATTTCAGTCAGACATCTTCATGCCTTCCCAGGCTTGAGACAAGTTTCCTGTAGCAGGTACAGATATCCTCATTATAAAGGATAAAAATCTTCCCTTGCTGTGATGCCACAAAACACATTTTACAAGAGTCAGGCTGTTGATTAAACTATGACTGCTGCCTATTATTCTTCCTGGTAGTATTTTGTTTGCTGATGTTTTCCCACCTGTGTGCCTCTGCTAGTGCTAATCTTAGACTGCAATTCTTTTGAGCAGAGACGTTGTGTTTGCTACTATGAAAATAGCTTTGAGTGTCCTGATTATACACTTTGTGTGACTTGGAATAAACTCTGTCAATTGTAGCTATTAACAATGTCTTCTCTTGTGTTGTTTTTCATCTGTACAGTTCAGAAATCGCTGTCAAGATCCAAGCTGGGCAGGGGAGAGAAAATATAATGAAAGGCTCATGGGTTGAGATAAGGGCAGGGAGAGATCACTCAAGCAGCTACTGTCATGGGCAAAGCAGACTCAACTTGGGGAAATTAGTTTGCTTTATTGCTCATCAAATCAGAGTGGGGTAATGAGAAATAAACCCAAATTTTAAAAACCTCCCCACAGCCCCTCCCTTCTTCCTAGGCTCAACTTCATTTTTGATTTCTCTACCTCCTCCCCCTAGGCAACTCAGAGGGATGGGGAATGAGGTTGGCGGTCTGTTCATCACACATTGCCTCTGCTGCTGCTTCCTCTTCGGGGAGAACTCACACTCTTCCCCCACTCAGCGTGGCGTCCCTCCCATGGGAGACAGTCCTCTGTGAACTTCTCCAGTGTGAGTCCTTCCTATGGGCTGCAATTGTTCACAAACTGCTCCGGCATGGATCCCTTCCACAGGGTGCAGTCCTTCAGGCACACCCTGCTCCAGCATGGGTCCCTCACAGGGTCACAAGTCCTGCCAGCAAAACCTGCTCCAGCGTGGGCTACTCTCCATGGATCCCTGGGTTCATCCAGGAGCTGGCTACAGCACAGGCTTCCCATGGAGTCCCCGCCTCCTTGAGCTGCATCCACCTGCTCCAGTGTGGGGTCCTGCGAGGGCTGCAGGTGGGTATTTGCTCCAGTGTGGACTTCCATGGGTTGTAATCTCTGCTCCGGCACCTGGAGCCCCTCCGCCCCCTCCACCTTCACTGACACTGCGTAATGTAGAGTTGTTTCATTCTCTCCCTCCGCTCTTCTGCTGCAGTTGCAGATACACAGGGTTTTTTCTCCCTTCTTGCATACATTATCCCTGCAGTGCTACAGAGTTGTTTGATGGGCTCGGCCTTGGCCAGCAGCAGGTCTGTCTTGGAGCCGGCTGGCACTGGCTCTGCTGGACACAGGATAAGTTTCTCTCAGCTTCTCACAGAAGCTCCCCTGCTCCCAAAGCCTTGCCATGCAAACCAAATACAGCAACAAATGACTGATCCACATAAACTGACATGATCAGCACAGTGGACAGTTCAAAATAAGATCAACCAGAACCTACAAAATATAAAGGTTCCTTATTTCCCTTTTGCAAGTAGCCAGAAATAAACAAAAGTAAACCAGCAGACTATTAAAATGTAATGTGCTCCTGGTTGTTTGCTTCCATTTCAGCTCTGAATTCTGAGTTATAGAGATAAAAGGGGATAAACCCCCAAATGTGCTAGAAATTATGTTCTTAAAGACTCGGTTTGGAAAAGTAGAGAACATGATTACCCTTTCCCTTCTGCATATGCTTCTTATCTGCCCTAAAAGATTAAGTTCTCCAAAGTGTTCCCAAAGGATAATATCTTGCTTAAAGTTTGATTGTAAGAATTGGGTGTTTCGTCTTAAGTGAATCTGCCTAACCTCTGCCTAACATGCATACACTTAGTATAAAACTTTAGGCACCTGGTCATGGCAGACAGGACTTCTATTATCAGTGACTTTCCAGGCCTCTTCCTCTCTCTTTTGGCCATAGTACTAATATTGGCATTTATTGTTGGAAATGTCTTTTATTGGGGTACATTTCTTGCCTTAGCTGACTTTCTTATCGGCTTAATACTATATGTAACATTAGGAGTTAATTTACTCCTGTCTTCTGCTGTGCTGCCCTATCAATGACCTTTGGACCAGTGGTGACAAACCCAGTAACGTAGATTGCTCTTTTACATGATTCTGAATATGAATCTGATAAAACCTCAGCAGTGCTCCCACTTCCTACATCTCACATTTACATTTACACTTTGTAAATTCCTGAGAGAAAGAATTTTTAGTTTCATGTTCTCAGAGAGACCTGCAAGAGTTCAGTAATTCTCTTCTCAAAAAGCAGAGTTTTGGTAGCATTGTTCAGTCTTTGACATTTTGATTGCCAGTAAGTACACAAAGTCCTCTGAGACACCATCCTTTGAGGAGCCATGAAACGTGGGTCAGTCAGTTGTTGACAGCCTAATATTATCTGGCTGAAACAGTATGAGGAAAGCTATTCCTGGAAGCTGATGGTTGTGTGCACTCCCTTTCTCGGATTTCTTTCATTAAAATTATTAGAGCATGTTTAGATATCCTCCTTTCCTTAATGAAGAGAGTGTGTTAAGCTTGTTTTGGAGATTTTAAGCATGCTTTAACATCATCTGCTGTCTTCTCAGTACCTCACTCCCTTTTCTGCACTCAATTCTGCTTTCATTTAAAAGGGTCAGACTGCTGCTTATCAAGGATCATTTGGGCTGGAAAAGGCTGTTAAGATCATAGAGTCTAACTGTTAACTGTTTTCAACCCCTCTGCCATTCCCTGATATATCAGCAATTTCCAATTGATTGACAATTGGATTTACGAAAAACCAGAGAAATGAAGAAACAAGTTACTTGGGTGTCAAATCATAAGCATGTTTAATGTGACCTTGAGACAGGAGGAGTGGATGAAATGGTTCTAACACTCTTTTGTCAAGGTCTCTATATTTGGATATATTTGAAGCTAAAGGGCACAGTTTTACTTTTTGTAATTTTAGGAACACTTGGTGGGCACAGCCAGATGAAGGAAAGCAATAGAGAAATTTGAGGATATTTACTGAACAGTTTTAGATAATTTCAGTCTTTGCATCTCAATAATAGTAGCTTATACAAGCAATAGCTTCACTAAATTATACAATAGTCAGATGAAGGTGATTTGCAAATAGATGTGTCTCCGTAGGAAAAGTTTGTGTGGGTTACTCTAAAAGCCAGAAATGTGAAAATACAGAAAATTAACAGCAAATGATCTCAGGGATCAAAACCAAATTTTGACAAAATAAGGACTAAACCCCGCTGTCATTTAAGCAATGTAACTATGTACATTTACAATTAAATTCCACCCACACTACTTACGTACTGGGTAGCATTTTTTGAATATTTGAAACTTGCTAAGGAATTTGAGCATCCACCTATTGCAGGCAGAAAAAAAGTAACAGATTTTTAGAGACCCAAGAAGTGTTAGGGATCTCTCCCATAACCACAGGCCACACAATTTTACCAACTCTGACTCAAGAATTTGTGACTGGAGCAAGAATCAGACCATAGAGGAGGAAGGCAAGCAATACATTTTATCAGCCCAGCTGAGATAGCAGGAGAAAAAGCAGAAAAATCCTCAGGGACATAAGAGAGGTCTTCAGCAGGTCACACATTCTGACCCATTCCAATTCATTCTTCCAGATCCCTTTTTAGTCTATTCCACTGGTGAAATGCCTCCTCTGGTAAAAATTCCCATCCTCTTTTTAGCATGAACTTGTATGCCTTCGGCTGGTCCCTCTGTGCTTCTGTCTGTTAAATTAAAGAGTACTTGGTATCAAGTGACTTGTGCTGGTATAGTTGTTGATAGCCTGCAATCAGACAGCCTGCAGTCAAGGTTCATTCTTAACCTGTTTCTACTGGGTAAACAGACTTGCTGTCTTCAAGTCTTTGTACTCTCATGCCTCTATTTTCTGGTATTTCACTTCTCAGTCTCATTAGTTCTTCCTACACCATTTTCCTGAGCTGTTTCTCTTATGTTATTTGAAGTTATTGTGAGAAGACTGACAGATACAGATAGGTATCAGATATATGGTATGCACATATATAATTATATATATTGATATATAATAAAATTATATATGTGTAAAATATGTAAAAATATATGTGTGATATATATAAATATATGTGAAAGGCAGTCACAAAAAGGAAGGGAAAAATCTGTTGTTCATCATCATGATGGTTAGTATAAGAATTCATATAAAATCAGAGCTGCACATTTTATTTAAAAATATACATATATAGCCTAGCTGCTCTATGCAGATGTAAATTGCAGATGTACTCTATCATTTTATAAACTAATCCATGGAAGCAAGGTAGGGGACAATTTCAAAGGGAAGCTGCATCTACCTTTGCTGCATTGGCAAGGCAAAGCCACAGGCTGACCTGACCCAGTGCTGGCACCGCTGTGCTCCCCAGAGGATGTCAGGCTGGATGACTTCCAGAGAATCCTACTCCTGCCAGCACTTCTATGCTTTTTTGCATTAATGCAGCAGGATTTCTGGACATAGCCACAAGGGATTAATAAATAGTGATGACTGATTTTTTGAACGGTAGCTTTAGTTATCACGGCAGTGAAGACATAGACTTGCCCTTTTGAGAATTGTATATAAATGGGAGCAGGGAGAATCACCATTTGTATTAAAATCCCAGCAGAATTTGGATCCTGCTTTGTCATGCCACTGGCCAACACCATGTGTTAGCAAAATAAGGGTGACCTGATTTTGGCAGTGTGCTGTTTGGCTTTCAGAACGAATTACTGTAAAATCACAGGAATTAGAGAAAATAGGGATTGGACTAATGAAGTAAGAAATATGAGGGATTGCCAGGAATGTGGAAGAGCCCAGCAGAAAACATTAACAGACAGCATGAATGGAAACAGCAAGCTTTTCACCCATCCAAGTGTGGTTACAGGAGGGATACAGTGTGCTGGAAAGCAAAATTGATGGACTAAAACAAATCTGCTTAGATTATTGATCAAGGCAAAGTTTTTCCTGAGCATGTATGAAAGCAAAGTGTAACAATTCTGTTACTATTATTGTTGTTCTATTAATTACCCAATACAATTTGATAATGATTCCTTTTGTGCTAAGCAAGCCCCATGGATCCTATGATTTTCATAAGAATTTTCATTTAGCAGGAATACGCCATGCCTTTTCTCCCAACTATTTTTTTCATGCTAATAGAGTATTCATATGACAGTACAGCTCTTACTAATCTAAGGATTTAATATGAAGTTTAATTGCAGAGGGATAAAGCAGAAGGATATTTATTTGTTCCTCAAATAGCCATGAGGAATGTTAAATTAGGAGGTTTATTGTATGAGATTTATATTGGGTTTAAAGGATACCTGGCCACTTCAGCAGAAGTGGGTTTGGAATAATCAGAGTGATGAAGTAAGGAATTGCTTCATTTGTTGCAGACAAGTTAGAAATTCGGGGCTTTGGGAAGCTTGGAAATTATCTTGAAGTAACATTTGAGTTCAGCTTCTGTCTGATAACCACCTCTCTGATGGGTGATGTGACTGTATGGTGCAAAACGCATTTTTGTGGTGTGGGAGTCTCAGCAAAGTCCCAAACCTGTTCACCCTGTCTTGCTCCTCATTAGTGAGAGTAAAAGACTCACAATCTCTCTCTGGTAAGAGGAATGTGGGGTCAACATTCAGCCAGCAATACATGGGGAGAGCCTGGTCTGTGCTGATGAGTGCTGTTGCCATCTGTGCTGGGGCAGGACACAGGACTTGGTGCTGCGCGTCAGAGCCTCTTCTGCAGCAGCAAAAACCAGGGAGGCTGCATTAGTCTACTTGCCTTTGCAACTAAATATTTGTTGCATACATTAGATTTTCCCTATAAACATGTCTCTCTTGTCAGAATGATATAAAGAATCCTAATGTAAACGAGACTCAACCCACATTGCACACTGCAGTCATGCTGATTTGTAACAAAAGGAAGCACTGCTATTCAACACAGCGTTAATGAATGGTGAGATGTATTCATTTTGGATTGAAAAAGGATGCCAAAGTAATTGATTGGGAAACAAGGAAAATTGAAAAGACATATTCCTTATAAAGCAATGTTAAATAGGGGCAGTAGGCTTTGGCTGCAGCTCTACAAAATTCAGATTTACTGCCCATTACAGAAAACAATATAAGCATTATTTGTTGTCACCTAAGTTGATACCAGAAGAGTCATTTAATGAATCCTAATTAGGTTTTTTTAGATCTAAACTAGAAAGGAAAACAAAACTGCAGAACCTTAATTGTGTGGACCATAGAAACCTGATATTTTGCCCTGCAAATTCTCAAGATTTTGCTCTGTTTGCTATTCTGTTCTCAATTGCTTTTGCAATGAGATTTGCAACTTCCAGCCTTATTTTTATTTAATGTAATACTTTCATATGGCAATGGCAATCACAGTCAGAAAGTAGGAAGTCATAGTGCACCGCACTTGAGATTTATGTAGCTGATAATAACACAGTTACTTGTAAAACAATGAATGGAAATAAAGGCATTTCTTACTGTGATGACAATAAGGCAGTGATGGCTTTGAGAATCTGGATATTTCTACTCATTTGAAAAAGTCAGAAAATATTTCAAACCTTTGAAATAATCTAAAAAACCTGAATTCCTCATGTAAGGAAAATTGTGGGTATCATAAATAGTTTCTTAATCAAGCCATTAATTTGTTTATTTTGAAACTTTTATTGAGAAAAAGGAACTGACATGCTTCAGATGTCTACTATTTTGTCAATATGTGCTGCTTTGGGATCCTTCTCTCTCAGAACAGCAAACTGAGCAGATTTCTTTCTATTTGATTAGGAGCACCCACAATTCTGCACCCTCCTTCATCTCCTCCATTTAAGCGTGTGCTGTTTTGCTGAAAACTCCTCCCTCCTCTAGCCATCTCACCAAATGCTTCCTCCAGGCTACAATCTCCTTTTTTCACCTTTCAGCTTTATCTTTGATTTTTTTCTTACTGGCTTTTTTTGCAGTCACACAATTGCTTTTAGGAAAAGTCTCCTTGGCACATGCCTAGGGTGTTCTTGAACTTTGCATCCTCTCATGTCATTGCGTCACTCCTCTCCTTGTTCTTCCATCTGCACATTCAGAAATCAATCAGCACCGATTACCCACTACATCTACAGGGGGTTCAGAGCTGCAGTTTTGAAAGAGAAATTGTGGAGGAGTTCAGACTTCAAAGGGGTCCCATTCTGTTGGATCAATTTGGACTGAGAACATTGGAGTAACTTACTATTCACTGAAATGAATGCTCCCACCAGTCAATAGCTGAATAACTCAAACCTTGCACAACACGTTTCATTTCAAACCAGGCCAACTTCGACCTCTCTGGAAAAAGCTTAAATGGTATCGGCAGAAGCAAGAGAACGCTGTTAATTTTATTATCATCATTGCTGGCAAATAAAGCACTGAAGAAATCTGAAGGTTTGTATTCACAATCTGGCATAGTCAAATAATACAGATGCTATCACAGAAAATTATTTAAATGCCTAATCAGCCTATAGCCCCAAAACAACAAGATATTAAGCCAAGGAATCTTTGGGGTCACATTGATTTGTTTAATAGTTGATGCATTTCATATAATCACAGCAAGCAAACAGAATTGATTTAGAGCTGCTATTTATGGAGATCAGCTCACTAGGTGTTGTAACCATTCAGTCTCCAGGAGGACTGTCTCACGCTGTATTACTAATGCACAATGCACACTGACAAACTCCTGTGATTGCTTACCCTGTTTGCAGCACCAAGAGATCCATGCCACTGAGCTTTTCTGGTAAACTTTATGATCCTGCTTCTTTGCTTACTGCCAGCAGATCATAAAAGAGTTTCTTATTGTGAGAAGTCCAGCTTGAATAAGGAGAAATCAAAATTCAGGGGGTGAGGGAAGTTAGGAAAGCAAATTTTGAGAAGAGTGAAAGTATGAGGAGATGAAAGCAGACCACTAGAGTGTGTGGTTCTTAGCACACACCTAATGCTTAGGAACTCACACATCATTAATAACAGACATATTTAAAAAGCAATACAAACATCTGGTGCTTGGTTCTCTCAGATAATTTTGGAGGTTTCTTGAAAGTTTTGGAAATTGACTTGTCATTAAAACAAATATGAAATACAGAATTTTATAAACAACAGAACAACAGAAAAAGTGTGTCTAGTATACTGTATTATGCTGCCTTTGAAACTCAACCATAAGGGAGATACTGTAATGGGATGTACTGCTTGTCTAACTTGGGAAAAGGATAATGTGCACATGTTCTTTTGTGTGCTACAGCAGAAAATGCCAAAACATCCAGTAGAAGCATTTAAAAAACACATTCTTTCAACTGCAGTTTGCAAAAACAACAGTTGGTGGCACTTTGAAACAATTTTTATTTCTAAATGCATTTGCTTATTGTAGGTGTGTAGAAGATTACATTAAAATATTAAATCACCAGTCTACTGTGATTCAGATTACAGTAATGATACAGAACTTATCAGCTGTCTCTGCACGGAGCACAGGCAGCTTGCTTAAACTGAATCTGAAGATCTGCATTTGTAAAAACAAGGGAAGGTGTTCAGGGAGATTAATTCTTCTTAGGAAGAGTCATAGAGAAATTACCAGAACACAAAGAATGGCAAACAGAGAACAGGAAGTCACTGCAAACAGCACGGCTTGCTCTGGTCTGCAGAGGCACCGCAGCCTGAAGCAGTACCACAATGGTTCTGTGGGCAGCTTGCTCTCACTAAGATTACATTTTGAACAATTTTTTGCCATGGCATTGATGTGCATGGTATGTAACGTGTATAGATTTCTGTTTTAACCGGCACCCACTAGATAAATAGGCGTTTCCCAGGATCTGGGAGTCCCCAAGAAATGTGAGGGTGAAGAACAGAGAGAGACTTCCATGGCCATTCCAGAGGAATCAAGCATTTATCTGAGGTGATCCTATCAACCAAGAGAAGTTACACCACCTGCACAGGAACTGCAGCATGTTTGATATCACAGAGGAAACTTGGGCATTACTGGAGAAAACTGATGGTTTGAAAGATATTCTGTTACTGCACACCTTGTCTGAATATGTGACATTTAAAGTAGCTGACAAGCTACTTTCCCTAGAGATTATATCCGAGCCTTTCTTTCATGGGCCAGTTTCTTTTGAGCCATTTCAATTCCAGAAGGGGCGCATCACCAATTGGTCACAAAAAAACCCCTGAAAACCAGGATGACTTGCTGCATTAGCTGTGGCCATTTGTTCAAAGGACAGAAAGACCAGACTACAGCTGGTATTTGGCAATCTTTACAGCTTGGCCAAAGGCATTTCAGTGCCTTCTGTTTTGTCTCTAATTCCTGCATATTGGAAATGAGAAGTGTCTGTCAATGGAGGATAAGAAATCTGGAACCACTGCTGTTGCAAATGATTCCTGTTTGCCATCTTGGCCCTGAATATGTTGGTCTTGACAGTATAATTCATAACTGATTCTTACTTAGCTTACTAAATGACATGTTTTCCAGTTATTAGTAGTCCTTTATATTGGCCAGTTTGGGTTTTGTGGCAAAACGTGTCCCTTGGCTTCAGACATGTTGCTTGATGCATTTAGAAATATGGTCTTTCCTGGGAATATTTTGCTGCTTTCCCATTTGATTCCACAGGGCTGTTTGCAGTGAGGGGAGAGCTTGCAATATCCAGTATGCTAAGGCAAACTTCCTTGTTGTGAACAGTAATGCTGCCTGGCATTCTAAATTTTCCATAATATGCTGCTAGATTGGGTGTAAGTGTGAGCTAAATACTGATTTGAAGTGTTTGCTTTCATACACTCCTGTGTACCTCAGCTTTTGCAATGTTCTTGCTTCAGCTATATTCATTTGGTGCTTAGGCAGGCCAGCAATCCCTCCAAGATTCGTGCCTTAGTAACTTTCTGAATCCTTGATACCCCCACACTCCCCTACCTGCAGCAGTATACTTCTTTCAGTCTGAGAGCACAGCTCTGCTTCAGTTTGAGATAATGTTTTGAGGCTTTTCGAAATAGTTCTCTCCAGTGCCTAATCCAGGAATCTGTACCTGGACCCAAAAAAAGGGTTCTTTGCTGATGCTAATGTGCTGATGCTGATGCTGTTCTCCTACATGCCTGATCTTGTGCTTGCAGAGGGCTCAGGAATCTTTGTTTAGGTATTTTGTATACTTGCCTGCATAGGTGATGAATTTTCACACACTGCTGATTTCAGTTCAGGTGTGGATGCAGAAATACCTATTTTGTGACTTTTACCTGCAGATAGACTTATGACCCACTCTTTATCTTGGCTGCTAACCAAGGTAGTAATTTTGGGCTCAGCAGTTACTATCCTTCCACTACATTTCTGACCTGCAGGCTTGATTGTTTTTATCATGCTAAATATAATTCTTTTGGTCACACTCTCTCTTTGAGCAGCTGTATCAGTTGTACAACTGTGTACCTGTTATTAATACTGGCTCTGAAGTGCCTGTAGATGTAAATCAGTGTCCCCTCCAGGGATTTCTGTCATTATATTAAGTGAATTGGGTCACGTTCATCCTCTGTTATCCCTTCTTTCTCTTTGTCCTTTCTTCTCGTTCCTTCCTCCCTAGGCCAGGTGCCAAAAATGCTGGAGAGGCAGTATCTCAGCTATCAGCTTAAATTGTCAAACTGGCATCCACCTCTTTCATTTCAGGGAGCACTGTGATTGAAATTCCTTTTATTTTAGGCAGTGTTAGTATTTTAAACTCACAACTATCTAAAGAATTGGCGATAACGCTGAATTGCTTTGCTGTGAAGGGGTGGTTACAGACCAAGTGAGGAAATGTTTGCATAAATACTATGTAGGCAGATTCCCACCTAGAAAAAGATGCTTTTTCTGCCAAAATATTCAGAATCTCTCTGGCATCTGCCACAAGACAATTGTCAGACTTTATTGGTCTGATCAGGAAAGGCTTTTGCTTTCATTTGGTGCCAACATATTTCCCTGACAGTGATGTGAGAGGTGACCGAATGTGTTTGTTGACCGTGGAGATGCCTACGCAGGGAATCTCTTTCCTTCTTCTTCAGCAGAGGTGAGTGGAAGTCTGCAGTTGCCCTCAAGGAGGCTGGGTTGACAGTGTGCTCAGTTTTTATCACCTCTCCAGGCTGCATGAGCTGGCATTAACGCTTAAGCATTGCAGGTGGCAGAAGGGGTGAGTCCAGGCTTTGCTCTGCAGCCAGAGCTCTGAGATGAGAACCCTATGTCCCAGTTGGGGAGGCTCAGCTTGAACTATGCTTTGGGCACATTTCTCTCTTTTTATCAGCAAGGCTAAAAATCAGGGATTTCAGGGACACAGGACTCCCAAATTCCTGTTTAACATTTTGTTAACTAGCTGAAAAGTAAAATTCTGACTCTTCATTTACTAAACCAGAGAAACTTTATTAAGTTGCTGCACACTTCTGTTTTGTCAGGCTTTAGGGGGTAATAGCAGGGGAGAGGAGAGAATATAGATTCTAACATTTCTATGTGGACCTGGTTGTGCATGTTCATGGCTAACTTCCAGATGTGAATGTTCAAACTGTGGGTCTGGGGTGGGCGATGTGCTTGGTTTTGTTCTAAAGCTGGAGTATTATAAAGAAAGTAGGACTCCAGTGATGCATTCCTCAGTCCTTACAATGTTTTCCCTTTTCAATTGTCATCAACTAATCAAGAATATTCAGAAGCCTGGGGATGAGGCTAAAAGGGAAGTGCTGACTGGCCACAAAGATGGGACTGGTTTGCCTCAGATAACCTAAGCGATGGTTTGCAGTCTGAGTTATTGGCAAGGAGAGCAATGAGGCACACTGCTGTCTGGTAAGGCTAAGGGGGAGTGTTTTCTGAAGGCTGACTGTAGTGTTGCTGACCTTAACAAAGGTTTTCTTATACCATACTAAATGTGTGAATCGAAGTTTATCGGACAACAAAAAGTGAAATGTGATCTCTTTTGATTTGTTAATGGGGAATTGCTGCACAGCATGGCTCATAAGCAGTATAGCCAGTGTCACAAAGCACTCAGAATGAGAGGGAAAGCAGAATTATCCTTTGGCAGATGGAGCTATTGGGCAACTGAGCACTTCTCGTGTAGGAAACCTTTTGTACAGAGTTAGCATTGATTGGTTTGTTTCAGTGTGGTTTCAGTGTGAAAAGATTTTCTCAACATTCTAATTTTTTGCAGAACTGATACTTAGTTTCTCTGCCAAATCCTTAACTGCTGTGTTCTCTGTCTGAAAGTATCTATTTAAACTCTTTGTTGCACCCTCCCAGCAACCTGTTCTGATGCATATCTCCGTGCGCAAGTGATACCAGAGATGTGTTTGGCTTTTGCAGATCCTGGAATGAAATAGAGAGTTCTTTTTCCATTTCATCACGAATTCAGCTGCCAAGGCCAGCATCTTCATTACCCCACTTTAGCATGCATGAATGCTAAATCCATTATTTATAGGCAAATTTCTGATGATGACTATTTGTATGTCATTGGTGGAAATTCGCCTATGTGCTTCCTCAGAAATAGATTGGCATTATGTAACTTCACCTGAGCAGCTATAATTCTATCAGAACATGTATGCAGTGCAGCTCAAAAAGAAATGAAAACATTTTTATGGAATATTTATATTCAGGTAGCAGCATATGTTATGGTCATGAGTCTGAAAGTGTTAATAGCTGACTAATGAGGTGATATGTTTCTATCACTTACTGTTTGGCATCAAGTCTTACTTTTCTGTTAATGTCAAGAAAACAAGCCACTAATGATGTGCCAGTAAAATAACACAAAGAAATAATATCTGATTCCTATAGGTGGTCATACATTAAAAAAACTAGAATAGCTTCTTCCAAAACAGAAAACTGTGTATGGAATGTGTAGACCCAGCCTTAGAAAACATGCTCACATGTCCTGTTGTCTCATGTGCAAAGGATTTCCTACCTGGGGGAGCAGTGGCCCCATCCTTGAGAGCTGCTCACACAAGTAAAGGGCTGAGTGACATCCAGTTGGCTCTTGTCTATCTAAAACCCAAACAAGAAAACAAACAAGTTATTTGCATAGAAAACTCTTAAAAAAAACCCAACTAAACAAACAAAAAACCCACACACATACGAACAATATTATGAATTCTGTTAACCCCACTGAGCCCAAAAGGTCAGCAAAAAAAACCCAAAAAAGCTTCTGATGTCTCTGAAAAAGCACAGGTTTTGCAGACACCGACAGATTTTTCATTTCACTTTTCTACCTGGGTGAGACAGTCACTCAAAAATGGGATCAATGACTTTCATCAATACCTCACCCAATATTGTGAAAGGTCATCTATCATTGTCTCCCAGTGCTAGGATAATTTGCAAACAGACATTCCTTGTGTTGGAGTTATGCCCAGAGGGTTTTAGCAGGAAGGGAATACCTCTCTGCTGGTCAAGCACAAGATAAAATAGTCCACACTTACTACTGAAACAGGAACGAGCTGTGACAGGAGTAAAACACAGCCACCAAAGGCTTGTGAGGGAAGGGGTGAGTGAAAATAATGGCAGAGAAATGGCCGAGTAAGGAGGGCCTTTGAGCCACTGTTCCCTGGGGTTGAGAAATGTCTGTAAGAGGCAGCTCATTAGAAGACAATGCTGTTTCCAGCACCTAAAGCAATAAGTAGATTTTTCAGAGGAGCTGGTGCCTGAATATTTCTGAAAATCTCCTTCTAGCACGACTGTGTGAGCCACAAGCTCCTGACTGCTACTGAAAACATGGCTTTTGCTTCGCTGTTGACATAGAAGCTAAAGCCACCCAAAAGACTGTTTTGGAATGGCTGTTTGCAGTGTGAGTCAGTGCATGTTCCTCCTCCGTGTCCAATACCAGGCCCTATTGTGCTCTAAATATGGGAATTACTGATGTCATCAAAGGTTAATAGCTAAAGAAATAATTTCATTTGTAAGTACCCCCAGCTGACAAGCTGTTAATCATATCCCAGGAGAGCTTGCCAGCTTGCATGTTTGAGGATGCAAGGAAATGTTACTACCTAGTATTTGCTTTATATCACTGTGTAATGAGAATTGGTGTCTTACTACTTTATGTGTTGTTCAGATGTGAAATATAGCAGTGCCTCTCTTGAACTGTTACTCTGCTTTGGTACAAATTTCAGGAAAATGGCATACATTCATTACAGTCCATATATACAGAAAATTCTGATCTTTGATCAGGTTGTTAAATAGACTCATGTGCCAAGGGAAAACAAAATGTTTGCAAATGAAGATAAAAAATGAAATTAAATTGAGATTCACAGGATGGGATGGATTTCAGGGCTGGGAAATCAGAACTTTAAACATTACATCCTGAATATTATATTAATAATTACAATTGCTTTAAGTATAACATATCTGGCATAGTAGTATTGTTGTTTTGCTTTAGGAACACATTTAATTTCTCAGTTGTCTCCTGACAAACATTTTCAGTGAAGTCAACATGAGAATATCATCAGGAAGGGATCTAAAATAATACAATCCCTTTCATCAAATGCCATGAAACGTTTACTGTCTATACTGTGTGCAAGTACATTCATCTGATGGTCACTGGGATGCAGATACACCACAGGATAGATAATGAAATTGTTTGAGTTGCCTTATTTCCAATTTCCTCATTAAATATTTCTTCTTTTATGGAGAAATCTTCTGTAAAACTGGAGAAATCTTCTGTGATGCACCGTATGTGATAGTACCATGATCCAAGTTCAGAATATACGACGATGAATTATTGACCCTTCTTGATCATCCTGAGTATTGAAATATAGCTCATAGGGCCTAGAGGTGCTCAAATTTCTTCAACTAGTGTGAGATACTGCCAAAGCAACACCAACTCCTCTGCACAGATTGCAAGAATTTTATCTTTCTTTACATTCATTGTGGGTAAATAAAGCTGTGATACCTTGCAAATAAGGAATTATCATAGCAAATCCATCAGCTGAATCCTTGGCTCACAGGCATAGCTATATTCCAACAATTACATAAGCTGAGCTAGACTTATTTCTATTCAAAAGTTACAAATAAAAAATAGATGTAAAAGACAGCAGATAACGGAAATGCACCTTCCACGTACTCCTTTAGGTCAGTGTGTGAATATTCTATAGCAAATGGACTGTGAATGTTGCTTAGATTCTTAAATGCATTAGATTCATAAGTAAGTTAGGCCTATAAGTGAGTTACTGTTGTGCTAGCAAATTATATAAGAATCTTTGGTTAAATTGTTTAAATTTGTCTATCAATTAAGTGCTGTTAAGTCAAGTGCTGTTGAAAACTTTAAGTCTAAATTGTTGGTCAAGTCCTGGGCTAAATTTGACAAGGGGGTCCACTCTGAACCTTATGACTCAACAGAAGTGTCTCCCTTATTCCTTTTCATCCTTACCCTTTCCCATCCTTGACCTTTTTCTATCCCCAGCCTCCACATAAATAATTTTAGGTTGATTTTATGTTTAGATTTATTGATTTTAGTCTGATTTTTCTCTATGTGCTTTAGCCATGTATAAGTAATAGAGTGAACTCTGCCAATGAACTTTGTCATACTTTCTCTTTTATATTAAACCTGCTTTTGCTGGTACCTTTGCTGGGGATTCTTTGAGCAACTTAAAAGACTCATTCACAACACTCTTGAAATCCTACATGGTTCTTCAAAATGGAAGTTCTTTACAATGCAGTTATTAAAGCCTTTTCAAGACAAATGAAAGGAAGCCTGAATCTACATCCCAGTCCTAGTCCAACTCAAGTTAACATTGTTAATCTCCTGTTTTGTCAATATGCATCTACTAAAACATGAAGGTCAGTTTTAAAAATAAGAATCCAGTTGTCTCCAAAATTGAATAAGTAATCCCAAATTGATGTTTGAATAATTCAGCAACTTTAAAAAGAAACTTATTAGAAACTTATATTTCCATGTATAGAAAATCCTTATGTACCATAAATTTAAATTGCCTAAGAAAATTTGCAACAAATACCATACAACACTTAAGAGGATCCTTCGCTGTTGCACCAACATGTTGTCCAAGAGGATTTTCTTTGAGGAAGTTAGAGGTAAGAACTTTTTATTTAATCATGAAAAATTTATTGCAATGTTAACTACAAAGAGCCCAGTTCTACTCCATAACCATTAAAATGCAGGAAGTCACCTATTCAATAATGCAGAATTGTTGTGTATTAAAAATTTAAATCTATAAATATTAATAGAACACAGGTCAGCCTCTTAACGAGCAGAGGTAGTTGTACACACAGCTATTGTTGTAAGCCTTAAGGGGTGTACATTAGTTATGACAGAGAGAAAAACAGACATGTTAAAAAGCAGTTGTCCAAAATAGGAAGTTTTGTTCCTTTTTTCAGATGAAAGACAAGGACAATAAATCCTATACTAATCCTAGTGTCTGTGATTGTCCTTTGGGAAGGCAAAGTTCCTATTTCAATCCAACAAGTCAACGTGTTGGATTCAGCTTTACAAGGGCATGGCATAAAGGGTTTATAAGCAACAGCAGCCGAAGTCACCTTCTGCAGCCTTGCTCCTTTACACCACTTTGGTTGTTTCAAGAGGTCAGAAACATGATATTGCTTTTCAAGGGACGGAAAAGACCCCAACAGTGTATGCTGGATGTATACAACATCAACAGAGAAGTGATTGCCATAAAGAAAATTCCCAGCTTATCACAGTCTGGATATTTATAACCCCCAGGAATGGGGAAGATGAGCAGATTGTGAGAGGGCTTTCAGCAATGCCCATCAGCATAAAGCAAACTTGAAGTACTGGAAAGCTACATCAGGCTCCTCAGCAGTGAATTCTCCTAGAAGTAGTCAGCTCCTGTAGTAGATATTTGTGGCCCTTCCCAGCCTAAACCAAACTGACATCCCTCAAGCACTCTCCAGCTCAGCCAGGGCAGTTCGTTAGCAACACATGTGAGTGGTGGCCTGCATCAGAAGCATGGACGTGACCCGACAGCAGAGCAGAGCTTGCACAGCATGCATAGCACAGGTCTGTCCAGGCTGTGTCTGGAGAAATGTGTTTCCTTCTTTACTTGCCGCTCTCAGCCACTCTGGGAAACCACAGGAACATGGCCATGCTGTCATACAGCCCTATCAGTGTTAGCCACACTGGTGACGCAGTGTAATGTTGCAAATGCAGGAAAAAAGAGGTGTGTCTGCTGCCTGCAGCTGAAGGGTGAGGTGTGGGTGGCTGAGTGTCCTCTCCAGCTCCTGGGGACAAGTCTGCTGTGTGAGGTCAGCGGTGATGGGAACCCTACCATGCTGCTGTGCCCACAGCTGTGCCATGGTGCTGTGCTCTCAGTCTTGAATTTCCCCTAAGGTAACAGTGACCTTGAGCTTGTCTGCAACTGGGATTAGGAGCATGTGAAGGTGCTCTGCAGTGTACACTGGAATGGGCTGCTGAAAAGGGTCAGCATCCCACACTCTTCTTTGACAACCTTTCCCATTGCCACTGTCAGAAACAGAAATAGGAATAGACAGACCACTGGTCTGTCCAAGGAGGGCATCTTTCATGTTCCTATTTCCATCCCTTGCCTGATCCAAGATATCCCTCCCCAGCTTTGTAAAAATACAGATGCAAAAATGAGAGCATTTTTCTTTTTCTTACAGGCTGTCAATTCTTCCTCCTGTCCCCCTCGGGTAGAGCAGTAAGAAACTGCAGGCTAGAGCATAGGAATAATTCTCCAACGTGCTACAGGGAAAGCTGATCTTCTCTCGTGCATTGTCCTTCGGCACCACATCAGGAAAGCACATCTTTTTTCACCATTTCTTACAATGACAGTGTTGAACACTTCACACTGCTATGCAGGGTGCTCCTCCAGCCCTGCTCCCTGAGGGAGCACGTGAGGCCAAAGGACCCATGCCATGGCCTCTCTGCTCCAAACCATGATTTAATATTAGGGCTTAATTCAATTTCAGACTAATGACAGTCATAAATATTATCTCAAGACCAGTGGAATGAGGAAAATACAAACTTGGTGGAGACAACACTTCAGTTAATGAAATGTTTTGAACTTAGAAATAGTGGCTTGAAATAGAATCTTTGTTAGGCAAGCTGGGCCTGTTTAGAAATACTGTATTTAGTTGAGTCTGAAACTGAAAAGCAATTTCCTAGCTGTGTGTTTGTCCTAAACTTCTTCATCTGCATTTCTAAGGGCTCTTGATATGCTACTTTGTTGAATGCTCCCTGCTTTTAATGATGTGACAGCTCTGCAAAAGACTGATGGCTGCTATTAATATATCAGAGAACATACAGGTCCCATCTGTATTTCTGAATGTTTCAGAATAGAAACAGAATAGATTTGGCCACATAGAAATAAAATAGATCTGCCACAGCTACTGCCATATCTCCATTCTCCTGAAATTTTGCCCCTCTTAGGATGACTATTTCTATCCCATTGTGACATTTATCCCATTTCTGATTCCAGTTTTTTGAACCCTGTAACACCAAAGCCAAATATGGCATGAGTAGTTCTAACTTGGACCCTGGCAGGAGAAAGAATTCAGGATGTAGCAGTAGTTAATAATTTTGAAGTACAAGGTTAAGTAGTCTGAGATTAGAGAGGAAGAGATCAGCAAAGCACTTCTTACTGATTTGATACGGACAAGCCAAATGTATTCATTTGTAACCAGCATCTGTGCAATAAAAGATATAAAAAAACCATTAAAACCTGTTATTTTGTATGTTTTACCCTGGATTGTTCCCAAGACTTCTCAGTTTGTTCCACTTCACTATTCATTTTCACATACTCAGGTTCATACCATCTCATGTATCTGCGCTTGATTAACACCACTGCCACATTTTATTTCATCATCTCTTTAATTTACTGTTAGGCTTTTTGTTCTTTCATCAAGTAATCGGATCCTTTTTTTTTCTCAATTTACAGTCTTATCTTTTAGAAGTGCTAATCCAGCTTTATCATTTTGTGTGTGCTCACACAAAGAGTGTGGGCATGGAAGCAAGGAGGATGTGGCTTTCCACTTATTGGTGCTGCTTTATGGACAGAAATTCCCTCATCTCCGGAAAGCAGACAGATATGTTTAGTGTTGGCTCCCTAGAGCTACCCTCTGAGTATTATCTGGGGAACCAAATTCCCTGCTAGCAAAACTAGTGGGATTGCTCCAGGAAAAAATGCGACCTGGTGTCTGTGTGGTATTTCAAAAGTGCACATTTTTGCATTCTCAGCCTTTCTCCTTTCAGAAGAATGCAGGGCATCTAACAAATACCAGTCTATCAGTCTTTTTGGGCTAGTTTCAGTGATGAAAGTACAAAACTTGTGATGAATCTGAGGAGTTTTATTCCTTTGTCCCTTATGGGGGCATTTGCTTAATTGAATTATATTGTGCTTTAGCTAAAGGCAGTTTTCTTAGTGTATTCCCACACCAAAACAACACCTAACACAAAGGAAAACACTGAGTAGAGAGGTAGGCTCAGTCTCCAAATTTATGAAGGCTTGTTAGTGATGGCCACACATTATATTGACAGTTTTGTGTGGCTTTTGCTTCTGAGCTGGCATGGCATCTCCTCTGCATCTGCCCAGTCTTTGCAGGGTAACTGGGCATTGCTAAACCATGCCTTGGGTTTAACAAGCTCCAGTTGTGTATTTCACTAGAAAGCAAATCTTCATTAAGAAAAAAATCTGGATATATAGCGACAAAAAGAAGCAAAATGAACACATTATTATGTAGGGTTATAAATACTAAGACATTTTATTTGGAAGACAAGAGAAGACCATGCTTACCTACATGTCCTAGGTACAGATGCATAAATGCTGAACCTTTTGCATTTGAGCATGTATCACAGCAAGGAAGTGGAAATTCTGTGTGAGGAATATCTGTAGGTTTACTCTATAATAGCTTTCATTTAAAATTTATCTGCAGTCCTCTATAGCATTCACAGTGATTTACAAGATTCCATTTATACGCTTTTTACAATTTACACTATTTGTTACAAGCACTGAAAGTTGACTGGAAACTATTAACACCTATTCATCAGAGTATTTTGTGCAGAAGTCAGATGGTAGCTAATGCTAATGCTTTTGGAAGAGATTGGTATCTATATATGTATCAATTCCTCAAGCAATATTTAGAGTTGATTCAAACAAGAGAGAGAAGTGATTTCTTCTCTTTGTCATTTACCATGAACAGAAAAGTCAATTGCATAATATGCAGCTACTGAGGTTTATTTGACCAGCACTGGTAAAAATAAATGAGAAGGGGAACAAAAAATCCAGGTTGCCATCCACTTGCAAAGGCATTTTTTAAATGGTTAAATATAAAGCCATATAAACAATTTCGGCATTAGAAAAAAGTTCCAGGGAGACAAAAAAAAAAAAAGAAAAAAGTGATGTAAAGCCTGATAAAACCAGATTGCTCCTTCCCTCCCATATCTGAAAGTAACATTCCAACCATAGATCTATACTGTCAGGGAGAGGCAAGACTTTCTTAAAAAATCTCATGCAGATTCTCAAGTTCATTTCTCTTTTAATGCTTTGGCCAGAGACAAAGTGGTATTAGATTTCAGTAAGCCAAACATAACAGTTTTGTCATGTCATATATACAACATAGTATTTGAGTTTTTCTAAAGAATATTATCAATTTACAATTAGAGAGACTTTTGCAATTAGATGTGGATTGACTAAGCCTATGAATGTATACTCTTGCAACAATGCTGATTGATCTTCAACTAAATAATTGGATAGATATTAGATCAGCAAAGAGGGATCCATGGTACATGCTTTGTGTATGTGTGTGTGCCATGCATGCACATCTTACATAATTTAGTTTCTTCAAACTATAAATCAGTTGCTGTTCTCAGAGGCACTATATCAGATTGCCTGATGAAGGATCCAAGAGGTTTCCCATTACAGAAATACTCCTGCTTTCTCCAGGCAGAATTCAAACTGTAGTACACAATGGTACAAGAAACTGTATTTTGTGCTGGCTTCTAGAACTGGCTGGGTCATGCCTTTACCAAGCAGGGCACTGCTTGTTCTAGAGTAGAGCTGGAATACAATTTGGTATTTAGCTATGTGGACTAACATCAAATTGTGCTTCCTGGGCTTACTGGGAAACATACATGTAAGAGGCTAAGAAAGTTATTTCAACCTGATGTGGCACTGTCCTCGTTGCCCAGCTTTTCTCTCAGCTGTACGACTCGTATCACAGTATGATAAGTGTCAGTGTGGTCTGACAGAATCCGTGCCACTACTGAAAATGCTTGTTTTTCTGTGTATTTGCCATTGAGAAATTTAATGGATCACTGCAAATTAGATTTTATGCCTGTGGTTCATATAATTTTGTATCTCCAGCTCAGCTACAAATACACTTTAAATTAAGTTTCTGTTTCACCATAGATTAAAATGTCACTGTGAACAATTATACCATTGTCTCAATTATATCTTATGAATATATTCCTGTTAGCCAGTTAAATAACTCTCTTAAAATAACAATTGGCATACATTATTTCAAATTTTTAGGGAGGTATTACCGTGAATAAAACCCCCTTGAGAATACATCTCCCTGCTGTTGTGTTCATGATTCTTTAATTTCAATGACTTCTTATCTCAAAATTCAGGACAAAAGAGCTTGACTGAAGACATTTTAAGCTGCTAGAAAGTCTAACCAATTTCAAAATGCTTAGAACTGGCCTTGCTAGTCACGTCTAATGTTGTCATGGATTCACAGAAAGTCAGAGCAGGAAAGTCCTTCATGGAGTCGTCCAGTCATTTAAACAGAATCAGGAGCTATCACTGAGCTCAGTGACAGCAAATCACATGTTAGGAAACACAGTTCCTGGTGCTGAAAAATTACTTATTATAAATAAGTATTTAGAGGGGTTGGGTTTTTTGTTCTACAGAAAGAGATATTTCTCATTTCTCATTTTTCATTTTTGACACTTCCTGTACTACACAGTGGATGCAGCATTTTTCCAGATGCCAGGTTCTTCCAGTCAAAACTGCTTTTCCCTTCTAGCCAGTTGTAATCTTTCAGGGTACCCCAGGGTCACAGCAGAGCTCTGCTTCTCAGAGCATTCTGTTAACCCCCCCCAAGCATAGTCCAGTCTGTAAACATCCCATTTTGCTCATGTTTATGCCTGAGTGAGGAGCCCATTCACTTAACAGATGTGCTAATGAGGGGGAAAAAATTGAACAATACTGACCAGTGGAAAAAAAAAAATGGCAGCTTTGAGTGCTTAGTGATCCCTCTTGGGCTTTTTTTCTGTGTAATTTCTTCAGAGAACAAAATTTTTTCTCTGTGCTGAATAATCTACCTTGGAGTTTAAATTTACCATAAAGCAGATTTGCTTTCAAGTGTATACTGTCATTCATTTCTGTCCCTCTTGCCATTCCACTGACATGTTTAACTGCCTCTGAAGTATCCTTGCAAACTCTCTTGAAGATTTTTGTTAAGCCTGTACTCTGCTTATTGCATTGCTATTCCTTGCTCTGGGGTGCAGCTGGTGCTTGTTGCTTTGAACTTCTTTGGCTTTGTAAAATTCTACCGATCCTTTCAGGCTGAGGGAGAATCAAGAACTGAGACCATTCTATGGTGTGCTAGGACACCTTGTTCAGGCTTGCAGAAGTCTGTGAAAATCCATATTCATACATAATTTAGAAACTTCTGGTTGCTAATCCTAAATTAAGCTGGTAAAAGAGTTCCTAATGGAACCGAAACCAGAAACTCTTCCACGGAGAAAGCTCAACTCAGAGTGCAAAAGACATGATGTATGGCAGTGCTGCTCTCCTCTTATGAAATCTTTTTGTCCAGCATAGGTGGCAGTTCCTCTGCTTGTTCTGGATTTATCGCTAGCTGTGAACCCATCAGAATGACTGTGCTGGTAGCTGCTAATTGCACAGTGACTTCATGTTGTCAGGGTATGATGGACATTGTACACCAAAGTATCTTACGCCTCATTTACCAGTCTGACTGAAGTCTCCCAGCCAAGCCCAGATGGAATGGATTTTGTGTCCTCTGCATTAAATTTTAGAGTTTATCTGTAGAAACTTTGGATGATGTGTGATTAACTACAGGACTTTCATTTTGCTGGAAAGTTTGCCTGTCTGTAAGACTCCCTGCATTGGCATGAGGGATGTTGACTATATTTAGTTGCTGTTTCTTCTATCACCATTTGTTACACTTTCATCTTACTCTTGAACTCGATCCACCAAATTCAGGAGTTTATCAGTACATGACATCTGCCTTAAGAAAATGTACAGAAAACATTACTCTTTTTTTTTTCATTATTTGAATGCCAAATGTGCATTGTTCAGTGATACCTCGGAAAAGCCATATACAAATTTCAGCTACACTAATGATCAGAGGGCTGGAGCACCTCTCCTAAGAACACAGGCTGAGAGAGTTGGGGCTATTCAGCCTGCAGGAGGGAGGGCTCCAGGGAGACCTCACTGCAGCCCTCCAGTACTGAGAGGGGAGCTACAAAAAAGCTGGAAAGGGACTTTTCACAAGGCCATGAAGTGATAAAACAAGGGGGGATGGCTTTAAACTGAAAGAGGGCAATTTTAGATTAGCTATTAGAAGGAAATTTTACTATGAGGGTGGTGAGGCACTGGCACAGTTGCCCAGAGAAGTTGTGGCTGCCCCGTCTCTGGATCTGTTCAAGGCAAGGTTGGATGGGGCTTTGAGCAACATGGTTTAGTAGAAAGTGTCCCCTGTGCATGACAGGGAGTTTGGAAACTAGATGATTTTAAAGGTTCCTTCCAATCCAAACCATTTTATGATTCTGTGATTCTAATTTATTGTTTCAGGGTTGTATAACATTGAGTATACAAAAGTATATTTGGCTTGTGATAAATCTTTTGGCATACTCGTTCAGAGCTCATACATTTTTGACTCGTGCTACATTTGTTGACGTTGTTCCTGGCTTCTAAATAATTTACTTTAGTTTCCAAATACAGCCTCATTTGAAGTATATAGTTGAATGAAAATATAACTATGTGCAGTTAGAGCCTGTTAACTAATCACATTCCTTCAGGAAAGGATAACTAGCATTTTATCACTGAAATTTTTAATGAAATACCTGAGTAAGCATTTAGCAGTAGAAAAATGCCACTTTCATTAGTGCATGGAGTGAAAGGATTTGGGAGGTTTGGGTTATTTTTAGAGAGGGGCAAGCCAGGTGCTGCTGCATATAATGGTTGCCTGGTAACACACCTAGGATTACAAGATTGCAGGGTCATTGATGTAGGCTTATTTCATCAGTAAAAGAGAAAAGAAAGAAAAAAACCCCAAACCCACACCAGCAAACTGTTACTTGGCAAGTGGTGTTTTTCAGTGCTTTATGAGCAATTCAGTAATGCCAGGCTTTCACAAATATGTGCTCTAGAAATGAAAGACCAGAATAGAGGCTTGTTAGTCATTGCTTTTGTTGTATCAATAAGAAAGCCAGTTTTGCCTTTGGGCTTGCATTGGTTTATTTTCATTTGCCTTGCATGTCAGTTTACAAATACTCAAGAAGCTTTACAGGATTCTCTGTATGCTATTCTACTTTAATAAATATTTGTTGATATTTTGATTGTAATATCTTTGGAGCTGATCCTAAGAGGATAACTGATACTGAAAGCAAAAATTATTTCATAAGATCACTCATGTATTCAGCTACTACCTCTCATCATTAAGAGTGGCAGATTAGGTTCTACATAGCTGTAGACTGGTGAGCTTTTGTATGCATGTGTATTTAAAGCTGTATTTAGGTGTTCAGTTGCTGAAAAAATACCCTAATTTGCAGAGTCATTGAGTGCTTACAATGAACATTGTTTGTCATGGGCATTTTTGATC
Organism: Oreocharis arfaki; assembly: GCA_013398015.1. Taxonomy (NCBI): domain Eukaryota; kingdom Metazoa; phylum Chordata; class Aves; order Passeriformes; family Paramythiidae; genus Oreocharis; species Oreocharis arfaki. Next base: position 536,136 of record VZRR01002040.1, on the reverse strand, counting down.
CTCATAATGCCTTGGTTTGGGCAGCACTCAACACTTATGGCATCAAAATATGCTTGAAATTCTGAAATTTTTGGTTGGTTTGCAAATATAGTTGTCACCACCATATTTCTTTTTCAACTTTTTTTTCTCTGAATATGTCCTACCTTTCTGCCAAAACACTTCTCCAGCCAAACTGGGGACAGCTACAGAAGTTATTTTTCAAGTGGCTTCTCAGAGGTACAAACTCTTCCTTTGAAGTCTTTCAGCTTTGCCAAAATCTTATATTCCAGTCAGAGCTGGGAACTCATCCTACATCATATCTTGTTTGTTGTTATTTCTTTAAAGTTCTGGTGTAAACAGAAATCAATAATGACTGATGATGAAACACACTGGCTCTTGAGTTTCTTGTGCAGTAATATTAATATTCCTGGGGTTTGCATATACGGACTCAGCCTGCGACCTCACAGGTGTGACCTGTGCTGAAGCACAGCACAATGAATGATAAAGGGCCTTGTCATAGATTTGGCAGGGGGAGGGAGGGATTCTCTTTTGCTGCCTTCTGGACTCTTTCCATAAGGAACCGAGGGACAGTCAAATTGGGGAAGTATTACCCTCTAGTGCAAATAGCCAGAAGGCTCAGCCTGCAAAAGAAGGATAATCTGTCCTAGGCACAGGCCCTGTAATTCTTCTCATTTCAAGAGGGTGGGGGAGTATGTGTGAAGAGTCATATTTTTGTTTCCTGATCTATCCTCTTGTTCAATACATGCTTATGTGTTCATAGAATGGTTTAGGTTGATAAAGACCTCCAGTATCATCAAACACCATCATGTTAACTAAACCATAGCACCAAGTGGCATGTCCAGTCATTTCTTGAACACCTTCAGGAATAGTGACTCTACCGCTTCCCTGGGCAGTCTATTCCAATGCTTGGACACCGTTTCAGTAAAGAAATTCTTCCTGATGTTCATCCTGAACCTCCCCTGGCACAGCTTGAGGCCATTTCCTCTTGTTCTGTCACTGGTTGCCTGGGAGAAGAGACCGACCCCCACCTGTCTACACCCTCCTTTCAGGTAGCTGGCGACAGTGATAAGGTCTCTCCTGGGCCTCCTTTTCTCCAGGCTAAACACCCCCAGCTCCCTCAGCTGCTCCTCACAGGACTTGTGCTCCAGACCCTTCACCAGCTCCATTGCCCTTCTCTGGACACACTCCAGCATGTCAATGTCTCTTGAAGTGAGGAGTCCAAGTAAAACATTTCCCCGGTCCTGTTGGCCACACCACTGCTGATACAGGGCAGGATGCTACTGACCTTCTTGGCCACCTGGGCACACGTTGGCTCTTGTTCAGCCTCTGTCGACGAGCACCCCCAGGTCCTTCTGCACCAGGCTGATTTCCAGGCACTCTGCCCCCAGCCTGTAGCACTGCAGGGGGTTGTTGTGACCCAAGTGCAGGAACTTGCAGCACTTCATCTTATTGAATCTCACACTGTTGGCTCCAGCCCGTTGATCCAGCCTGTCCAGATCCCTGTGCAAAGCCTCCCTGCTCTCCAGCATAGCAACACTCCCACCCTACTTAGTGTCATCTGCAAACTCACTGAGAATGCACTCAAACCCCTCATCCAGATCATTGATAAAGATATTAAACAGAACTGTACTGAGCTTTTGGGAACCTCAACAGTGTCCAAGCACCAGCTGGATGTAGCTCCTTTCACTACCACTCTCTTGTCCTGGCCATCCAGCAGGGTTTTAAGCCATCAAAGACTGCACCTGTCCAAGCCATGGGTTGCCAGCTGCTCTGGGAGAATGCTGTGGGACCCAGTATCGAAGGCTTTACTGAAGTCCAGGTAGACAAAATCCACAGTCTTTCCCTCATCCTCTAGACAGGTCACGAGATGATGAAAGGAGATCAGGTTAGTCAAACAGCACCTTCCTTTCCAAGATTCCTGCACTCTACTGGAAGATGTTTATATCATCAGTAGCTTGCTATATCTGCTAGGAACAATTTCAACATCATAAATGGAATGTAAATACAGATTCTTGTGAAAAGGAAAAGGAATAAAATAGGGGAATCACTGATTTGAGCTATTTTCTAACATCCCATTCCTACTTCTCCTTCTTCTCATTAAGTGGTGACCTGCATTCTCCCTGAGATGCAGAACTTACTCCCACTCACACTTTCTTCACAAGACAAATCTTGATCCTTACACACCACTCATGTTTGTGCCATGTTTTGATCAATATGAAATTCCAGGTTTTGATTGACAGTATTTTATCAGTATGAGTAGGTAAATATGAAAATTCTACCTTCATTATAAAAATGAAGCAATTAAACCATTGCTTCATCCAGGTATCATCATTCCATCAGCCCAGGTCTTCTCTATTGGAAGTTTTGTGGTTTGTAGTTTTGGTTTCTGCTAACAAAAGCCTTTACTTTTTAAATTTGCTTTGTTGTTTTTTTTCTAATGAGCATCCTTTAAGGTCTTGTTACAAATACTACTTCATAATTAAATAGGAGAATCTCTTCCCTGCTTTCCATCTCCACAGAAAATAAAAATAAAAAGAAAGTTTTTCTCTTGAGTATTTCAATTCTTTTAATTACTGTCTCAAATTTGATTTAGTTTTTTGTTGTTGTTGTCGCTGCTCAAAGTAATTTTGCTTGCCAGCAATTAGAGATAGGTGTTGTGCAATAAACACTGGGGGAAACCTCAGCAAAATTGTTTCCATGGTGTTTAGTCAGATCTGCATAACCGTTGCTTAGTGAGGAAAACAAAACAAGGGTACTCAAAAGCAGCAAAACAGGGGTCACTTGAAGTTCTGGGTTTCAAACTGGCCACACCTTCCACCCAGCCTGCTGTGGTGTTGTGCCACTGCATGGTTGGGGTATTTTACCACAGTGAATTTGTTCAAAATTCTCAGTCTGAATGCCAGATTATTATATTATTCTGTTTCCTTTTTACTTTGATACTTATAAAGAATAAAATATGCTTGAAAGCATGATTTATGAAGGGGTAGATCTAAAGAACTCCCTCCTTCAAAGCACAGCTTTCTTCTCTCAGCTCACTGTGGCATACAGAAGGATTTCACTGTTCTCTGAGCCTCTTTGGTACAGCCTCTAAAGCTGTAGAGTCACCCAGAAGCTGGAGGCTGGGTACTGCTTGTCCTGAAGCTGCAGCTCAGGGAGTCACAGGGGAAACTAGTGAAATGTGTTGCAATTCCTCAAAGCTAGAAATACTATTTCTTGCTTTTCCTACTCAAGGGAAGAAGGTAAGAGGGAAATCTCTCTGCAGGGTAATCTGTATGTGGGGAAGGTTCACTTATAAAACTATACAAGAATTAAAATTTTGGGTTTTTTTGGATGAAGTTGCAACCTGGACATCAAGATGTACCTATATAAGGTAACCTTGTATTTAGGATTTCCCACAAAACAAACTGGAACTTCTCTTAGAAATAAAGCCAGAACTTTCTCTCTCTCTCAAAAAAAAATTCTCACAAAGAAAAGAGAAAGAAAAATATGACAGATCAGAGGCCATCCCCACATTTGCATGGGGCCATATGATGCCTGATCACTGATTCTACCTGGGAGCTTCTGAAGCCCGCGGCTCACCCTTGTCCCCATGTCCCTTGCAAATGTGGCTCAGAGAAAGGCAAATGCCTGCACCACACCTATGGGGCAGTTGAGTCAAAGGACAGGGGATGGATAGCTCAGTTCTGTTCTGTCCCATGCTCCAGGGGAATAAAAGAGTATGTTTTTGTGGCTTGCAGCAAAGGGCTGCTTATGGGCACATTTGTCTCTGCTTGTTCATCACCATCACTAAGCAGAGCACTTCCAGCAGCACTGCCCAAGTGTTACACAGTCCTGGAGCTCCCCAGGCTCTTCCCCATGAGGCTGTGGTTTTATCTGTTGCATTACATTTCACATTTTCAGTCCCTGTTAACTCCATCTTCTGTATATACAGTCTTTCATTTCGCTGTCAAGCTAGTAAAAAAAAATCTTTTATGTGTTAAGCCAACTTTTGTCCACAAGTATTCCATTAAAGCCATCAAATCTATTTTGGTCTTATTTCTGCCATCAGTTCTACCACATTTTGTGCCAGCTCAGACCAATAACTAAATTATTAAAGCTTGGAGCCCTACTCAGATAATATGGGCACTTTCTGAGCAGCATAGGACAAAGGTTAACAGCAGAACAAGCAGTGGAAAATGAAGCACAGAAGGGATGCAGCATAAAGATGTTTTGTAGCCAGTCCTAGCATTAATGTACTTACTATATTTTCCATGTCATTTACACTATCTTCCTCCCAGTTAACTTTGTAATCTAAATCTGAGGATTCAGGATGGGAAGGAGAAGTGCTCTTCCTGAAAAAGGGAGGCTATTTTAAATTTTTGAGAATTCATGTAGAAATAGTGGATATGCAGAGAGGGAAGGCTTGAAACTTTGGTCTGGGAAAAGGAATGTGTTTAATTTTACTTTTCTTGCACTATAAAATGAGTGCAAAATGAACAAAAGTAAGCAGTATTAGTTAAGAATTATCCCAAAGTTCTACCCAAGTGCAGCTGGGTTTGTTTTCAGGAGCAGCTTCATTTTCCACTGAAGAATTATATGATGCCAGAAAATAGGAACTAAAGCCTGGATTTGCTCCTCCTAAATTAAGGAGTTAAGTGTCAAGACACCATACTATAGCAAGAAAAGGAACTTTCAGCCACTGGTGTGCCTTTCCAGTTCATGACATCCAGAGTAGGGATCCTAACCCCACATGCCTTCACCAAGATCTCTTGTATTTGATTTATTCCCTCGATGTGAGGAGTATGACCATCTTTATAAAAAGAACTCACCTCATCCAGACCTTTGTCTCAACTGGAGAGGGAACTAACAAGAATGAGTTGAGTGAAATAAATACTGAGGGTGTTTTTTTAAAATGTGAGGGTAAAACTAAACTGAGGTGGCTTGGAAGACATCAGCAGGTTTTAGGGAGAGAGGTTAAAAAGGAAATCAGCCCTGTGAGTTTCTTCAGGAATTTGTCAGCTAGTCACACTCTGTATGGAATGCTATCAGAGACACGACCTAGGGGCAGGAAATAGTGTGTATGCCAGTACTGGAAAGTTCATGGGGGATGCAAGATCAGCTCTGTGTAAAAAAAGTGTCAGAGTTCAACCTTTCATGATTCTCTGTCAGTTCCCTGCCATCATAGTTCTGAATGGTCCAAGTTCAGTTTCTTCACCCTCTTCACCTTCAGGGAATTTCCCAAATAGGAAGCTATTTAGTAAGCAAATCCTAATGGAGACTTGTCATGTTTCATACTTAATGCTGCTCTGTATGGTGCTTATCACTTTAGGAACAATGATTAAGTGTTCATCAGAAGATAAAATGCACCTTTTTTATAAAAAAATTCTGGTTTCCTTATGAGTCTGTATTTAATATTTATAGATCGTCATACTGTTTTATTTGTTTACAAAACATATTTCTCCTCCCAACTCTGTGTCAGAAGCATGAAAAGGAGTAGCACACTTACTTGTAAGATTAAATTGCTTTTATCTTCCTCGCCACCAATCTTCACTTGGATAAGACAAGGTAGGTTAGGAGGTGTCTGTAAAGCACAGAGTTCCAGTTCTCACCTTTCTTAGTGCAGAATTCTGAGTCTCTTTCTAATCTTTCTTATTACTCCCATCTGCACCCTTAGAATAACTATATTTTGAGATAGACTAACTTGGGGACAGTATTCCTAGCACAGCAGACATATCTTGATTCATCGTGGCCTCACAATCTTTTTTATTTTTCATACCAGCCTTTTGTAGCTTAGTATATACTTCCTGATTCTCATCTCTGTTATGCAGTGATCCTTAGAGAACTGTGATTAGTAATTTACAACTGCATCCAGAGTTATTGTTGCACTGAATTTCTTATTGCCACCTCACTACACTGCCTATTTCTCCATATTGGTCCTAGATTGGCCTGGGTTTTCTTGACCTATTAATTTTGCTTTCTTGCTGTTTATCACCCTCCCCAGAACTGCTACACATAGACAACCATAAAAACCTTATGAATATATTTGTTGTACTTCAGCAGTACAATTTTTAGTCCATATCAACAAATTGCCTCTCACCTTGATCCTTCTGAATTTCATTATTGATGTGACTAATATTATCAAAGGCAGTTCCAAAGTCTAAATAAATTATGCCAATTAATTTTCCTTCTCTTGTAAATATTTCCTGGCTTTTTGAAAGACTGTTAAATAGGTAAGAGGACATGATCTCCCTTCTAGCATATTTGCCCTTACTGAGCCATGTGGTCATGAAGATTCAAAGGACATATATTATCTCCATAACCAATTCATGAAGTAGAAATTCATAGAATCACAGAAAGACTTCAGTTGGAAGGGACCTTAAATATCATCTAGTTCCAACACCCCACCATGGGCAGAGATCGCATCCACTAGATGAGGTGGAATTATTCTAATAAAAAAAAAATATATATATATATATGAGACACTAACATTGTATTTTAATAAATGCTTTTGAAAAATTAACACTTTTGATTTATTTCTCATTAGAAAGTGGCATAAAATATAGGTGTGGTAGAAACTTGCTGCATTCAGAGGATAAGCTTCCCCTCTGTGAGTCATTTGTGCAGTCATTAAAAGGGATGCCACATGGTGTTATGCTGATCTTTTAGAACAAGACAGCCATAAGGGAGAACTCAGTACTACTAATGTTTTTAGTTACAGCAATCTTGTAAGAAAAATACTTTTAACATTTAGCAAAGATTTTCTTTAGGACCCCTCAGTTGTTACATGGGCCTCTTATTTTTCTTCACTTATTGAAGAACATGTTAAAGCACACTGGCATATATAAAACACTTGACTCTCTGCTTTAGTGTTGATTTAGAAAAAGTTTCATTAATGACTATAAATCATCAGTTTGAACAGTCTTAAAGACTGGCAGAATGGATTGTCAGACTAAACAAAAATCAAATTGCTAAGTAGGAAATTAAAACATTAGATCACACTTTGCCTACAGTTTACCTGTGTAATGCTTGGCCATTTTATAAGGGGAAAAAAATGCCCATATTCTTTGTTTAACTGGTCAAAATGTGTCACCCCAATATGCTGATCTCTGTAGGGCCCCTCTGTGTTCTTGTCCAATTACAAATTTTCCACATTTTAAATTGCCAGAACATCTTATTGAAAAGAGCTCTACTCCTTCTCATTCTAAGCAATTAATAATTTTTCTACACATCATTTCCCTTCCTTTCAAATGGGATAAGATTTGCTTGGCTTTGGAAGAGTCCTGGAGGACCCAGAGTGAAGCACAGTCTTTGAGTGGGTGATTCAACCCATCTTGAGATAAGCACGAAGACAGATAAGGTGTGTTGCCTTTGGGAAACACCTCTCTCCTCACTGACTGTGGAAAGTTAACAAAACATCTACGTTGTGCAGTGCTGCACAGATACCTGAGCTTGGTCTGAAAACCAGAAGTGTGGTGGCCATTCCGCCCTCATGGGATGGTCATTCTGGAAAAGCATCAATGTGTCTGACCACAGGATCTCACCTTGCACCTCTGCTCGACATTGCTGCTCAGAACAGCCCAGAGACTCTTCTGTGGCAATACACTGCCACAGAGGCTCAGGCAGATGTCAGATGCAGACGGCAAATCCAGGCTCAGAAGCAGCCAGGAATGTGACTGTATTTTGTCTTTGACACTACCCACAGAAACATCAGGGTGTCATGTAAAGGCTGGGATGATATGGTGATGCTAAAAAGCCTAAAGAGAACCTTCTGAGTTTAAAATTACAAAAATGAAATCAAAGAGAGAATAAATTTTCTCTAGCAATTTAAGGATTTTGAGGTTTTAACTGATTATAAAGACTTACTATTTTTTAAATGTGTGGCTTCATTTCCCTCTTCTATTATTGAAATCCTTTCCATTTCAAAGTGTAGATTTTCTTTGTGTGTATAGAAAGACAATTTAAATCAACTTCCATTTTTCATTCTAACAGAGAAAACCAGATTTGCATGGTGGAAGACACTAGAAGAAAAATGTAGTAAAGAACATAACTTTTACTATGCTAAGACTGCTACTTATTTATTAATGCTATTGTCATTATAGATTTCTTGACAGAATTAGGTGCAACAAAAGTGGAAGATTCTCTAATCTACCCCCATGTGCCATTACACTCAATTAAAAACATGCTTGCCTGGGGCACAGGTTAGCTCTTTGCTCAAGCTGATCATAGATACTGGATTTATTTTCAACATGACTAATGCTTTTAACCAGATGGCTGTACAGATAGCTCTTTTTCAATTGTTTTTTTCAGTATTTGTTTCCTAGGTCTCTTGTTTATATTTATTATGAGATTTTATCACCATATGTCCATTTTTTATACCTTTTAATTACTTGGACTTGGTACACAACATTTTCTTTTTGAATGACTCCACAGAACAGTGAAATAACCAAATTCTTATAATTCACAGTCATTTCATTTTCATACTCTAATGTCTTTCTACATTATATAAAAGTAATTCTAGTACCTTATTCAACTGACGCTGCATCCTCTGAGAAATTCCAGAGATGTTCTCAGAAAACACAAAAGGTTTGTCCATTCATTGAGCAAAATGCTAATGAAGACTGAATTCTGCATCTATCACATTCCTGATTTTAGATACGCAGATTTCATCATCAGATGGCAAAATTAAGTGATCTTGTTCCTATACAGAAATATCATAATTTTCCTTTATAATGGAAATCGTGCAAATGAACTCTAGATTTTGCAAATAATTTTGGTGACTGCACAAAGATGTTCCCAGTTTGGGACTCTGTTTTCCACTCAGATATTTAAATTTACTTAAGTGAATAATGTCATGGAAACTTTATTTTTTTTAAACATACTGCATGTAGAATGTCTCACTAAGGATGTCTGTACATAATGGTGCTGGCTCTAGTCTGTGCACTGAACAAGAGTTACAGAAAATTGCTGAGATAATCTACAATAGAAAGATAATTTTTAATTTTAATATGTGTAACTAATTTCTTCAGAAAAAAATGCAGCTTTTATTGTAATTGACTGTTTGTAGTTAAGTGGCCTGAACTGAACCTAGGTGTCATTGATCCAAGACATCTTCCTGGGTGTTGCATGCGGTGAGTCTTTACTGCAGGGAGACCTCTCTGTCTCTGAGTCTGAGTTCAGTGCCTCCTTCCATGAGCAGAATATTGGTGCTCATCAATGCTCTCATCACCTCCAAGCTTCCAGCATGATCATCAGATACATCTACATTATTTTTCTTGGTTCAGGCAATTTTCTTTATGCTGTTTTGAGTAAAATTGAAATTTCTTCTCCTTTGGAGTTGAAAGCTCTTAAACCTTTCCCTTAACCTGCTGCTATAAAAATAGTGCCCACCAAAAAGTCAAAATGTATTATGCGCATGTAAAAGCTGTTAAATATTAAATATTGCTTAAATAAATTCTTCAGATTTCTAGAAGACTTTATCTGTAGAGTTTCTTAGAGGAAAAAACACTCATACGCATTAAAAACTAATTAATATTGGCAATGGATTCACAAAGAGGAAACAATATTTCTCTCATATAGTCAAATAAATGATACTTTTCTACTCATTAAATCAGGAAGCTGTCATCTTGCCAAGCAGTATAGTTCTGTGGTCCAAATACCAGATTCTAAAACTAAATACAAACAGATTGTGGCACACATTCTGGACAGTTTGTTCTCAGATAGCCTGTAATGTGATGTGCCTTTCAACTGAGCGTGATGCACTCAGGTCATGTCTCCAGAGGCTTGGGAGATGGTCACTGGCCTCAGGGCAAGAAAAAAAGTGTCTCTGAGTGTTGGGGTGGGTGAGCTGGCAATGGTAGAAGCCGAGATGCCAGAAACCCCTGGTCCAGGAGATCCCCTGCGCTGGTGGGTCAACTCAGAGAATAAATAAGCTCCCCCAACTCGGGTTACAGGGAAAGACTTCTCCCATCAGGCAGTACCTGTCTGGTACCTGGTCCCCCACTCTGCCCCTTCCCTCTCCCCATTGCTTGTTGTATCCCTCTGCCTTCCCCCTGCCCCTTGCCCCCAGGTAATTGGTTGCTGGTGCTTTGCCAGCCCCCTTTTCTGTTACCCCTTATAAGCTTGTACACGAGGCCTGCTCGGCCTCTTCGCCTCTGACCCCTTCGGAATAAACCTTTCGGAACCCATGCGGAGAGCCCTCCATGCTCCTTGCCTCTGGTAACACCTGAGCTATCCTGGCCTGGGTGCGGGGCTGTGTCTCGGTGCCATCCATCGGCCTGCGAGGTGCCGAGCTGCATCCCCAGGGCATCCCTTGCAGGGGATGCTTTTGGGTTAAAGCAGCGATTTCAGCCACCCCACAACGCCCTGCATCATCTGAGTGACAGAGACATGGCAAAAAGGCAGGAACTGTAGCCTACAGAGATAGTACCGGAATGAGTAGACAAACCTGAGTCACCCATAGCCCAGCCCCTGCTGTGGCAGAGAGAAACTCTTTTGGGATCAGAGTGAGCTGGCTGTAAATCAAACACCACTGTGATCTCAACAGCCAAGCAGAGAAGCAAGAATTTGCCTGTGAGTATGAGATAGATGGAACAGATTTGCTTATACACAATTTTATTTCTGTTCTGTCTTATTAAGTAATTCTTCATATTCTCTCTTTGAAAGGTTTTTTAAATTTTTGTTTATATTTTAATAAAATCTGGCTTCAAGTTGAGAGAGCTTTTTGGTCTTCTGGTCTCTACCATAAGGCAAGGGTCTCAGAGCCTTGCATCTCAGAGATTCACCTGTCTTTCCTCTCACTCCACTGCACACACGTCCTTTGCTTAACAGTATGCAGCATTTGAATTTATCATAATTGGCTGCAAATTAATACTTACATCCTGTGAAAATACCAGGGTTTCAAAATTTGTGCTGTGGCAGACAGAAGAAACATTGACACTTTTTTTACACAGCTTCCCATTCTTTTGTTTTGTCATTCTAAGCTAAACAATACTTCTTGACATTTTAATGTACTGTATTCACTGTGAGTTTAAGTGAACATTAGTTTCATCTTCCTCTAATTTACTCTGGATTTTGAGCTGCTGCACTGACTTCTGAAGAGCTGGCCTTTGTGCCTCCACTCTACTTTGACTCAACTGTAATAGTAAGTTTTTTAAGTGAAACTTAACCATCTCGGTGTTCTGTAATGCAGCCCCATAGTAAATATTTAATCACCCATTGGCAAGCTGAAATATTTCAACATCTGCTTTTGGGTTTGATTTTGTCATTTCATTGCTTTTTAATTTTGAAAAATTCCCAATAATGTCTATATGTCATTTACAAAAATATTTAGCTTAATTTAAGAAGCTCTGAAGGAAGAAAATCCTCATGTTATTTAGTGGTTACTGTATTCTTTTTATCTTGGCACTATAGGGCACTATTGTTGGGATTCATTTGTGTGCTCTCCCAATACATTGCTTTTGTAATTTGGATTTAGTTTTAGATCATCCAGAAACTTGGGAAAGATCTCCAGACATTCTAAGGAAGTAATTTTTGCTTACAGAAATACTCTTCACCCTTCTCCCTACCCCCCTGCCCCCGGTTAATTATAATATTATTGACTTTGCAAAGTACTAAGTTACAAACATGGGGCTGTTCTTAGGTAACTTGTGGAGTCCATGCATTTCAAAATCCACACTATTATTTTAAGTAGCCTTCTTGAACCAGAGATCTACTTCAATTTCTGGAAAATCTGTACTAGTTTTGGACTCTGACTCCCTGTTTCTCTTTTGGAGTTCTCCCAACTTATCTCTTCCTTCACAGCATTTCCTTTCTTCCCCACTAGGTCTGTGTGGCTGTTTCTGCTTACCTCACAAGTACAGAAATACGAGTTCTTGAGAACTGGACAGGGTCACCCAAAAAGGCTCTTAGGTACTGTGGGAAAGGCACAGATAATCGTGGGTCATCACTTTTTGTTACTTGTTTATTTATTTGTACGTTGAGATCCTGATTATGTAGTCTGAATTGATTCAAACTGAGATAAAGGTCAAACTCATTTTGGCCAGGCAGCTGAGATGATTTGTAATTCATGTTTCTACAGTTTTAGCTGGGGTCAAATACTTAAGGGAGCTATGGCTGGGATGTTAACAGGTTCCTGACCTAAAGTACATGGGAATATTTTTACTATCCATTCTTTTCTTTTTTTTTTTTTTAAAGAAAATTTTATTTTTTAAAATGAAGAACATGCAAGAAATTTCCTATCTTTCTACCTTTTTACATTAAGTATTGAAATTGTGCAATAGTATGTGTTTCCTTTAAAACTCTGCTTTACTACTATAATGATCTTCTTTTTTTTTTCTTCATAGTTACAGTGCAATTTTTTCATGTCCAAACATATTTTCTAGTTGATTATTTCACGGTTCTTACACCATGTATGTATGTTCACTGTTTTCTTCAAACACTAACAGCTTCTTCAAGAGTCTACTCAACTTGTGTTATTGTTTACTTTTGAATAGAAGGTGAATGAGAACATCCCATTCCCTCATGCACACACAGAGAATCATAACTCTGTTATAACTTTGTGTGTGTGTACACAGACAGATGTATGTATATATATCCATCCTGAACATACTATGAATTATTAGCAGGGGATTCAATAACTATTCATACCCACCAGTGAATAACCTGAAGCTAGTAAATAATGCATTTTTACACTGATATTATGTCAAGTAGTCATAGTATTTGTAGCATTTTCTATTCTGTGTCTGTAACCTATAATCACTATATAATTAAATTATTATTTGTGTATTAAAATTTTTTGAATACTATGTTGCCCACAATAACTCTGTTTAAATCTGTGGAAAGGCAAACAAGTAATTAAAAAATATTTGGCTATAATCCTTTGTTTCAAAGCATTGACATTTTGACTTTTTTATGTTATCTTTTGCTTTCACAATATCAAGTCATGATAGACTGACATTTATTGAATATAAAACTATTTTCTTAGAACCTCTGTTGCAAAGGTCTCAGACTGAAAAAAATTCAGTATTTCTACGGAGAAGAAATTATATTTTTCAGAATGTGACGGTCTGGAAACTATTCTAATGCATAAAGTGCCTTTAAGTGGACAGGTACTTCAATTAAAATAATATCTATCTGCAATGTGACAGGCTTGCAATAACTGGATTATTTGTCTAGTAGTCTAATTTGAAACCCCAGAGGTAACCACTGAAATCCACAGGAAACAAAGCTTAATTTGACTATGTGACCTTATGTGTTGATCTAGATTAGTTGTTTGATGGTTTCCAAAACCCTAATCAGTTTAACAGCCACCCTGTAATAAGCTCCCAGTAAACAATTCTTCTACGTCAATCTACATATTTTTTTATTTTAAAGAAAGCAAAATATTGGGGAGATATGGAATGAAAACTAAATAACAGTGAAGCAAATACACGACTAGATAGGAGATAGCAAACAAGTTGTCACACTACCCAGACCCCTTATTCTGTTTTGATTGCAACTCTCGTCTGCTGCATACATCTAATTTAAATGCAGAACAACACTGCAGAGCTATACTATGTATTGCTAGTTAAGAACCGTTTTCACAGTTTTACATGAAGATTTCTTCATATTTCTTATTCCAAAGAAATGGATCTGTTCTCTTGCAAACAAGTTTAGTTTGGTTGTTTTTATGTCCTTTGCCTGATCTAATGCTAAGAGTTTTAATGTATTTAATCTTCACTTGATTTATTCATCTGCTTGATTGGTTAAACAGGGATCACATACGTAGGTCTCCCTAGGATGTGCTTCCTCTTTTTTTTTTTTTTTTTTT